>JAWDJD010000002.1:397280140-397600140 GCA_035047305.1 Bradypodion pumilum
GGCCTAATTAGGCCCACTGGCTGTAGTTTGGGCACTGATGGTGTAGAGTATGGGTTCAGTGTCTGCTTTGCTCAGGCTCTTTCATGCAGTGGTGGGCATCAGCAGGTTCGCACCAGTGTGCCAGAACTGGTAGCAAAAGTTCTGGCAGGCCCTGCCCATCAAAGTTTTGAAATAAATTAGTCCTAATTCGGGTGCAATGCAGGGCTTTCCCCCTGGCCACACCCACTATACCACACCCACAGAGTAGGTAGTAAAAAAATTTGGATCCCATCACTGGGCAGGCATGACTAGATTGCCCACCCAGACACATGGCCATGCCCACAGAGTAGATCACGCCCACAAAGTAGGCCACACCCACAGTGTGGTAGTAATTTTTTTTGGAGCCCACCACTGCTTTCATGTCCTTTTGAGGGATCTCTTGTTTCCTTTTCTTGGTTGGTGAATCTACACTAAAGGGTTAAGTTCTGCATCTGCGCAAACAACATCAGAATCCTCCAGAGCTAATAGAGCCATTTGCCTCCACACACACACACACTACTCCCACCCAACAGCTCATCAGAGTTTAGATATAGTAATTGAATATGTTGGTTCTATATGTGAGTAATGTTTTTAAATAGTATATCTCTACAGTTACAATGCTATTTTGTATACAATATTGAACTACTTGGACAGTCTTTTTTTCTTGCCCAAGAGAAAATGTATATTAGAGTATTTTCCACAATATTTTCTAGAGCTGTTATTATTTGATACAAGTTCTTTATGTTGGCTGATTCTATGAAGTATTTGGACTAGAAAATGCAATCAAAGTGACTATGTCTAACATTAAGTTATCATTGTTGACAGAATACTGGAGCTATTTGAAAATTCTCCTTCTTTTGCTCCTGACTTGAACACTTTTTCACAGCTCTTCCTCTACTGCCTTTGTTCTCTCATCAGAATTCTCTTCCTCTCTTTTGCCTTTTTGTTCTTCGACCTCTACTGCTTCCCTTGACTGCTGCAGCTCATGAGTTCTGTTCTGTCTATGTACTCTTCATCGTCTCATATAATCTTAAGTGTGGCATGTCACTTCTCCAGTTCTTTCACTTTTTCTTCCAAGAGTGCTACCAGTTTACACTTGCTACATGTGTACGCTGTGTTGTTCTCAGACACGAAGACAAACAATGCACATACCTTGCTGGTCACCCCCACTGAAGAGTCTCTTGCTACATGTGTATGCTGTGTTGTTCTCAGACACGAAGACAAACATTGCACATAACTTTGCAGGTCACCACACCACTGAAGAGTCTATTCCCTCCACGATCTTTGTATTTAATTATTTCTGTAAATCTTAAGATTTTATTATTTATTTATTTATTGTATTCCTAGTTGTTACTTAAAGCTCTTGGCAGTTCTCAGGCCAAATAGGTAATCTTGGTGTTGTGTATGGAAACACTATATCTTTAAGAATGAATGTAACCACTTTGATGTAAGAATGTAACCTTGTAATGAACACAGTGTTTCTCAGCTGCAATGGAACGCGAGCTAGCTACCCATAGAGGGCAGCTGCAAGCGTTCAGCTCACATGGTACAAATTCCCCAATTACTGCCAGCCACGGGAACATTCCCGCCACAGCTATACCTGGTGAAGAAGGGTGTGACTCAGGATGACATCACGCAGGCAGTGCCCAATGGGCTACCATGCATCCATATTCAAATGTGTTGTTGCTGTATAAAAGGAGCTGTACCTCCGCCATTACCACATGTTCAGATTGTATACCCTCCAATAAAGATGTGTTTGGCCTCATAGCTGCTGCCTACTGCGTATCAATCTGCAAACATCAAAAGGTAAGAGATGTATTTTCTAATTATGCTTCCCTGTGAAAAACCACCTATTCCTATTTCAAGGAGCCAGTTTTTCCTTTCTGCCATGATCAACAAGCCTTCAAGAAGATTTTAGATAGCTCGTTGGGTATTTCTCCCCCAGTTTCACTTCAACTCAAATTGTACATTTGTTTCTTTATTTTCCCCCCATGCTGTTTTTGTAACTGAACACTGAAAAATTTCTGGTAGAATTCTCTTTTTAATAACCTTCAGTGACTTTTATAATGTGGGTCACAGAAACTAGGGCACAAAATATAGATTTAAGTCCATCATACTTTTAAAAAAAAAACAACACAGACTGAGATCTTTATTTCAAATAAGAAAGACCACCCTCCCCTTTTCCAGCTATTGCTAGGCTATAGAAAAAGATAACTGTGTGTACAGAATAAAATGCTTGCCTTGACTTGAACTTTCATGAAGGGTCAAGTTTTCCCCATTGCCATAATGAGGTCTTGTTAGGAAATCTAGCACACTGAGTGATGGTCTTTTTCTAGCATCTCCGCATTTCAAGAAGCAGGTGGAAGGAGGAGGATTGATGCTGGAGGGGGTGCTGTGATGTTATGCGGAAGAAAAAAGTTCTGAAAACTCAGACATTGCTGTCTGAAGCTTTGGAGCAAGAATTCTTTTTGGAAAAGTCAAGTAATGATCAAAGTGTGGTGTTTTTTTTACTATAGAACCTTTATTTTACTCCTTTGTTAAGTGTTAACTCAGGGTTCATATTTTGTGAGGCAATATGCCTGAAATGTTGAAGGGGGAAAGTTTGCTACACTTAGTTATGCCAGCCTTACAAAATACTTGTTTAGTGTCATTGACATTTAAATAAAATAAATAAAGATCAGGTAGAAGCTCTTCTCCATTTGAGAGGAATATAGTTCCCCATTTTAAAAGCTGAAACCAGAAACAGGCAACTTGCCAGAAGATGTTTGAAAGACAGGTGAAAGTTTTCTGGAGCATGCAAACAAATTCTGCTTTCATTTGAAGTTTATCAAATGAAGATGTGGTAGAGCTAAGAATGCAGTGACTGGTCTTTAGGACAGGAACCCTAATAGGAGGCTTTTGATTTTGTGCTATAAGCGGGTAACCAAATCTGGATATGTTACAGTTGACATTGCTGTTAATGAAGCAATGCATTTAGTGACTGGATGCCTCAAACCTATACCAGTTAAGAAAATATACGCTCTTGTTGATATCGCTCCACCTAAGATAAGGAGAGAAGTAACAGCACAAGACAAGCAAGAGAATGACCCTCAACATTCTCTGAACGGATATGATCCTCAAGTCCACCAGCTCAGATCCAGGAAGAGCTTAATGGCAAGAACAAACATTCTTGAGGGTACGTAAGAGCAAAACCAAATTAGAAGATGGAGGAAGGAACTCTCTGGGAAAGGAGGATATATGACTGAGGAACATAATCTCCCCTCTGTCACTTGTCGGACCCTGAATAGGCTGAGGGTTGGAGTTCCTAAATGCAAGGCCAACATGCTCAAGTGGGGGCACTTGAAGAGAAAACTGCAGGAAAATCATTGTAATTTGTAACTGACATGAAGACATGTATTTATTAGTAGGGAAATTCTAAGAGGCAGTGACCAGGACTAGAAAGTAACCTAAGCTTTTTCATATGGTTCCACTATATGGTTTCACCAAGGGCTGTGGTGGGTCAGTGGTTAAGAAGCTTGCCTTGTTAGCTGGAAGGCCAGGTACTGCATGACGGATTGAGTGCCTGTCTCTGTCCGAGCTCCTGCCAATTTAGCAGATTGAAAGCAAGAAATTACAAATAGATAAATAGGGACCACTTCAGTGGGAAAAGATTGTGGGGACATGAAAGGAGCCTCATTTGGGTGTCCCCTGAGCGGAGTTTTTCCAGCAAAAATCCTTTCAACTTAGACCTAGAAAAGGTCTGGGGAGGAGCATATCCTGCAAATAGCCCTCAGAAGCTTATGTGATGTACAACCTGCTCATTTTTTGAGCATGGGGTGCTGGTTGGGTTTCCAGAAACAGTATGCTATGGGACCAGTAAAACCTCACCTGGACTTCAGGGAATTGCCTGCATATGCTAATGAGGAGTACTGACAGTTATTAACCAGACTACTACAAAATCCAGCATGTTCTGGTGTGCCATTTTAATGCTTTTCTCTGGCAAGAAAAAGCTTAAGGCTGATCCTCTTCATGCATGGTAGTGTAGCTACTGTAATTTCAGGAAGGTTCTAGAGATCTGTGAACTCTTCAGCATGATTGAAAAGTAATGAATACAACCATATTACATCTCAGTCAAAATATGTCCTGCTGTAGTAATTACTGTGTATTAAACAAAATAGCAATTCGCTATTGGTTAATTTAAATGCTCTAATGAATATCTTGGTGTGAATCTCATGGCATTTAATTAACATGCCATAGCTGTCCCTGTGTGACACTTTTCTGCATTTATGTGTTAATTTGTGCTTCCTTTTCTCCTCCTCAATTTTGGTGAACTGCCAGTGGTATAAGGAAGAACTGTGAGTTTAGGAAAGAATTCAAAGAGTCACTAACAAAATTAAAGTGAATAAATAACTAGAAAATGCAAAAATTGCAGGAGGAAGGTGATACCTTTATTGCAGGGATCCCTAACCTACGGCTCGTGAGCCAGCCCCAGCCCACGGAACCATTTCATCTGGCTTGTCACCACTGCACCCAGAAGTGGAAGCAGACATGTTTACATCAGCTGTAAAATGCACCTGTGCATGCGTAAATGCACCCGCAGCTGTCATAATTGTGGAAGTGGGTGCAAAATGGCTGTTTTAAATGCTTCTGTTTCCAGGGTGTGTGGACAGGCCCGCTCAGTTGTTCAGAGAGCATGGTCAGGTCCATGGCGCGAAGAGGTTGGCCACTCCTGCTTTATTGGATCACTAAAGATTAAAACATTGCAAGGTTTCGAGATCCATGATCTCTTCTTCAGGCATGGCATAATGTCTTCTTGCCAGATACAAATCTTAGAAATGCATGTAGAACAACAGTAAAAGGCTTTTTGGTGCATCACCCCCACCCACCCCACCACCCCCATCACAGGAACCCAGGTGTTTGTTCCTCCAACATGGCCCTCTATGAAGCATCAGCTTTCCGAGAAGTCATTATTATTTGAAGCAGGGTTGTAGACCTTATCTTATAAGCAGTGTGGCACTTTTGCATACTACATTTCTCATTAGAAATACCCCAGTCTAGACGGTGGTGGTTGAGAAGTTAAGATGCTGAACTTGATGACTAGAAGGTAGGCAGATCAGCAGTTTGAGACCTGAGTGCTGCATGACGGAGTGAGCGCCCATCTCTTTCCCAGCTCCTACCAACCAAGCAGTTGGAAATCAAGAAATTGTAAATAGATAAATAGGTACCATTCTCATCTTTGCAATTAGGAACATGAAACAATTAGACATTTATTTATTGTTATTTATTTATTTATTTATTTAATTTATATCCCACCCCAATTGGTGCAAGCATCACTCAGGGCAGTTAACAATAGTAAATGAACAAAAACAATGACATCAATCAATGATAACCCAAAGTAGAATAATATAGCAATACATACACACAGTGGACATTATCTGAATATGGTATGTTACCAACATACCTTTATCAAGTTCAGGATATTAGCACAGTGTTGGCATTAAAGCAAACCTGCAGTTTGAGTTTTCTTTGCAAAAATCTAAAATGAATCCCAGGACTATGGCAAACTGTAGATCTCACCTGAGGTCTGTCTTCTACAAAAAAAAGCTTGCTTGGTTGTTTTTCAGTTTTGGTAAAGTTTTATGAAGAAACTACCACACTTCTGCTGAATTCTCACTTCAGGCATTGAGTGGCACACTAGTTAAGTAGCATAGACCAGTTGGTAAAACAAGTACCCAGCATGTTGGGTGCAAAAATGCTAATTACCTTGTGAACTACCCAAACAATACTGTAAGTGCTATGGGTGGTACATAAGTGTAATGTATTACAAGACCATTTTGATAGGGAGTTCTCTAGCAAAACACACACAGATGGATACGGTTTCAGACCTGATCTGGATCAGAGCTGAGTTGTACAACTCTCATTTCTCTTTTGCTGCCCTTTTCTCAAGCTGGATCTTTCAGCTGCATAAACTTAGCACCCGAGCACCTCTGAAGTCCCAATTTAATGCTAAGCTATAAATTGAAGGATCAGAATGTGCTGGGACAATGGAACGCCAGTCATGGATTAAGGAGTTTGGGCCAAACAGGTTTAGCTATGGCACTCAAGTGACTGGACTAAATCAATTTGTTTCACCTAAAGGGCAAAACTACCATTCAAATACATGAGGCAGAGAAGGGCAGGAGTTCCCATTACCATCCACCTAAATGGTAGATGAAACATTCAAAAGTGCAGCCTGACCTTTTCTAGTTGAAAGGTCCCAAGTTCTCACTTGACTCCCTCCCTCTCTGCCTCTTTTATTGCTTTTCTCTTCATACCAACTCCCAATGGTCTCACTGGTAATGTTAGGACCTTAGTTAATGACACTGCCTTACACGCAGACCTTTTTGCTAGAAAAACCGTTAACACAGGGAAAGGCAGGTCCTATGCTGAATTAGTTAACACCCAGCAGGGGATCAAAGTATGTTTTTGAAAAGTGCCATGGAAGAAGCAGACTGGTAATATGGCAGTGGCAGCATCAATTTAGCTTGTTCTTGGGAGGGTGATATCTGCACGATGGATCTTAGGGACATGAAAGGAGCCTCATTTGGGCATCCCCTGAGTGGAGTTTTTCCAGCGAAAATCCTTTCAACCCAGAGTAATTTCTGACACAAAATTTATTTTATCTGAATATCTATACAGTGTGTGTGTGTGCTGATGCAAGTTGATACATGTCAGTGTCAATACGTCTGGCTTATAATTTTAGCTTTCAGCACTAGGCTAGGCTAGGAAGAAAAAAGGAATCAGCAAGGCCCAGCTCTACTGCTCATTCCATCCAGAGAGGCCCACAGGGGAGGTGAGTAAAGGATCCAGCCCCTCCCTCCCCATCCAAAGACCTGAGCCTGGAGAGGAAGAAACGGCTTCAGGAAGGCCCAGCTCTACTGCCCATTTGCCATCCAGAGAGGCCCAAGGGGGAGGTGAGTAAAGGATCTTGCCCCTCCCTCCCCATCCAAAGACCTGGGGCCAGAGAGAAGGACACCTCTGGAGACCCCCGACCACCCCCAGGAGATACCATCCACAACCACCATCACAGCGAGGCCCGAGCCGGCGCCTTTGACCGACTCCATGCGGCCAAAGAGAGGCAAGAGCTGCTGTGTGCATGCAAAGGATAAGTAATCGAACTGAAATAATATAGTTGACTAAATATAGATGGCTTATGGCAACTGACATAGTGACAGTACAAGAAACTGACTTACATAGAGACTTGATATAGTGGACTTTTTCTTTCTTTCTTTCTTTCCCTTTCATTAATTAGTTCAACTTTTACTTTGATACTATGTGATAAACTGTGATATTGTGCATGATAATACTTTGTTTTAAAACTGTTTAAACGGTGATAACATGTGTGATGGGAAAAGACTGGCGTAGAGACCGGCAAGGCACGCCACAAAGTCTGCCAAGAGAACCCTATGGACCAAAACAAAAGGCAAAACAAGGGGATGCTCAGCACAGCAGATCTGAAAAGGGGGAGGGATACGAAAGGAGGAGGAGAAATACAGTGTTGCAGGGAACAATACTGCATAGGGACATGGAATGTGAGGTCTATGAATCAAGGAAAACTGGAAGTGGTAAAAAATGAGATGGAAAGAATAAGCATTGACATCTTGGGCATCAGTGAGCTCAAATGGACAGGGATGGGGGAATTCAGCTCTGGAAACCATCATATCTACTACTGCGGGCAAGAAAACCTTAGAAGAAATGGAGTAGCCATAATTGTCAATAAAAGAGTGAGAAAAGCAGTAAGGGGATACAATCTCAAAAATGACAGAATGTTGTCAGTCAGATTTCAAGGCAAACCTTTCAATGTCACTGTGATCCAAATATACGCACCAACCACTGGTGCAGCTGAAGCCACAATGGACCAGTTCTATGAGGACTTACAACACCTCATAGAACAGACACCAAGAAATGATGTCCAAATTATATTAGGAGACTGGAATGCCAAAGTAGGAAATCAAAAAGTGGAGGGAATAACAGGCAAATTTGGTCTTGGAACACAAAATGAAGCAGGGCAAAGATTGATAGAGTTCTGCCAAGAGAACGCACTGGTCATAGCAAACACTCTCTTCCAGCAACACAATAGGCGACTTTACACATGGACATCACCAGATGGCCAACACCGAAACCAGATTGACTACATACTCTGCAGCCAAAGATGGAGAACCTCCATACAGTCAGCAAAAACAAGACCTGGAGCAGACTGTGGCTCAGATCACAACCTACTGATCGCAAAATTCAGGCTTAGACTAAAGAAAATAGGGAAAACACGGAGACCAGAAAGATATCACCTAGACAGCATCCCTAAAGAATACACGGTGGAGGTGATGAACAGATTTAATGGCTTAGACTCGGTAGACAGAGTACCGGAAGAATTATGGACGGAGATGAGGGACATCATGCAGGAAGCAGCAAAGAAAACCATACCAAAAGAAAAGAAGCGTAAGAAAGCAAAGTGGTTGTCTGATGAGGCTCTTAAAATAGCAGAGGAAAGAAGGAACGCAAAAGTCAAAGGAGAAAGGAAAAACTACAACCATTTGAACACAGAATTTCAAAGAAAAGCAAGGAGAGATAAGGAAAACTACCTAAAAGAACGGTGCAGAGAAATGGAGGAAAACAACAAAAGAGGCAGAACCAGAGATCTTTTCAAAAAAATCGGGGAAATTAAGGGAACATTTAAAGCAAAAATGACCATGATAAGGGACAAAGACGGAAAGGAGCTAGCTGATGCAGAAGAAATTAAGAAAAGATGGAAAGAGTACACAGAGGAACTTTACAAAAAGGACCTCAACACTCCTGATAATCACAATGATGAAGAAATTGAACTTGAGCCAGACATCCTGGAGAGCGAAGTCATAAAGGCCCTAAAGAGCACTGCAAACAACAAAGCTAGTGGAGATGATGGTATCCCAGTTGAATTTTTCAAAGCGCTAAAAGATGATGGCGTCAAATTACTGCATTCAATATGCCAGCAGATTTGGAAAACAAAACAGTGGCCACAGGATTGGAAAAGATCAGTATACGTCCCAATCCCAAAAAAGGGCAATGCCAAAGAATGTTCAAATTATCGAACAATCGCGCTCATCCCACATGCCAGCAAGGTGATGCTCAAGATAATACAGGACAGACTTCAGCAGCATGTGGAGAGAGAATTACCAGAGGTGCAGGCTGGTTTCAGAAGAGGCAGGGGGACTAGAGACCACATCGCCAACATACGCTGGATCATGGAGAAAACAAAGGAATACCAGAAACAAGTTTACTTTTGTTTTATTGACTACACTAAGGCATTTGACTGTGTGGACCACAACAAGATGTGGCAAGTAATTAAAGAGATGGGAATACCAGAGCACCTCATATGCCTCCTGAGAAATCTGTACATGAACCAAGAAGCAACAGTTAGGACAGAACACGGAATGACAGAGTGGTTTGGAATAGGAAAAGGAGTAAGACAAGGCTTCATTTTGTCACCATGCTTATTCAACCTATACACAGAGCACATAATGCACAGTGCAGGGATGGAGGAATCACAATATGGGATTAAAATCGCTGGGAGAAACATCAACAATCTGAGATATGCAGACGATACCACCCTAATGGCAGAAAGTGAGGAAGACCTAAAGAATCTCATGATTGGGCTAAAGGAGGAGAGTGCAAAAGCTGGCTTGAGACTCAATATCAAGAAAACCAAGATAATGGCAACAGGCCCAATCAGTTCCTGGAAAATAGACGGGGAAGAAGTAGAAGCAGTGACAGATTTTACTTTCTTAGGATCAAAGATCACTGCAGATGGGGATTGCAGCCATGAAATAAAAAGGCGACTGATTCTTGGGAGACAAGCGATGAGAAACCTGGGGAACATAGTGAAAAGCAGAGACATTACATTGCAAACAAAAATTAGAATAGTCAAAGCAATGGTTTTCCCAGTGGTAATGTATGGATGTGAGAGCTGGACAATTAGGAAGGCTGAACGCAGAAGAATAGATGCCTTTGAAATGTGGTGTTGGAGGAGGGTTTTGAGAGTCCCCTGGACAGCGAGGAGAACAAATAGGTCAATCTTAGAAGAAATTAACCCTGACTGCTCATTGGAAGGCCAAATAGTAAAGATGAAGCTAAAATACTTTGGACATCAAATGAGAAGGGAGGATTCACTTGAGAAGGCATTGATGTTGGGAAAGGTGGAGGGCAAAAGAAGAAGGGGGAGGCCAAGGATGAGATGGCTAGATGGTATTATAGACACAATGGGCACAGAGCTGGGAGGGCTGAGGGGGATGGTAGAGGACAGAGGCGCCTGGAGGAAAATGGTCCATGGGGTCGCAAAGGGTCGGAATCGACTGTGCGACTGAACAACAACAACTAGGCTAGGTAGAAACTAGTTGTTGGATGGACTACACCAGGGGTTAGCAACTTACGGCCCATGGCGCCAAATCATCAGGCTCCCACCTTCGCTCCAGCTGCCACAGGAAGTGGCTGCGGACATGTTTATGGAGGCTGCAGACATGTTTATGGCTGGCATAAACACGTTTGCTGCCGCCATAAATGCATTTACGGCAGCATTTACAGCAGGAGGACCACCAGTCCAGCCCCCTCAACTGTCTGAGGGAGCATGACCCAGTCCCTGACCTTAAAAGGTTGCTGACCCTCCCGGACTACAGAGAGCACAGGTGATGGGCATTTACAAATGACAGAGCACTTAAAAGCCCATTGAAGCTCATATTGCACACAACATACTACCAGTTGATTCTTGTACTTTCTGGAAACCATGTTGCTAGATACACTCTGTCCATCTTCCACTCATTACAGTCAAGTTTAAGGCTTTGAAAGAGAACTTCCAACTTACTTAATGCTTGTTGTGATTTTCTAGAGATAAAAGTTTGTCTTTAGAAGTACAGTATATTGTATGTGGCAATGGGGCAATTATCCTGTGATATTTTAAAAAGAACATTACTCATTTATGGATATGTCTACAGGTTCCATATTTTTAGATACCATAATTTTAGATTTTCATCTTTTTATATCTTTATTACTCTGTAAAGAAAATGACAGACACTATCACCACATCTGATTATGCCTTAGTTATTTATTGGTGTAGCTGACCCTCTTATCCTTGTAAAATCTGCATCCTTTGCCAGTAGAAATGGGAAGGAGAAACAATAAAACAGTCTTATTACTGAAATAAAAATCTTTTGTATGCCTTGAGGATGGGGTCAGCTTTGGAAGCATAAAATGCTTAAGACATATATAGTATCTAATCACTTACGCACACATTCAGGTGCACCCTAAATTTCCATTGCATGCTTGATTAAAACTCTTTGCCTGTTAGAATTGGTATCTCTTCCTGAAGTCTCCATGAACGATGATGACTGACACCTATTCAAAATATTAATGATTGCTGCTCGGAAACTGAGCCCTATCTTGCAAGTTGGGAAAGGCTGATTTAGAACAAATAGGGTGTGTTAGTATAGAACATGTGCACAGGAAAAGCCTTGCTTTTCATTCCCTGTCTTTGATTGTCTCATATCTGCCACTATCCTTTATATTCCTTCTTTCCTAATGTCTGTAAGGCATTTTTATATTTAAACACAAGTCACGGAAGTGCTTTTTTAAGTCTTGTGGAGTTATGACATTCTTTAAGAGACACCACAACACCCGTAGCAAAAATGACACTTCTGTGACGTGGTTACTTATTCTGATCTAAAATGTGGTGACAGGAGAGACTCAGAAAAAGAAAAGTAATGATGGAGTGTGGGTGTTGGTGACATGGACCCAGAGATGCATGAAGTTCGAACAGATATTTTTGGCTCTGAATACCTGCATTGGGGGGGAAGGGTTACCACTGTTCCATAGGTATACATATGGCCAATCTCATCTGAGTTTGAAAGCTAAGTAAGCTTGGGCCTGGTTTGTATTTAAATGAGAGATCAGTACATTTTAAAAAGGGACCTAGATTTGCCTGGGGAACCTGATTATTAGTGGGATGCAGCCACGGGCAGGAAGAGGGACACAGCCATTATGGTGCCACCCACACAGCAGTGCTATTGAGCAGATGGGGGTGCGTGGCTTCCAACCCTCCCCACTGGCTTCCCATTGGTCAAAGGTGGTGGTGGGAAACTTTGAAAATATAGGGCTGTGGAATTCACTCCGGTCTGCTTGCACCACATTTAAAGGGATGTTCCTGCTCATTTAAGACACATCTGAGAAAGCAAATATGCTTTTGAAAAGAGCCTAAGAACCTTAACTAGATGAGATTGAACCTCATGTACCAACTTGCATTAATGTTGAGTTCACAGAGAAATGCCACATTACAAGCACACGCATTCTGTGTATTTTTAAAAACCAACTTTCGAGCTGAATAAAATGTAGCCTTTGGAAACTCTGATCTTGAACAGAGAAACAGGAGAAAGGAAATAAGTTAATCCCTTTTGTAACAACTGGGTCTCTGCTTATAGTTGTCCCACAATGTTGGTCTACCCCCTGCAAAGGGCTCCAGAACCACATACTGTACTGTACTCACTTCTCCTTGTTGCTGCTCCTATAAAGGTCCAACATTATGTAACATTTCAACTTCTCAGATTACCCAGCCAATGTAAAGAAGCAGTGGGTAGCATAAGTGGAGTAGGAAATAGCCAACGGAGAAAGGGTTCTGAAAAGATGTTATGCTGTTCTAATACTCAAAATTGGGGATTCTTGAAACTATTTTATGTACTTAAAAATGTTTTTTTTTAATAAAAAAATTGAGCAGGAAAAAAAGATAAACCTCTCAAAATACCTGTAGAAGAAACAATACATAATCCATGCTGCAACAAATACTAATATACAAGCACTTGCACTGTGAAATCAATGTCCTACTAGTTGACCATTATTGCCGTATCCTATGCGTTTAAAGTGAAACAGAATGAAATCGTTGTTGGTTTTCCTGTTTACTTCCCTCATGAAAACACATCTCCTAACAGATTTGGGTGGGTGTTAGGTAAAGGTAAAGGTTACCCTTGCTTGAAAGCCAGTCATATCCGACTCTAGGGTTCAGTGCTCATCTCTGTTTCATAGCTGAAGAGCCAGCGCTGTCTACGTTTGCAGACATTTCTGTGGTCATGTGGCAGGCATGACTAGAACCGGAATACTGTTTACCTTCCCACTGAAGTGGTCCCTATTTATCTACTTGCAATTTATTGCTTTCGAACTGCTAGGTTGGCAGGAGCTGGGACAAAGACAGGAGCTCATTCCGTCCTGCAGTACTCGGGAATTGAACTGATGACCTCCCGTCTTCAAGTCAGCATCTTAGCCACTTGAGCCACTGCAGTCCCCTAGTTCTTTTCTTTGCAGAAAAACATTTCAGACCATATCATGATCAGGTTTTTGAACATGAAAAAGGAATACTCCAACACACCGCAGGAAGGACTGAAATATTTTAAGATAAGTTCAGTCACGTGTTTAAATCATGGTTGACATGTTGTTGTAACTAGCTTCTCACCTGCCCATCAACTTGAGCCTTTAGAGAATACAATATGGCCATCTGCTGAGTACATTCATCTCTACCTTCACAGTGCTATGCTCCACTTCTGTCTATGACTGACCAGAAAACAAAATAGAGGAATGTTGCTTAGCAATTGTAGAACTTTCCTGGACCATCCCCATAGTAGCAAAGAATATGAACCACTAACCCTTTGGAAACAGCCTCCCCCTGCTGTATCTTCAGCTCATTCATTAGCAAATAACCAAAGAAGATGTCTCAATCAAATGTTTTTCTGTGGTAAAAAAGCAAATAATTCCATTCCAATGAAACATCTGTCAATGCTGGATCCACTCCTTGTCTGTCTTCTGTGTGCACAAGTTGGTTCAAGTCAGGAGCAGATATGTGTATGGATACAGGTATGGTTTCTCTCACCAGAGATGGGGGCAGGGCATGAATAGTTGAACAACAATATGAAACACTGCTAATCACTCCTGTTTTTACAATCCAGTTATATAACTATACGAACTATCCCTCTCTGCTAGTTCCTGTCCCTACCAACTGTTTGTATTGTTTTCAAAGTTGTAGAAGTACAAAACTACATAGATGGACACAGTGGATATGCAAAATCTAGCATTAGGACATCTTTGGGGTGAATTTTTCTGGTCTTACTAGTTCCAGTATCTTAGCACCATTTAGCTTGTCAATCGAATACTTATGGCTAGCTACTGGATCTCCATAAACACGTCTTCTAGGGCAGGGGTAAGCAAAGTTGGTTCTCCAGATGTTCTTGGACTTCAATTCCCAGAAGTCCGGATCAGCAGGTGTACCTTCTTGGACGGGAAGCTCTAACCTTAGAAAGAGTGAAGCAGTCACCATAGAGTGGGAGAACCAGAAACAGTTCCTCACTTTCTATTTGGGGACCAAGCAACATGTTCCCCAGAACCAATCTGGCATGTCCTAAGCCAGTCTACTGCCCTTCAGTGTTCCTGTTCCATCATCTGTAGTGAAGTAAGATCCAATGCCTACTCAAGTTAGCTCTTTTAAGTGGATTGAGAAAATGATATCTGGTCTTTTACTTCAAGCAGTAAAATGTCTTAAACCAGCTCTGCTTCTGGGTCACCCAGATAGGCTATGCATCAAGAAATCAACTATCTCTGCATCAGGTCAGTTAGTTTTAGATAGCAGTTTGAGAAGGGTAGAAGAGGCAAAGGAATAGAAACCAATGTCCTTTCTGCCTGGCCTGCTTTTCATGTTTCCAGCCTCAAAGACAGAGGACTACATTCACTGACCAACTGCTCCGAGTTCTAACCTTCATTCTCTTAATCCTGGATCTTTCATTGACAACTAAGTCTAGGATAAATGTCACCTGCACCACCATTTTTCAAATAAATCAAATTTTCCCCTGACAGATTTTTTTACTGTCCAGCTTCCCCACCCTTATATGGGGTAGGCAGGGAACAGAAGAGTATGGCTTATCTTGTTCTTGATCTCTATTGACATATTCTTACACTTGATGATACTTTTCCAATTCCTTCATCCCACTGGGTCAGGTGAAAGGAAGTGCAGAATGAACTCACCAAAAGGTGGCTTCATTTTTGGCAGTTTCAAGTCTGGCCTAGACACAAGAAGAATTGCTGCCATTCAGAGTTTCAGTCTTCTAATTTCTTGGCTACAGTCTCAATTTGGTCTAATTAAAATGAAGGTACAAAAGTTTGTAGCCATCTCAGTTTCTTCAGGTGTTTTATTTTGGATTGCCTACTCACATAGTTTTCAAGGTATGAAATATTCAGCAGTGCTCTACAAAGTTAGCTTGAGTATCACTAGCTTTCTCCTTCTGCTATTGCTACTGCTGTGCAATAGAAGCTCTTCAGTAATTTCTCCACCCCCATTCACTCAGGAACTATTAATTCTCTTCTACTCATGTGGCAATTAATTCCTGTGAAGAGGGTGGATACATCTTCATCTTGTGTGTCACTAAGACCATTCCACATTGGATGGCCCCTGCTGATGGCATTGCTGTCACCTTCTCTCACCGCTCAAACCCTCTCATCACATTAAGATGTGCATCCAAGGGGATGACATTTAGTCAACAATATTCTGAGTCACACAAAAAGCCCATTACTGCAGAGAAGAAAAATATGGCTGATTTACAGAACAAACTCCTCTAGCTCCAGATTAGGGTAGCCTTGACATACAGCATTTACACCACCCTCTTCCTTGAATACTGATTTTCACATCACATCAAATTGCTAATTATAACGAAAAGGGCAGGCCACACAATTGGAAAAACAAATTGAAAACTAAGCTGTCAGCTCTAAAGTCCAGCTATTTAGGTTTTCAAAGACACAAAATTTATACATGTAGTAGTCATAAATATAACAAATGCTGTTGACTTAAAAATATTTTTCTGCTTAGAAACATACTTTCTGTCACCTTTTCTCAAGAAGGTCTCCACAGCGACAGTGTGAAAAACAATTAAGAAATATGTATTTTCATCTAACCTCACTCATAATGAAACATTACATCTCAAAAATGCCACGTGAATTCTCAAGTATGCGAGAAGGGTTTGCAAGCAATTAAGAACAATGTTGAGTATTGTAGTGCAGCCCCAGCAGGCAGTGTGTGTGTTAGCACAATAACTACAGATACAGAAATACTTGCCTAAACTAAAGGAAGTTCTTTATATTGTTTGTCTTTATGTAACCAATTGAAAATTTCCCCGTCTTCCTGCCTCTAGGGGGTCATCTGACCTATTTGCATGTATTAAAGCTTTGCATGTTCTGTCTCTCTCTCTCCCTTGTTTTTTTGGCTTTTGAAGAAGATGTCTATTTGAGGCCCATCCTGCAGGCCACATGGCAGGCCTAAAAGACTTTGAGACCAAAAGACTTTACTCTAACTGTACTTCTTTCTAAAAACAATCTTATCAAGAATCCTGAGCACATGTGTATTTCTCTGGCCTAGTTGTGAGTAAACAATATTTTGTTCTTTCTCTAACTATTTGGTGCAAGTGTATTCATTTGCTGGGCTAAACAGGGAGAAGCTTGGGAGAACTTGTATTCAAACTAATATTTGCCTAAAAATCTGCCCCATTTTACTGTGCTGCTGCTGAATATAACTTAACAAACTAGTTCTTCCTTGTATGGTTGCTCAAAAACAGTAGGCTGTAGACTTTGGACACAGAGAATAAAGTGAGGAGTGTCCAAAGTGAGGGGTGTCCAAAGTTTTTGGGCCATGGGCCAGTCTCATGGTCGAATGTGCTGGTCACGTGGTTCCTCCCACCGGAAATGGAAGTAAAATGTGTGTGTGTGTGTGCAGAACATGCCCATGCATGTGCAGAATGATGCCTTAAATGACCCATGGCTGTTGTAAACACGTTTACGATAGCTGCAGGTCATTTATGGCAGAGGTCAGTGCATGCACGGGCATGTTCTGCTTTCGTGAGCTGCATGGGCGGGATTAATTGGCACTGAGGGCTGTAGTTTGGGCACACCTGACTTAGATATTTGAAAACCATAGTGGGGAAGGAGGAAGCTGAGATAGCTCTTCATTTCTCTTACCAACACCAGAGCCCCTCCCTCACTGAATGGCAGATGAGGCAAAAAGAGAGATTTGAAGGTGTTCTCCTTTCCACCTGTTCGACAACTTTACATGAGTAAAGGCAATTTTTTGGCAGGGCATAGCATCCTTACAGATGCCTGATGGATTACATCCTGGCAGCTTCCTGCATTCCACAGGAAAATGAAGAGGCCTTAGCTGCTACACTGCAGTAAAATGCACTGCAAAAGGACATTAATCAGCAGCAATTTACCACTGATGAGGTTGTCTTTACAGGTGGACCCTGCTGAATGGAGCTTTGGCTTATACATCATATCTATAAGATAATCATTCTGAACGTGACAGTTCTAGGACAGTTTTTTTCGCTAGCCAGTCATGAATGTCAAATAAAGATTTCCATAAATGAGGACAGAAGTGTCAAGAAATTGGTTCAGATGTCTAAAATGGAGCCTTCCTGTACATTTCTGGAAGGACTGACTAGCTCAGTTGTCAGGATGAGAGGGCGGGAGAAGGTCAAGGAATGAGAATGGATGAGGTCAACACATCTGGATTTCCTTATCTACTGTATGTGAAGTTTGTTAGGGTACTAAGTATTTGCCTAACTAATTGTATAGGATATTATATACCACTGTAATACTGCTGTTTCACTTTAAGAGTTCTGTGATTGTAACAGCACAGGTGTTGCTCACTGACTGTGTAATTCCAAGATCTGTGTATAAATCAAGGTCTTAGTTCGCACATCTTTAGCCTATGTGTTCACCAGGGTCTATGCTCCAAATGCTGCCCTTGTGCTCTCTGAAACCTATGCACAAGATACTGCTTGTGTGCTAAGGACTTCTACTGGTCCTTGTACTCTGGAAGAAGAAAGTTCTACGCTGGAACAAACGTTCCAAAAGCTGCAGACTCACTGATGATTGTCTTGCCAAAGGAAAGAGTAAGACTGATTGTTTTATTTGCCTAAAGACTTTGGAGCTGTTTGTTTGCTTGTGTATGATGACTCATTGCTTCGCATTCATACCAAAGTGACCTGTGCAACTTGCATTGTAAGCAGAACCATTTGCTCAACCAAGGACTGCCGTTTTGCTGTGCTAGTGACTTGTAAGTTAATGAATGAGTTACTTGGGTTTGCCACATAAACTTACAAGACTATTCACCACAGTGAACTGAACTGGGTGGCACCAAAAGAGAAGTTATCTTATTTGTGTTGCTGTTATCTTTGTTGATGTAAATATTTTAATCCTTCTGTTTTTCACCATAAGTAAAACTCTTTTGCACAAACAATAAGCCTCAGTCACTGTGTTGATCAAAGTGCCCTCACCTTCAGCTGCACACCCTCCGGTCGCTCTGCTACACAGCAACATTGTTTGATTCTTCAAGGCTGCTTGGAGGAATTTTTTGGGTTTGCTAATTAGCCCAGAACCTGATACCAGCTGGCTTGGGGTGGTGTTGGAGAAGAAGTTACTGAGATCTGGAATCTTCTAGCAGCTAAGTGATTCCATTTGTGCAACAGCCTTAGAGGGCCCTCGGTATTAAAGGGGAGGAAGAGGAAGCCATTTAATGTTCATTTCTGACATGTTGCCAGACCTAATTGATTTGCTTCCGGAACTCTGCTTATGCACTGGGGTTATGGTAAAGTAAGTAGACTAGGCTAGGCTAGTTGACTTTTTTATTTTAAGGGGAATGTTGAATGTGTGTTTTCTTGCCCTTTTTCCTTGACAAGCTACAATGGCTTCAGCTTGTAACTTTATTGTTGAAAACTTTATATTCACTTTTACCATTTTATATTTTGAAACTGCTTTTATTCTGAACATTTGTCCTTTTCCCCTCTTTCAATAAAAATTATTAAAATTTTACTCATCCTGATTCATTGTCATTTAAAGGTACACTGGTACAAATCCAGACCTTGGTCTGACTACCTTGTGGGTATTAGTGCTACACTTCAAGTTAGGTGTGCCAGTCCCTGGCAAGGTTTTTATTGTCTGTCTCCCTGCAACACTAAGAGTTTGAGGACTGAGATTGTGGAAGAAAGAATAGAGAGATTTTCCCCAAAGCCCTGTCATATTTGGCCACCTAGGAGTTGACTCAACTCACGCAAATAGAGGTTGTGTGGATAAGTGATGGATGTGATCATTTCTAATCCTCCCAATTTCTTTACAAGTCATCAATTTCAATAAAACAGCATATTCTAACTTACATGTGGGAGCCAGTTGTGGTGTAGTGGATAGAATGGGACCTGGGTTCAAATCTCCACCTCACCATGGAAAACAACTGAGGGTTGGCAATGGTTAAACCACTCTTTAAATATTTCACACACCATGAAACCCCTCTTAAGTTTGCTATAGTTTGGATGCAGCTTCATGGTACATAACAATTTAAACTAACTGAATAGTTTAGTGGTTTAGGTATCTGATTGTGGAGTCAAAGATTAGAAGTTCATACATACATACATACATACATACATACATACATATCTTTATTCGACTGTCAGTCAGAACAAAATAACACACAGATTTAAACTAACATTTAAGCCTAACAATCTTTACCTTCAGGATATACAAGATTGGAAGTTCAATTCCTCACTGTGCTTCCAGGAAGAAGAGCCAGCCTGTATAGCTTTAGGTAAGCTGCACAGTTCCAGAGTGCCCCCGAAAAGTGAATGGTAAACCACTTCCATGTACTCTACCTGGAAAACTCTGGAAAGAGTCATTGTAAGTCAGAATTAACTGATTGCGCACAACTATTACCATATCAGAGAATAAACAAAACAAAAACATTGTAGTACTTTAGAGACTACTGCTGTATTTTATTAGTAGAGGCAAAAGCAAATTATTTTAGTAACAGCTTTAATGGAAATCTGTAATAACTAATGAGCACAATGCATCTTATTTGAGCAGGGGATGATTGAGACTTCTGTCTAGGTGCTAATTATGGATAGGAAACTTTCAAAACCCTTCATCTCCCACCTCCTGATGTTTTGTCTTCCAAGAGTTCTGCATTGTCAGATGATTTTGGACTGCACTGGTTTTTAAATATAGGATACTTTTTTAAAAATGGGTTTATGCTATTGTAACTTTTCAAGCAAAGGGCTATTCTTTGTACCAGAAGATGCAGGGCCACCTTAGATAGAGAACTTTTGACCCACCATGCCAAATCTGTCGAGCCAGCAATGTGTGGCAGCCCATTAGGAGCTTTGAAAAATAACCTGACACCAATGCAATAAATTCTTTAGAACCCTTAGAGGAAATGCAGTTAGATCAGGTTTATCAAAGAACATTATTCGGGAACAGGTGAGGGCTGTGAATTATGGATGTTCTTTTGTAGCTGAGGTGCTGAAAGCTAAAGAAACCTAGGTTGTGCTGCTTAAATAGTTCCATGAAAGCTATTCACACATTTCAAGTACTCTTCCTGCAAATAAGCTTCTATAATGGAGCAAGTGAGCTGGATTAACCAAACAGGTATGCAGAAATGAAGAACAAAGGCAACCAAGAGCATGAACTATCTTTGTGGACCAAAGAAGCAGCTCGTTGGGAATTTAGGCCTTTGTGACATGATGACTTGGGAGCCAATCAAAGCACTCCACTTACACTTCTTTCTTTCCTTTGGTTTGCTTGTTATCCTGCCAAGATGAGCGTTCATATCATCCCTTGAAGAATTTAGCCAGGTGAATAATGAAAATACAAGGATCTTCAACTCTAACCTTGTTCCCCCCAAAAAGGCCACAGAAGCACATCTGCTTAATCTTTTAACTCCTAGCAAGCTTCTCAATCACAATAGACCCCAGGAATCTTTTCAAAATAATATTTTCCCAGTCTCGGAAAACTTTTATTTTGGAACTCTATTCCCCCTGCCCCTGTATTCATTGTGCAGTCACATAATATAGTACTGGGTGTATTAAATGATTTCCAGGCAATTTCACTTGTGTTTTTTTAAATTATGTTTTGATTTCTCACAAGACTGGAAACCTAAGAACATTTCATGGTGTGAAATATTACCCACAATGGTTTGGGATCTAAGGTAACCATGCATCCTATTATACAGATGACAGTCTTCTGAAGGAAGACACTCTCTGTTTCAAGAAAGCCTAAATACTTTACATCGAGTGATAAAGAATCACAAAGGAGAACAGGGTTCTCAGAGTTATCCATCAGCATGCAGCATCTGGCCAGCAGACAACATAGGCACACAGGTAAATTGGTCAGTCTGTTCCCCCAGTACTTGTACTGCACTTTCATTTCAATTGTCTTTCATTTTACATACAAATCAGCGCAAACAGTTTATGCAAAGAGTTTGTGTGCCCTCTTTTGTTCTCACCTTGAATGGTGCTTTTTCTTTCTGTATCCACCCTAATGCTTGCTGCTGCCCCTCTTCTGCTGTAAAGACAAGGGAAACATAGTGCAAACAATGGATGTCCTGTTGGATACTTTATTCGTGTTAGATGCACCATCAGCCTATAAAAATATACAAAGCTAAAATTACCACATCTAAAACAAAATAGAATTAAAAGGGCTAGATGACATCCGCCCACATCAACAACATTTTCTCTTGACAACATAAGGTCCTCCTCAGTGCACGTTGATGGGCATTGTGTGCATTGCACCATATGGAAGATAGTTTGCTCTTCTCCACATTCGCACAGACTGTCATCTACAGGGAAAACCCACTTTCACAGATTAGCCCTTGATCTTCCTAGCCCGGCACACAGACTGTTTAAAGCTTTCCACACAGGCCATAGTTGTTCTTGGCCAGGTGGTAGAGACATACCTGTCAAGCTGTGGTTTTCAAAATCTGGGAGCCGGGCACACATGTGCAGTAAGTTTCCAGGTGCCGGGCAGGAAAGGAGTTACTGTGCATGCATGGCTGTCAGAGGCAGTGGCATGCATGCGCAGTAACCCCTTTCCTGGCCAGTCAAATTATGGGATGACGACGGGAAGGAGGGGGAAGGAGTGCTAGATTACGGGATTTCCCGGCCAATCCAGGATACTTAACAGGTATGGGTAGATAGTCATAGATACCTGATAATCTCTAAACCTACAAAGGGTTTTCTGCCATCAACCCATGAGAGCACCTCCTGCCAACTTCCATGAGCTGAGCTGAGTCCTTCCTTACAGAAGTACTCAGGAATTCCTGTCCACAAATCCGGCACTCCTATTACTCAGACCTCCCAGAGTTCCACATTTACCACCACCTCACCTTGTGAAAGGATTTTATTTCAGCCATTTTTAGGACTTTAGCCTTTTGAGAAGGTGACTGTATTCCTTCTTATATTCCTAAACACTGTTCTAAATTCTGTGCACACTTAATTGGGATGATATTCCATTGAATACACTGGTGCTCCCTTTTAAGTGAACTTGATAAGGAGCCCTGGTGGCACAGTGGTTAAACTGCTGTACTTCAACCAAAATGTTGTGAGTTTGATCCTGATCAAGGATCAAGGTTGACTCAGCCTTCCATCCTTCCAAGGTCGGTAAAAGGAATACCCTGCATGTTGGGGGCAAAATGCTAATTAACATGTGAACTGACAAGCACTAAGTACAATGGGGCTGTATATAGGTATAATTGCTATTGATCAGATTCAGACTGCGTCCAGGCAGAAATGGCACAATATTTATGTTTTGTACTAGACCATTAGGAAGGCTGAGTGCAGAAGAATAGATGCCTTTGAGATGTGGTGTTGGAGGAGAGTCCTGAGAGTCCCTTGGACAGCAAAGAGAACAAATAGGTCAATCTTGGAAGAAATCAGTCCTGACTGCTCCTTAGAAGGTCAAATAGTAAAGATGAAGATGAAGTACTTTGGACATCAAATGAGAAGAGAGGATTCACTCGAGAAAACCCTGATGCTGGGAAAGGTGGAGGGCAAAAGAAGAAGGGGGCGGCCAAGGATGAGATGGCTAGATGGTATTGTGGATGCAGTGGGCACAGAGCCCAGCAGGCTGAGGAGGATGGTGGAGGACAGGGGTGCCTGGAGGAAAATGGTCCATGGGGTCGCAAAGGGTTGGAATCAACTGTGCAACTGAACATCAAACTGCGACTAGCATCTTGTCTATGATAAATTAATGTTCAAAAATAGTCGTAACTATCATCCTTGTTGCAGATGCTATGAAAGAAGGGGGGAAATATTCTGGTCCCAAGCCTTTTCTGCTATTATTATTTTTTTTGCTTACTATTTCAGGCATTCATAAGTGCAGAGTCTGTCAAGTAGGATTTATAGCAGCATACCATAAAAAAGCAATACAAACGTTTATAAAATGTTCAGAGAGAAAGATTTAAAATAGCTGACCAAGAAGCTAGAGCGGTCTTATCCTGGAAGTACAGGAATTATTTGGGGGAGTAAATTACATAATGCATGTACTGTATCACATGTAGCCTGTATGTTGATTTTCAAGTTACAATGGCTACACATGCCTGCTTGTTTGCCGGCATGATCCCGTATTGGGAAACCACGACTAACAACTAGATCACACATAGCAATAGCAGTTACACTTATCTACTGCCCCATAGCACTTAGTGCGCTCTCTGGGTCAGTGATGGTGAACCTTTTAGAGACTGAGTGCCCAAACTGCAACCCAAAACCCACTTATTTATTGCAAAGTGCCAACATGGCAACAGGGGAGGGAAAAAACGATCCCATTGTGCTGCTGGGCAGAGGGGCAGAGCAAACTCTGTGCTGGGGTGACCGCACGGCCCGCGTGCCCACAGAGAGGGCTTTGAGTGCCACCTCTGGCATGCGTGCCATAGATTCGCCACCACTGCTCTGGGTGGTTCACAAGTTAACTATCAATTTGTCCATAACATGCTGTGTACTCATTTTACCGACCTTGGAAGAATGGAAGGCTGAGTCAACCTTGATATCTGTCAGAATCAAACTCACAATGTTCTGGCTGCAGTACAGCACTTTAACCACTGTGCCACCAGGGCTCCTATAGATTCCACCTGATACTAGCAAAAAACTCTGAAAATTTCACAGTACAATGCAAGCGCTTATTATTAATGGAAATTAATTAACCAGTAATCCCAATCTGCATTGAAGATGTATAGCTTCCAGCTTTCCAGTCTGGGGTGGGGGAAACAGATGAGTTGTTCTGCCATTACAGAATTAACAGCAAATGCAACAGAGATCTTGCCAGAAGGCTTGTGGTTTTTTTTTTCCTGGAGGCCCATTTGACTCCCTCCAGCGCTGGTTTTTCTCTGCGGCTTCCCCTATTGCATGTAGTGCCAAGGGGTTCTGTGTGAGGAGGAAGGACGGCTCCCCAGCATGTGTTGCACTGAGTAATTAAAACCTCCTTTGTCTGCCACTGAGCATATGGGACATGTTAACGGAGTAATTAAATTTTGTGAAGTGAGTCTTTCTCTTGGAATGCCGGAGGGCGGGTCGGTGGAAGGCATAGAAGCAATGGTGGTGCCATATGCCCACCTTCAGGAGGTGGAACACTATGCCATTCGCCACCACAGACCTGCTCTCCAAACTGCTCCATGCACGGCAAGCAGGGGAAATAATTAAACACTGGCTCATTTACATTATTTATTGGTTTTGTATGTTGAAGGCGCACACATCCATTTTTCTTTTCTTTTGCTCTCTCTCAGCCTCAGTGTTAGACACTGGGGCAGTTCTAAATTTGCACCCATTGCAGTTATATTTCTCAGCGGGCAAACAACTAACATTTTCTGCCTTTGGGTAAAAAGAGAAATCCATGGATTTGGGGGAACAACAGGAATCTGGGCAGATAGATGGCAGCCTGGGGATAACAGATGGGCAGAGATATGTCCAGCTGTCTTGTGGGAGCTCCTACATTCTTTTGGTTACTATGCAAACACATGGGATGAGAATGGATTCTAGGACAATTATATAGGTTTGAGGCTATAAGAGCAAGCCAACTAACCCAGTGGCCCAAACACACATTATATATGTAGATCTTTTCAAATGTTTTGACATGAATGGAGTGAAACCCAGAGTTCTGCGTTGCCTTGTATGCTAAAGCTTGGTTATCAAGCCAGCAATGAAGGAATATTGTGTGCTTCTGCTGTCTCAATATCATTTTGACCCTCTTTTGCCCTTTATCTCTGTGTATACCAGCATGCAGCTAATAAATATACCCGATAATTTCCATCTCATAACAGGCAACATCAAAAATAACTGGAGCAGAAAGCATCCATTCTTCCATAGTACAGCATATAGTATTATGTACTGTGTATAGCGTGATGAAATTATGTATAGTGTAAATTGGGTATACATTGTGTTCAGTAAGTTATGCCAGTTTTTCCTTCCACCTTGCCCCCCTTTAAATGTCCATGTAAACTGTATTTTCTAAACATTTTTTAAAAAATCACCAAACTGAAGGTGGGATTCTCAATCCTTTCATATGCTGTAAATACATTTTTTCAATAATTGGCTGGCATTTGCTTTATAGACATCTGGGTTATTAAATACACAGTGAGGGGGATTTAGAGATTCCCCCCCCCCACTGCAAACGGTCTCTGCATCAGCATATCAATCAGTGCTACCCACTGCTTCCTTTAAAAAAAAAACATTTTTAAGTACATAAAATAGTTTCAAGAATCCCCAATTTTGAGTAGTAGAACAGCATAACATCTGTTCAGAACCCTTTCTCCGTTGGCTATTTCCTACTCCACTTATGCTACCCACTGCTTCCTTACACTGGCTGGGTAATCGAGAAGTTGAAATGTTACATAATGTTGGACCTTTATAGGAGCAGCAACAAGGAGAAGTAAGTACAGTACAGTATATGGTTCTGGAGCCCTTTGCAGGGGGTAAACCAACATTATGGGACAGCTTTAAGCAGAGACCCAGTTGTTAAAGGGATTAATTTATTTCCTTTTTTCTGTTTCTCTGTTCAAAATCACAGTTGCCAAAAGCTACATTTTATTCAGCCCGAAAGTTGCTTTTTAAAAATACACAGAATGCGTGTGCTTGTAATGTGGCATTTCTCTGTGAACTCAACATTAATGCAAGTTGGTACATGAGGTTCAATCTTACCTAGTTAAGGTTCTTAGGTTCTTTCAAAAGTGTGTTTGCTTTCTCAGATGTGTCTTAAATGAGCAGGAACATCCCAATTCATCTTGCAAGTTTCCTGTAGGCAACTCTAGGGAAAATGTAAAGCTTGGAGTTCACCCAACAAGACTGCCTTAATCAGCCTTGAACATACTGTCAGTTCAGTGTCATTAATTCAACTGGGATGAAAGCAATGAAAGACAGCACATATGGGCCATTAGCTAAGCAGCACACTAATTATGGGGAGGTGTCATATTACTCACTGAAGGCCAGATTCTGCCACTCTTACTCCTGCCATATAACGATGTCTCCATTAGAGCAACAGGATCACCTCCAAAATCTCAAGCCTACCCAACGCAGATGGGTTAAAGAAGGCAGCACCCAGCCTTCCTTTGTATTCCTGTGTCTTGCCTGAGCTGTCAAGAAGCACACAGTTTATTAAAACAAACACAGTTCTTGCCCTCACAGACATCTGTAGGATGAGGAGCAAGATCATTGTAAAGAGGGGGGGCCTCAGACATTTATATTTCAATTTCTGTTTGATAAACAAAATCAGACAATTATGCCGAACAAAGAGATCTCTTGGAATTCAGGCATGCTTATTATTTGCAAGCTGGGAAGGGGGGAAGACGGGAGAGATGGAAGAAAAAGGGGAGTGCAGTAGCAACAGGAGAGAAGCATTAGCTGGGAATAATCTAAGCTCATCAACCCAGCTCTCCAGCAGTGCTGAAGACAGGAAAATGATGCCTTTTTATTAGCCTTATTGTCTTTAATTAAAGCATTCAGCAGAACCCTGTGATAATGGACTGCAAGAGAGGTCGGCAGCATTGTAATAATACAATGCAAGGTTCAATTAAGTTGTACTTTTGCAGTTTTTCACCTCCAATTTAAACAAGCTCGTGATATGCACAGAATGATTAACTCCCTGAACGGAAGGGGAAAGGAGAGGTTGCTCTTTGCCAGCAGAACCGGTGTTGCAAAATCACTGGCACTCTCTGTGTTGGTTAGGGCACTTGGCCAGCTTGTATATTTTGCTCTATCAAAGTATCGCAAAGGCCTGCTAGGTGAGAGCATTGTCAGGGCATGGAGGCTTGAGTGGTCTAACTAGGCAGTGTTGCCCATCTCTTGACAATGATGTTAGGCTGGGACTAGAACTTGCCAAAGCAACCTCCATCGGATCCCTTGGGCCAGGTGAAAGTGGAGGGCACACATCACTGTCCGCCTAGCCAGTGGGTGACGTAATATCCAAATGACTAAAAAAGCCCGCATACAGATGGACTTGATTTCTCATGTCCATTTGCATGTGCAGAATGTCATCATGGAGATGTCTACCAATGCGCAGACTCCTTGCCGAATAACGACTACAAGGAATCCACTTGTACTGAATTGTAATTTTGTTTTGTTTCATTCCATTCTATTTAGAGCAGGGGTTTCCAACCGTTTCAAGTTGGGGGCTGGGTTACGCTCTCTCAGTCAGCTTTGAGGGCTGGATGGCCATTTTGCCCTGCCTGCATGATGGGATGGCCATTTTTTCCCAACAGCATCAAAGCTGTTTCTCAAATGTCCTTGGAGGGGTGGGGTGGGGGCACATGAAATGGTGCAACGGTCTGGATCCAGCACAGAGGCCTTAGGTTGGGAAGCCCTGATTTAGAGTGTATAAATCCTTCTTTGCTTGCTGTCTCTGATCCCCACCCCCCCAAATAAAAATATTATTACACAGAGATTGGAAGCCCTGCTGCCTTTTATTTGCTTTTAAATATTATTTATAGGGACTGTAATTTCTTAGAAAAATCAAAGCATAAAGGGAAACTTTTGTGTGTTGTGTATGTATTTATGTATACAGCATGTGGAGATAAATATTTGAGCGAGAATGACATGACCATCCAGCTTTTCTTTTTCTCTCTCTGCTACGGCTTTTTAAATTGCCATCCATAAAACACGGCAGTTTCATTCTTCCTTTTAGAGAAATGGAAAGAGAGAAGAAAGCGCAGAAAGGACCCATGTGGCTAACACTTAACTTTTATCCTGCCTATTAAGTAATACTAAATGAATACATTACTAATCTGATAATATAGGTGAAAGCTATATGAACATCAAATAGATTCCCCTCAATCGGTACTACTAAAATGAACACCTCAGCAGGATTCATGATGATGCAACATGTAACTGTGTGTGTAAATCACATGCAGAAGGACTACAGTTAGGTTATATTTTCATTGTCATTTTACGCATGAATTAGAGAGAGAAGCGATCTTGTGATTTTCAAAGAAGGCAAGGCTAGATTCTGGGTGCAGTGCATTGCAGGGATTGTGCAAAACTGATTTCAGAAGGAAGTATTCTACAGGAATGCTGCACAGAGAGAAAAAGGGAGGAACCTGGTAAGTGAGGAAAACAGATAGTATAGAACACACACATTTGTTGAATACTATTGTTCAAATACACCCAAATCCAGCAAATAAAAATTTCAGACTGATGAATGGCATGCAGCATTTTATATATTGCTGTTTTGTTGCTCTTGTCATATAGTTGTTGTGCGCATCCTGCCTTCCAGATAAACAGATGCTTGTCCCAAGGGACAAATCATTTTGCTACATTTTAAAAATTGCATTTTCAAATAAATGCTCTGAGCTTGCTTCAACAAATAAGAATGGAGTGGCATGGTGGTTAGGTTCTGTTAGGTTGTTGCTAAAACAAGGGTTCTCAACCTTTTAAAGCTGGGGGCTGGGTCACGCTCTCTCAGGCAGCTTCGGGGGCCGGATGGTCATTTTACTATTCCTCTACCACATGGCACTTCCTGGTGTGGTGGAGGTGGTGGTGGGCCACATGAAATGGTGTTGTGGGCCATATCCGGCCTGCAGGCTACAAGTTGAGAATCCCTGGCTTAAAGTAACTCCGAAGTAGGAGTCATGATGTGGATGTGTACTGGTGAAAGGCCATAATATGGTTAGTAAGGATGAAGGAGAGTGTAATCTTGCCAGGAGCAACCATTGCTAATTGTAGTTGATGGGACAGAAAATACAGCAACCTATAGTAGGCAGGGCCAGGGGTAAGAGTGTGTACAGATGTGTGTGTCATGCATGCACATGCACACATACACATGCATGAACAGGCATGCTCTGACTAATATGTACACTAGTCAGCAGGCAAATATTTCCATGTGCAAATATATAGAAGGTTTTTACACATAGTCACCTAGGAGGCAGGTAAGAGTGGGTTGGCTGAAGATTGCCCGGTCCTGAAGTGGTGCAATATCTCACTGTCCATCATGGATGGATGAGATACCACTGCCTCCTGCACCTCAAAAAAGGGAATGGGAATGTGTGGGTTTCTGCCTGTTCTTGTGTTGCAACTTGCCCTATCAGATCCAATAGCTGAAAAACAGTTAGAGAGCTACACGTTGGTCCTCCTAGCTTAAAGAATTGTTCCATCCATCCATCCATCCATCCATCCATCCATCCATCTATCTATCTATCTATCTATCTATCTTCTAAGTAAGCCATCCAAGTACCTTAGGCAAAAAAACACTGAGGATGTTTCCTTGTGATGCTAAAAAAATGATAATGAAGTGATATCATGCTTCTCACATCTTGGATTATGCTTTTTGTCTATGGAACCTAATAAATAACAGGGTTGACATTAGATTTAGGAGATGCTTGGTAATTTTTCTCCAGCAGGTCTTTCCTGGGCACTAAGGGGACCCAAAATAAGAGCACCATTTTCCAGAGAGGACAGCATCCATGCATGGGTTTGCTTTGCTTTTGCTGCCCAACCAAGACGACGATTGTAGAAAGAGCAAGTATTACAGGAAGGGAAGTCAGACATGGGATTACAGTGGTACTTCATACAACAATTTTAATCCATTCCACAGGACTCATTGTTGTATGAAACAATTGCTATACAATGCATGCATCTTATAGTGATTTTCCCTATGGGATGCATCGTACAACAATTTTTTTCGCTAAGTGGTTTTTTCCCATTGAAAAATTGTTGTACGATTTTTTCCATAAGGAAAATTGTTGTGTGGGACACCATTTCCCCCGAAAACCTAATTGTTATATGCAATTCTGTTGCTATATGGGGCGATTGTTGTATGAGGTTCCACTGTATCAGTCTCTAGACATGGAAGCCATAGATCAGACAAAACAGAGTGAACTAATCAGGAAAACATAGTTATCTAGCTTTGTGCTGCACCCTGTAGGTGTGTGCAAGTATATTTGCACTTCTGAGGGAATAAACACATTTGGAAGGGAGGGATATTTATGTGTTGCCCTGCCTCTTAAACATTTCTGTCACCCTTTACAGGTAAAAGGCAGCTTTCTCTCTTCTCTCTATGAAGATTCACCAAACGAAATTTAAACTCTTTTTCCTTCCCCAAGTTTACAGTGAAAGCACAGCCTGTATACACGGATGGAGGAGGAGAGAGTCTCTTATTCAGAAAGCCAGCCTTCCAGTGTGGAGAACAGTAGAAGCGTGTGAAATGAAGGAAGGGGAAGAGGCCATGTCCCCTATGAACATTCAGAAATTATTTCCTGTTTCATAGTAAGGGCAAATAAATGGAAGGATAGTGAAGATCCTTAATCAAAAGACTGTAACATTTCATGTATGGTTGAAGTTATGTGTCTTGTAAGAGTTCATGAAAGAAAGGAGAGTTCAAATAAGATAAGAATCTATTATGAAAATAGAATTGGTTTTACAATTTATTGGAATAGATGATTTAATCAGGAGGTATCCTTGGAAATATTAGCATTTTGATTGGAATGAAAAAGCTTCCTCTGGGCAGATTGAGATGTGTATATTCAATTATTTAAACCTTAGTAGTTACTCTTTGTAATGACTTTGTTGATGTTTTCTCATGTCCTAATTTTCCGTTTTTATGAGTAAGAAACCATTTCTTTTAACAATTATTAGATTGTCCACCAAAAAGAGAAAATGGATTTTATTCTTGCTACATATTAGTTGCATATGTTTAGTAAATTAGGATCTATGTTAAATCTAAGATAATGCTTATATTTGGATGTTAAAATATTTTTTGTAAAATGTTGTGTGTGAGACCTGAATGTTAAAGAAATTGCATTAAAGTAGTCATCATTGTTAACCTGATGTAAGCAACCAGAAAAACTGGTCACAACAAATATGGAATTCTTAAAGAGATTGTGGACGCAAGACTGCAGAGGTAAATGAGTTTCAAAATCTATAATACTGTAATTCCTCTCTGCTGCTTCTTTCCATTTCCTCTTTACTTGCTGGACATCATAATGGCTATCCCGCCTTTGAATGTGGCAGCTCTAAACAGTTATGTTACATTGTGCCAACTACAATAGTAATTACACTTATATACTGCCCCATAGCACTTAGTTCACTCCCTGGTTCACAAGGTCATTAGCATTTTGCCCCCAACATGCTGGGATCAAACGCAGCATCAGCAGTTTTAGCTTCATTGCAGTGTTACTTACTCATTGCACCACTGGGGCTCTGTATCCAAACCAGTTCTCAAAGTTCTTCAGTCAATAAAATCTTCCCATTCCTGCACTTCATTTCCCATTTTTTCTCACCTGGAATGGTCAGCTATAACAATCTTAACGTGACTGGAGTATTCTAGCTTTCTCAATTTCATTGTCTTTAGTCATTGACCTTTGGTTGGATAGCTTAGTGAGTTGGGTACCTGGCTGCAAAGCCAGAGTTCATGAGTTTGATTCCTCATTGTGTTTCCAGGCAGAAGAGCCAGCCTACATAGCTTGGGGCAAGCACCCCCTAGAAGATGGGAATGGTAAACCAGCTCTGAGTACTGTAAACCTTGGAAAGACTGGAAAGGCTTGCTTTAAGTCAGAATTTACTTGATAACACATTATGATGATTAGTCATTCATATCAGTACCTAGCTGGTCACTCTCTCAATCCAAGGTATTCTTAGTGTCTTTTGATAAATCTGCTAACAGCTGACATTGCGAGTGTGATCCTGATGGGGGCCAATGATGATTCATCCTTTCATCCTTACAAGGTCAGTAAAATGAGTACCCAGTATGTTAGGAGCAAAATGCTAATGGCCTTGTGAACTGCCCAGAGGGTGCACTAAGTACTATGGGACAATATATACTGTACGTGTAATTGATATTGCTATTATGAACCTACCTAGATTTGGAGAACAACCCAGCACTGCATGTGTAAATGTAATGCACAGAATTCTTGGGTAAATTGGAAATCTGTTTGGAAGAAGGGAGGCAGCTGTGGATGTCACAGTCCCAAAACAGGAAGGGGCAACTAGTAACTAGGAAATAAATATCTTGCTGTTGAGATAATCAAAACAGCCTTCAAGATGAGGGAATGACAGAAATGTTATTACAAATATTTCCATTCTATGGAGTCTGATTCCAAGTATGAAGTGCAAATAACGTGACCTTAGGCATGAATAAACCCAAAGCAAAGAGTCTCTGTTTACAGTTGTAGACATTCTGCATATTATTTGTTCCCTCTTGGGCTTCAGTAGCTCAGTGGTTAAGAAGCTCGACTTGTTAGCTTGAAGATCGGCAAGTCTGCAGTTCAAGACCCGAATACTGCATGATGGAATGAGTGCCCATCTCTGTCCCAGCTCCTGCCAACCTAGCAGTTTGAAAGCAAGAAATTGCAAGTAGATAAATAGGTACCACTTTGATGGGAAAAGATCTTATGTGCATGAAAGGAGCCTCATTCAGGAGTCTCCTGAACGGAGCTTTCTCCAGCAAAAATCCTTTCAACCCAGAAACCACCTTTGTGTGCTTCTGACATGATTTTTAAAAAGCATGAGAGTAATCATCTGTGCAAGGCCAAAGGTTCCTGGGAACTGGCTGAGAAGGTGTATTAGGGGGTTGATTAGGGGATGGGCAAACCACCTCAATAATCTTGTCAAAAAGAGCTTGAGCTTGCCCTGTTTGTCTGCTGTGAGACAACTTGCCGTTTCCACCTCTGCCTGAAGCATTTTGCTTCCTGATGAAGCATTGCCAAATCACTACAAACCGTGGCCAACTTTCTTTTGAGATAAATTTATGAAAAGTTGGAGTTATCTGGAAACAAAGTCTGCTGGGATTCACTTTCTCAGCTCCTCCACAATCTAAGATTTAGCATTGAATCCTATTAGTTTACCTTTTCTAAATTTCTGGGACCTTTGCTCAATCTTGAGGGCTTTCCCCTTTATTTTCCTTTCTTTATCCTGCTCCAACTGGCATTATAATGCACCCCTCTACTTTTCTTCAAGGCAATGTAACAGGAATAAGGACTGGTAATTTCTGTTACACCATCTATTTTCAGGACTACAGTATTCTACTTTATATGGTTGCTGTGAAGATTACAAAGAAAAATACATTGAAGTTCTTTGAAGTTTTTGAAGTGCTGTGTAATTGCTAAATAATGTATCTCATTATTAAAAAAAATAGCTTAATTCCCAATTGCTTTTCTTGAATTCACTAAATTTAGTTATCTGGTTGGGTTAGAGTGTTAGGATGCTATTAGCACCTATTTTGAGTCACATGCAGTAACTAATTAGAAGTTTCTAGGACATGCAATTTGAGTGTTTCCAATTAGCTCAATTGTGGATCAAAACCAAAGCTTTTATTTGCTTTGTCATAGCTGGAGAAAGTCAGATAAACAAATATTTGCATCTTCCCATTATCTCCCCTACGCTTTCTGCACAGCTGTGCAACAACTAATAAAAATTTCATTGTCTTTTTTCCAAAAAGCCCTCCATATTTGCATTGCGTTTTATTTAAAAAGAAAAGGCTTAGCACATAGTTTATTTTGCCCAATTATTCTAGAATCCATCTGTAAATCCTAGAATAAAAAGCATATGCCTTATTTAAAGAATATTTGTACCAATGTGGCATACACAGAGGAGTGCTTTTTTCTGATTGTGGGTTTGGAATTTGGGTTTGGAATTTTTGAAAGAAAGAATTAGTTGGATGGATCATGGCAGTGACCCATGGATGCTTTGTTCCTTCCTTTGAGACTGTTAAGTTTCAGAGATCCTTCACTGAGAACCAAGCATCTTAAACCAGCAAAATAGAGAAGAACAAGCCTCAGACTTCTAAATTGCAGGACTTGAGGGGCAGTAGAGTTGCAAATGCAAAATAACAAAGATGATCTTTTGCCTAGAAGAGAGCAGAGGCCTCATCATGCCTCATTTTGAAATAGTAGATGGAGTATTGACATAATACAGAAGTTTAATTAATGATAAACTTACCAATAACTGTAAATGTTGATTCGGTACTTTCAAAGAATGCAAACTGTGCATGTTGGAGTTTTAGAAATATAAATAAATACATGTATAAGCATTATCAATTACAATTAGAAACAGACATAATTATTTACACAATTCTATCAACAGACCCTTCCTAAAATTATTTGATGATTCATATACAACCTAAAAGTGTTAGATAATTATTTCTTCCCTGTTTTCATTTGGGAGTCCTATCAGTTAAGGCTGCAATCTCAAATCCATTTAGCTGGGATGGGGCTTCATTGATTTGAACAAGATTTTTGGTAGTTAGCAGTATATAGGATTGTCCTGTAAACCACCAAAAGCAATTTGATTATCAAGTTTACTTTTCTGCTGGGAATAGGAAGTGGTTTTTTTAACATCTGAAAAATCTTATACACTTCTTTCCCAGTTTGTTTACTAATGGCACTTCAGTTTGGCCGGATATCCCACTATGGTAGTGGAATAAACCATACAGCCTGTGACTCAACAGTGAGTGCTGGCTGGTGGTAAATAACCTGATTCCCTGAAGGGGCCATTGGCTATGGGCGGATAAGCCTCTTTAGGTGGGGTGATGGCCCCCTCAGTGGAGGAAATGCCACTGGAAACCTCCATATTGGGCCCAACGGCAAAATGAGCAGAGGAGGAACATTTTCACTATGCTGATTCCCAATGGTCATGGAGGTGGAAGAGGCCAAGCTAGACGAACTGGCTGTGAAGGCGCACCTTGTCCATATCCTCAAGGCTGCGGCAGTCCATTGCAGTCCCGGTGTTAAATCCTGCATGTCTCATTTCATATGTGCCGCAGGAAATGGTTCCATGATCATAGTATGTGGGTCGCTTTATGGCAAGCTGGGACACACCTTAAACAAATTCACACCAGTGGCACTTTTCCTGGTGAAAATGATTCCCAGGGAAAATGTATGCTTGAATATGAGTAGCAGCCAACGATGCTGACTAATGGCACACTTGACTGATACAAGCAATCTTGTGGTGAAAAAAGGGTTGAAAGCATACTTGTTGAAAAAGATTTACTAGGCACCTGGCATATATTTGCCTCAGAGCAATCCATGGGAGTTTTTTTTGCCATAGTCATCACCTAATCCAGAATTGTTTTTTAAATATTGACAAAACCTTGAATATTAGTACAAGTGGGTAACCTGTATCTGTGGTGGCTACATTACAAGATCTTACATGGATGCCCAAAACTAGGAAAAGCAGGAAACCATATATTATAACATACCAGAGTCATACCAGGGGAGGAGGGCAAATGCTTCTGATAATTCAATATTATAAGTCAAAAGCCAGAGTAAGCATTCTCCTGCCAAGCAGTCGAAGAGCTTTCACATACACTCATGAAAAGGCTCCCCTGGAAACACTATTCATTAAAACACTGTTCATTTTCAATGGTATTGTGGACAGAGTGAAATCTCCATACTGCAAAATAACATATTTAATGAACACAGCAAGACGGGAACTTTTTGCCATTTCACTCAGAATGCTGCGCATTAGGAAAATAATCAATTTGTATAGTTCCAATTGCACACTATTTCGAGTAACAAAATTAAACTTTCCCACCCTGTTGCTGGCTACAGTAACCTATGACAAACTGAACCCATGAATACAAGAGGCCTACTGTTATGTAAAGTAAATCCAGATAGGTTGGAAGCTAGGAACTGTCTATTCCTGCAGTTATGTTTTTTATACATTAAAGTTGTTTAGATTGGTGCTACAATTTATTGCATTGTGACACTTTGTTGTTGTTGTTGTTCAGTCGCACAGTCGATTCCGACCCTTTGCGACCCCATGGACCATTTTCCTCCAGGCACCTCTGTCCTCCACCATTCTCCTCAGCCCACCAAGCTCTGTGCCCATTGTGTCCACAATACCATCTATCCATCTCATCTTTGGACGCCCCCTTCTTCTCTTGCCCTCTACCTTTCCCAGCATCAAGGCCTTCTCAAGTGAGTCCTCCCTTCTCATTTGATCTCCAAAGTACTTTAGCTTCATCTTCACTATTTGTCCCTCCAATGAACAGTCAGGATTGATTTCTTCTTGACCTATTTGTTCTCTTTGCTGTCCAAGGGACTCTCAGGACTCTCCTCCAACACCACATCTCAAAGGCATCTATTCTTCTGCGCTCAGCCTTCCTAATGGTCCAGCTCTCGCATCCATACATTACCACTGGGAATACTATTGCTTTGGCTATGCGAATTTTTGTTTTCAAGGTGATGTCTCTGCTTTTCACTATATTCCCCAGGTTTCTCATAGCTTTTCTCCCCTAATCAGTTGTCTTTTTATTTCATGGTTACAGTCGCCATCTGCAGTGATCTTAGATCCCAAGAAAGTAAAATCTGTCACTGCTTCTACTTCTTCCCCATCTATTTTCCAGGGACTGATCGGACCTGTTACCATTATCTTGGTTTTCTTGATATTAAGTCTCAAGCCAGCTTTTGCACTCTCCTCCTTCAATCCAATCAAGAGGTTCTTTAGGTCTTCCTCACTTTCTGCCATTAGGGTGGTATTGTCTGCATATCTCAAATTGTTGATGTTTCTCCCAGCAATTTTGATCCCATATTGTGATTCCTCCATTCCTGCATTGCGCATTATGTGCTCTGTGTATAGATTGAATAAGCAGGGCGATAAAATGTAGCCTTGTCTTACTCCTTTTTCTATTCCAAACCACTCTGTCATTCTGTGTTCTGTCCTAACTGTTGCTTCTTGGCTCGTGTACAGATTTCTCATGAGGCATATGAGGTGTTCTGGTATTCCCATCTCTTTAATTACTTGCCACATTTTGTTGTGGTCCACACAGTCAAAAGCCTTGGTGTAGTCGATAAAACAAAAGTAGACTTGTTTCTGGTATTCTTTTGTTTTCTCCATGATCCAACGTATGTTGGCAATGTGGTCTCTAGTCCCCCTGCCTCTTCTGAAACCGGCCTGCACCTCTGGTAGTTCTCTCTCCGCATGTTGTTGAAGTCTATCCTGTATTATCTTGAGCATCACCTTGCTGGCATGTGGGATGAGCGCAATTGTTCAGTAATTTGAGCTTTCTTTGGCATTGCCTTTTTTGGGATTGGAACGTACACTGATCTTTTCCAATCCTGTGGCCACTGTTTTGTTTTCCAAATTTGCTGGCATATTGAATGCAGTAGTTTGATTCCATCATCTTTTAGGGCTTTGAAAAATTCAACTGGGATACCATCATTTCAACTAGCTTTGTTGTTTGCAGTGCTTTTTAGGGCCTTTCTGACTTCACTCTCCCGAATGTCTGGTTCAAGTTCAAATTTCTCATCATTGTGATTATCAGGAGTGTTGAAGTCCTTTTTGTAGAGTTCCTCTGTGTACTCTTGCCATCTTTTTTTGATCTCTTCTGCTTCAGCTAACTCCTTTCCATCTTTGCCCCTTATCATGGTCATTTTTGCTTTAAATGTTCTCTTGATTTCCCCAATTTTTTTGAAAAGATCTCTAGTCCTGCCTCTTTTGTTGTTTTCCTCCATTTCTTTGCACTGTTAGTTCAGGTATTTTTTCCTTATCTCTCCTTGCTTTTCTTTGAAATTCTGTATTCAGGTGGTTGTATTTTTTCCTTTCTCCTTGGACTTTTGCATGCCTTCTTTCCTCTGCTATTTTAAGGGCCTCATCAGACAACCACTTTGCTTTCTTATGCTTCTTTCCTTTTGGTATGGTTTCTCTTGCTGCCTTCAGCATGATGTCCCGTGTCTTTGTCCATAATTCTTCTGGTACTCTGTCTATCAGGTACAGGACATTAAATCTGTTCATGACCTCCACCGTGTATTCTTTAGGGATGTTGTGTAGGTCTGGTCTAATTGTTTTCCCCATTTTCTTTAGTCTAAGCCTGAATTTTGCGATCAGTAGGTTGTGATCTGAGCCACAGTCTGCTCCAGGTCTTGTTTTTGCTGACTGAATGCAGAGTATGTAATCAATCTGATTTCGATGCTGGCCATATGGTGATGTCCATGTGTAAAGTCGCCTCTTGTGTTGCTGGAAGAGGGTGTTTGCTATGACTATTGCATTCTCTTGACAGAACTCTATCAATCTTTGCCCTGCTTCATTCTGTGTTCCATGACCAAACTTGCCTGTTATTCCATTTACTTTTTGATTTCCTACTTTGGCATTCCAATCTCCTAAGATAATGTGGACATCATTTATTGGTGTCTGTTCTATGAGGTGTTGTAGGTCCTCATTGAACTGGTCAACTGTGGCTTCTTCTGCACTAGTGGTTGGTGCATATATTTGGATCACAATGACATTGAAAGGTTTGCCTTGGATTCTGACTGACATCATTCTATCATTTTTGATGTTGTATCCCATTACTGCTTTCCTCACTCTTTTGTTGACAATTATGGCTACTCCATTTTTTCTGAGGTTTTCTTGCCCACAGTAGTAGATATGATGGTTTCCAGAACTGAATTCACATATCCCTGTCCATTTTACTCACTGATGCCCAGTATGTCAATGCTTATTCTTTCTATCTCATTTTTAACCACTTCCAGTTTTTCTTGATTCATAGACCTCACATTCCATGTCCCTATGCAGGATTGTTCCCTGCAACACTGTATTTCTCCTCCCCCTTTCGTATCCCTCCCCCTCTTCAGATCTGCTGTGCTGAGCATCCCCTTGTTTTGCCTTTTGTTTTGGTCCATAAGGTTCTCTTGGCAAACTTTGTGGCATGCCTTGCCAGTCTCTTCCCATCACACATGTTATCACAGTTTTAACAGTTTTAAAACAAAGTATTACCATGCACAATATCACAGTTTATCACACAGTATCAAAGTAAAAGTTGAACTAATTAATGAAGGGAAATAAATAAAGAAAGAAAAAGTCCACTATATCAAGTCTCTTTGTAAGTCAGTTTCTTGTACAGTCACTATGTCAGTTGCTATAAGCTATCTATGTTTAGTCAATTATATTATTTCAGTTTGATTACTTATCCTTTGCATGCATGCAGCAGCTCTCGCCACCCTTCGGCCGCATGGAGTTAGTCAAAGGCGCCGACTAGGGCCTCGCTGTGATGGTGGTTGTGGATGGTATCTCCTGGGGGTGGTCGGGGGTCTCCGGAGGTGTCCTTCTCTCTGGCCCCAGGTCTTTGGATGCGGAGGGAGGGGCAGGATCTTTTACTCACCCCCCCTGGCCTCTCTGGATGGCAAATGGCAGCAGAGATGGGCTTCTGTCTTTCTCCTAATGCCTTTTCCTTCTCTCTGGGCCCAGGTCTTTGGAGGGGGGGGGGAAGGATCTTTTACTCACCTCCCCCTGGCCTCTCTGGATGGCAAATGGCAGCTGAGTTGGCTTCTGTCTTTCTCCTGATGATTTTTCCTTCTCTCTGGGCCCAGGTCTTTGGATGGGGGGGGGGCAGGATCTTTTACTCACCACCCCCTGGCCTCTCTGGATGGCAAATGGCAGCAGAATATACAAAATACACTTATACAAAATATTTTATTATTTTTTGTTTGAATCAGAGCATTGCACAGTTAGATTATTTCTGGCCAAAAGTGGCCTACTATGGAATTTCATTTATTTTTTAATATATGTAATTTGATTGAATGAATTGAATGTATATATATCTATAAAACAGAGATCTCTGTTTGTATATGCTTGAAAGGCTCCTGCACCGCTGGGCCGATCTCGCTGAAATTTGGCACATACATACCTTGGGCTTGCGAGATCAGCACTGCGGGGGTCTTGGAACCCATTTCGGGGTTTATGCCCCCCCCAAAAAATTGATCCTTGGCAGATCAACCAATCTGAAGGGCTGACCAGGTCTGGGCCTTTGTGACATCATGGGGCTCTGTCCCTTGGCCAGTGGAGCTGACAGGACAGGGCAGGAGTCCAGTGGACAGAGGTGGAAAGGAGAGAAGCTGCCAGGGACACTCAAGAGAGGAAGCAGGCAAGTTATCTTGCTAAGTGGGTAGAGAGTTTGCAAAACAGAGTTTACAGGCTAGAGGCGCCTGCCATCTTGGTGAAGCCATCGAAGCTGCCCTGAGAAGGGTAGCCGGTTAGGTCGTGGGCCACGCTTCGGGTTTTGATACCCTTTGAAGGTGCTTTGGGCCTTACAAATATAAAAACACAGGGGTGACAAAAACACGAGCAAGGCCAGGTAACCAGCTAGTGGCTTTATAAACACATGGTAGATAACACTATAACATTTGCCACAAATATGGGTCAAGTATACTTTAAAAAATTAAATTTGATAAAATATGCACATCACAGTCCAGGTTCTTGATCCTGTCAATTGCTTAACAAAAACAAAAGAAAACCTATCAAAAACTAACACACATATATAACAAAAAATAAACACAATAACATAAACATAATTAACATATAGTTTAGTTTGATCATTAGTGTAATAATAATTTCATGTCAGAAATCATTCTGGGTTGAAAGAATTTTTGCTGGAGAAACTCCACTTACAGGTCACCCGAAAAAGGCTCCTTTCATGGCCCCATTAGTAACTTGCATTGATTTCCCCATGTCTGGGGAAATGTTATCTGAGCATTTAGTCTGCAAAATTTTTATGCAGTGTGTCAGGACTGCAACATTGCTCACACTTTTTTCCTGCATGGTGCAACCATCTGTCGTTGTAAAGTCCCACTGTTTCCCACTTCCTAATTCTGTGCTCCTAGCAAATGGAGGGGGGCATGAGCATAGATAGTTAGTTCACAGAGGGAAGTCTGCTGGAATACTGCCTGTTTTTGTTCTTGCTTTCTTATTAACAGTAGCATGTTGATATACAGCCGGCAAGAAAAAACGAAAAGTAAAAGGTCAGCCCCTCCCCAAAGGAACATTTGTTTATCTGTTGTTGTTTTCGCATTGATTTCTTTCCTAAGAGATGAAAGTAGAAGAGGGCAGGAAAAAAGGCAATGATAAGAACTATAGAGTTTCTAATCTGAAGATTTTTGAAACAGAGAAGTTTATTTATTTATTTATTTATTTATTTATTTATTCGATTTATGTCCCACCCTACTTTACCAGGGCCGACTCAGGTGAACTGTAACAGTGTTCATTTGGCCAATGTGAAAATTGGTCTGCAAGAGCAAAAGCAATACCTAATCAGGACAAGAATTTAGATGAAAAGGAACCAGGATCTGGGTTGCAAATACAGTTAGGAGCTGGCCCGAGGCATCTGAACTGAAAAGGTGCTATTAAAACCAATGGCTTAGTTTCAGTTTGTTTGGGACTAGCTTCAGTAGAGTTAGCATAGGTTGCAAATGACTTTTGGCAGGGTGGTGGATTTCACCCCTATTAAAATCAACCTTACTTTTGTAACCTGCACGCACCTTTAGCAATGGTACGATTTATTTGATAACTTGGTCAGCTGGGGTTCAAAGGACATTTGAGGGTTTTTCTGGTTGGTGGACCTTCTTGTCCTGCACCTGGAGATAATGTGTAAGGCAATGTTAGGACAGGGGCTGGGGGAATGGGAGGAATAATTTCCAAGAGTGAAATTTAGCACCTGAGCCAGTGAAAAGCCACTACAAATCTGACTAGAAGATGTTAGGTGGATAAATATTCTCACCTTACTGTAAGCTAGTTTCCTTATGGGACATTATTCTAGTAATGACTTGGAGGATGCCAACCATGTGGTTCCTCTATATTGGCTCCAGCTGGATGCTTGGAAGCCTTACTTTGTGGACTACCAGTCCCAGAATGCTCCAGCCAGCCGACAGCCAACCATTTTGGTTGGGGCATTCTGAGAACTGTATTCCAAAAAGTAACTTTTTTAAAATGGTAACATTCTAGAGATGCAAATTAGAAATATTTTCTGAAGCTTCTTATACAGATATTTTCCCCACCCTATAACCTCTTTTGTTCTCAAGCTTGCGTTAACGAATGTCCAGGTTTTGAGAAAAGACTTTTCTAACTGTATTTGATCACTGTGGTAAGATATTGTACATTGCACTCACCTTCTTCCAAAATACTTATGTATATAAACATTGTATGAAAGGAAAAACTATATTAACATTGTAACACTCAATATATACAGTACAGTACTGATAACAAAAGATGAATCCAAGTCATATTTGACTTCTGCAGTTACAAGACGTATTCAAAGTGGTTGCCATCAGCATCCAGACACTACTGATGATGGCAAACTACTACTTGACCAATATTGACCAAAGTGTCCACTTGTATCACTGCACATGCCATTTCAATTCCTTCCTGTAGCTGGTTTTTTATGGTACACCATATCCTTTAAGGCCCCCCTTAGATAGAAACCAAGGGGTGTTAAGTCAGGAGAACATGTGGTAAACTCAGTTGCACCTCTTCATCCTATCTATTGCCCTAGCAAATTCTCATTGAGGTAAGCTCTCACATATTGGTGGAAGTGGGCACCAGCTTCTTGGAAGTAAAATTATAATTCCAAAAAGACTTCTGTGGTCAGCAACCTACTGCCTGTGGGCCAGATCCGGCCCATGACATCAAATCATCTGGTCCACTAGCCTCACTCCTGCTGCCTCTGCAAGTGGCAAAAACAGCCATAAATGCATCCATGGCTGTTGTAAACGTGTTTACGATAGCGGCGGACATGTTTTATGACAGCATTTACAGTGGGGGGATCACCAGTCTGGCACTCTCAAGTGTCTGAGGGAGCGTGACCTGGCCTCTGATTTAAAAAGGTTGCTGATCCCTGGTGTAAACTGTTCCAACACCATAGCAGAAGAAGCAGGACTTGTTGCTGTGGGAGGCCTTCCAGATCTTCCCTTGTGCACATCACATACAATACCGTGCATCTCAAACTTATCACAAATGTGTGCAGTTTTTAGGTGTGTTGGAGGTTCTGTTGCATACTCACACCTTTCCATTGTCATTGTACTTCCACAGTGTTCTTGAATTTCAAATACCACTTCAAAATGTTCTTGTGCTTCTCAAACGACAACCGTGCTTTGGCAATTTTCTTTGATGCTAGCATTCATTCTTTTGAGGGAACATCATACTACACATTGCTACCATAATTCAATTCAACTTCAAAAAGTTAGACATAGATATCATCTCTTAAAATGAGTATACATTTTTGGCATCCTCCCTATGATAGTACTGCAGAACCAGAGAAGCTGTTTGGAGGTTTTGTGATGAGGTCACATAGCATGGCAACAATCTAAGGCAGAGATCATTGAGAACCAGTGGGCTGAAGTGTGCATTCTGCTGTGTCAAATTGTGCTGGGACAAAAGGATGCATAGTATGAGACCTTCTCTTAGAAGTGACCACACACATTGACTCCACTGTGTAGTTTTGTTCCCTTGCCTCCTTAAATCCACCCTTCCCAAATGAGCTTGTTACACCTTTCAAAACCAGAAATGCTAGAGCAACCAGTGGGGGTGGGTGGGACAGGAAAAAGGTAAATAAGAGATAAAGAACCACTCCAGGAAGAATTGGGATGCTCTCCAGAAAATGGGTTGCCTGCTGCCCTTGCTTCCTGAGACAGTTTGCATGTAATTAGCTGAATACTGTATCTGATCCTGGCTGATGTTTCAAGCAAATTGTTCTTTTTCAAGGTAGTGCAGAAATCCAGCTGGGAACCCATATGGAGAAGAAAAATTAAGTATACTTTCTATAAAATGATAATGGCTGTACAATTGTATTGCAAGAGCAGTGTGTGCGCTCTAACCTAGTTGCTATCTTATCGCTATACCCTTGCTTGCTTCTTCTCATGAAAAGAACTCTCCAACAAGCAGAATGTGTGTTTGCATTTAATCTCAGACGTACTGTTTTGGGGTGTGCCTTTTTGTTATTTTTCAAGGGGTTGCTTCTCCCTAAAAAGGGACATCCCCCCCTGCAACAGAAATATACTGTTTTTAAATTTTAGAGGTTTTTTTAAAAAAAACTTTCTCTTCTTATTTGTGAGCTGAAAAACTGATGAATTTTTGAGTACAATACCGTTTCCCAATTCCCCGAGCTGTGGGAGATCTCAGAAAGCTTTACAGGGATGGTTACCTCAATAGGGGATGGTAATAGAGACGTACAGTGTTTTGTAATATGCTGCTTATTTACAGATGTAGAATGGAGCAGCTATCAGCAGTGTGTTAGTATATGTGTGAGTGCACCTCTCTGTGTGTGCTGAAGCAAAGATGCACACAATCATTTCTAAAGCTAACAGCAATAGTCTTTCACCCAGCTCTGAAAATGTAGAGCTGTCTTGGCTCAGCCTCTAAAGCAAGGTAGGACAAGTTTCCCATTTCTTCACAAGCTGCAAGTAAGCTTGGATTAAGTGTTCCAGTGAACCAAGAGATCTGCTGTCTTGATTGCTTATTTATTAACATTCATCCTTGCGGAGAGAAACTATATAGAAAGCAGAATGGCACAGCAGCAACAACAACAACAACAACAACAACAACAGCAACAACAAGGAATTGTATTAATCAGTGATGGCAAACCTTGGCACTCCAGATGTTCTTGAACTTCAACTCCCAGAAGCCCTGATCACCAGGAGTGCTTACTTGGGCTTCTGGGAATTGAAATTCAAGAACAGTTGGAGTGCCAAGGTTAGCCATCACTGGCATATATATTCAGATGTTACCTTAACAGTTCTTAGGTCCTTGATTAGGGCTTGAACTGTTAATTTTATTCCAGTCCTCAACTGTGAATCAAATGGTAGATTTGTATCCAATAATAATAATAATATGCAGCATATCATGAGATTGTTGAAATTTGAAATGGCAGATCCTTTGCCTGTTCCAAGACCAGCACAGGTGATTGCTTTACACCTGACAGTTTCCTTTGGAAAAGTGACCAGACAGCACTTCTCTTTTTTGAAGGCACCCTTGGTTTGAACAGTTGGTTTATCGTATTATTATTATTATTTGATAGTTGCACAAGAAAGTGAGGCAGAGTCAGCGGTTTTGTGTTGAAGCAAGTGCTCCCCTTTTTATTCTTCCCAACAAACAGCCTAGTTACAGTGATTACTCAGACAAAAGTTTAAGGCAAAAATAAATAGCATTTACTCACAAAAAGTGCTCAGAAGATACATGTGCTCAGAAAGGTCTTGATAGGGTGGCATCAGGTTAACTGTGGGTGGGATATAAACATAATAAATAAATAAATATAAATAAATCCCAGATGGGTGGGATATAAATGTAATAAGTAAGTAAGTACATCAAATAAGGTCAGGTTACCCCGTGACAGGGAGACAAGAACTTTTCAATTTGGGTGTTAGAACAAATAAGCAAGTTAGTCTTCCGTAGAATGGAGTTTTTTCCTGTCACATGATTAGTGTGTTAGCATTTACTACTAGTGTTTACTATATGTTGGGGTTGTCCCAAAATAGTCAACATGGACTAGAGTCCTGTCTATGTTCAATTTCAAGATGCAGTACAATAAGAATGAAGCTCAGAGTCCTTGAAGTTGCCCACATTTAAGAAGTACCTGGTCAGTAGACTCAGGAGGCACACAACTTACAAATCTCACCTGCTCAAGTGATATGCATTGAAATTCTGATTATATTAATTTAAAAGTTTTTGAGTTTACATTTGTACATATAAATTAGCACTCACCATTTCCTGCAAAGTGGTGTCTTCTGTACTCTGTCATCACACCAATGCCACAATGTGCTCTTTTTTGGGTTATGTGCAAAGGACCACTGCACAGATAGGGAAGGCCATCTTGAAGTCTTCCAAGCCTTGGATCTAACAATTGCTGTTGTTAAAGCCATAAGGAATGGCCAGATGTGAGCTACCTGCTAATTTAATGCAGATTACCACCTCTGTGATAACACTCCACTGTTAACTTTGTAAGTTAAGATTTTTACATTTCACTAAATAAAATTCAAAGTGCATGAACAAAACTATTCTCCAAGCTTAGCTTTAAATTTTATGTTAATAATGGAATCATTGTCTGTGGTTTGGATTTTGTAGCCCAAATTTGCCATCCAAGGGAGGCTTGGTTTCATTCTCAAACTTTCTCACTCCTTAAGTTTGTCCCTTTCCCCCTACCCCAGCCTATATCTGCTGTCTCAAGTTTCTGTTATCTGTATACTTGGAAAAGTCACCCTTTGGAATGAAATTGTCTTCAAATCCCCCACACATCTGAGGAATTTTCCCAACTTCGACTGCAGTGGCTAAGAAGCTAACTAGGAGGCGGAAGATCAGCAGTTCGATTCCCGAGTACTGCAGGACGGAATGAGCTCCCGTCTTTGTCCCAGCTCCTGCCATCCTAGCAGTTCAAAAGCAAGAAATTGCAAGTACATAAATAGGAACCACTTCGGTGGGAAGGTAAACAGCGTTCCATGTGCTCCGGTGTCTAGTCATGCCTGCCACATGACCATGGAAATGTCTGCAGCAGCAGACAGCGCTGGCTGTCCGGCTTTGAAACAGAGATGAGCACTGAACCCTAGAGTCAGATATGACTGGCTTTCAAGCAAGGGAAACCTTTGCCTTTACTTTACATTCTCTGGCCCCATGACATGGAGTACATAGGTCTGGCTACCTATAAGTCTTCATGAGATGGTCTCTGGAGAACATGGCAAACATGGGTCTTTTTTGCCAGGTTGACATTGAACATATTTGAATTGTCTGCCTTTTTCCCTTGAGAAACATAGTCTGCTGGTATCCGACTGCCAATTTTGACAGACTGTGCTTAGACCAAAAAACATTTCCATGGGAATATATGCTTCAAGTAGCTTCTCCCTTTTCCACTCTCACCTGCAGGAACCCAACAAACAGCGGGTGCTTCGTCATTGTCATTTGCTCTCATTTTTAGCTTCCTGAAGATGCCTGCCAGCACCTCTTCAGACAGCTCATTAGGCTTCAGAAAGGCTGGAATTCAGCCCTGCATAGCTGTGGACTGCAGAATAGACATGCTGTCTTGTGGCTTCTTTCCAACTAAGCCTTCCTCTGCAAGGTTTTGACGTTGCTGCGGAACAAGGTGTGGCAGCAGCAGGTGATCAATCCATTAGTATCTCTCAACTGCCTTGGGTGCTGCACGGGCCTCCATGGGTGGAAGAGGAAGACAGAACCATTTTGTTGAATTTTTATTTACAGAAATTGTTTAGGATACAAGAGAATAGTCCTCAAATCGATTAATGTACAGCTCTCAAAGTTGATCCAAAAACATTTGTCTTAATGACATCTCTGAAAGATACTTAAAAGTATTCAAATTGTACCCTGTGCTTGCTGCTTTTGTGACGAATTCCAGCGATACACAGTTTGTTACTTTATACAAAGTCTCATGATTTCATGAATGGAGAACAAGATTGTGCTTGCTGGCAACACTCTTAATGGGCTTGTTGCCCATGTCCACCCTTGAGTGTTATTGAGAAGGAACTGATCTCTCTCTCTGAATGTCTTTCTAATTTTACTCTTGCCTGAAGAAATGTTTTGGGTTACATAGCTAACACCAGGAAAGTTTACCATTCTAAACTCCAATTTCCAGATTTCCAAAAGCCACGAACAATAATATTACTGAAATAATCTATGAATCGTTGTCAAACAATGTAACTTTTACAATCCCCAACAACATCCTTTTTGTTCAATGGTAGCTAGTGAGTAGACACCACTACATGTTGGCTTCCATAGCTAGGCTGCTACTTCCTCTTTTATTCCCTTGACTGGGCAACCTGGTCTCTTTGTCTTCTCCCAGCATGTTTTCTGCTGGCTGTATGCCAGGAGGACAACAAAGGTGGAAGAATCCTGTGACTGCCCATGCCATCAGTAACTTGATTCATCTGCTGTTTTAAATGTCAGAAATGATTAATCATTTGGCCTTAAAAAGCAATGAGTTCTGAGGCTACAGACCACTATAAATTTCCTCTGTTCTCTTGGAATAGGAGACACATCTGGACATCACAGGGTGTTTTTCTTTCTTGTTCTGCATTATGTATGGTCAGCCTTTGGTGCTTAAGGAATATACTGTACAGTCAGTGGGAGTGGTATATGAAAAGATATTCCAGTGTATGGTACAATAGGAAGAACGGTTTATTACAATGACACTTTTCCCTCTACCCAGAATGAGCTTGTTTCTGTCAGAGAAGATAGTAGGTGAGGAAATGTAGCTTGATAGTAGAATACCTACTTTGTATGCAGGAACTTCCAGTTTTAATCCCTGACATCTCCAGGTTTTTTTAAAAAGATGGCAATCTGGTAGCAGCTGATATATCACTGCCTATAAGATGTACTTTTTTAAAACTAAAACTCCCAGCATGCCCCAGCCACTAGCCCATGTTGGCTGGAGGATTCTGGAGGTTGTAGTCTACAAATATATCTTTGAAGCTCTGTTCTATTCTTCTTCTTCTTCGTCTTCTTACTACTACTACTACTACTACTACTACTACTACTACTACTACTACTTCTTCTTCTTCTTCTTGTCTAGGCCAGATGTGAAACTGCCAAAATGAAGCCATTCTTTGGTGAATTCATTCTGCAGGTTTTTCCCCGCCTGACCTAGTTTGAGAAAGATTAGCGAGCACAAGATGGCTCGATATGCCCGATTGTAGTTCAAAAATACCACAATCTTCAAGGAGGTTCTGTCTGTGTTCCCACGTTCTATACTGAAGACTTTTGACAGCAAAGTTGTTGACAGTTTTGAGCTAGATAAACCAATGTGCTAACTTGCTATAGGGCAATCTTCTATGTTCCCATTTGCATGTTAAGCCAAGGCTACAGGACCATGTTAATAATAAACATGTGTAGAAGCAGCCTCATCAGAGCTTGGCTTGCTCACCCACCCAGGTAACCATCTGGCTTGGTTTCCTCATTAAGTTCCAAGATGGCAAAGCCTTATGAAAGCATTTGCTTTTCCCAAACATCTTGAGTATTTTGAAGGGCATTTGCATAAATAAACTTGCATTGTGCATTTATGGGCTCTCCTAAGGCTGTGGAGGCATTCCAAAATGCGCCTTACACAATGCACTGGAAGTAATCTAAGGCAGGTGCAGTAGACTTCAGGCTTCCTATTTCCTGTGGTGCAGGTGTGCATAATGCCATTTACAGGTGCATACGAAGAACAAGTGGCAGAGGAAAAGTTCACGTAACTCTCATCACTTCTATAAACCTATTCTTTTTCAAGCACAAAGGCCCTTTTAGCACTGTCAGTTCTAAATTTCCTCTAATGTAATTTTAATTTGACAGCACAGCCCGTCCAGCTGGCTTGCACCAAAGGAAAGAAAGCAAATGAGGAGCAGGAAATAAAAACATTTTAAAGAAGTGAGATGGGAGATATTTTTGTGAGCAGCCTCATTGAGTCAGTGTGGCTTAGCTAGTGGTCTTTCTGTATTTACGGAAACATGAGTTTAGTTTGCTCTGAAAGTTTTTAACTTTTCTGAAGTTGGCCACAAGAATTAGTAGACTCACAGCTTTCCCTTTACATTTGGGCTCACAGCCTGACTTTCAGAGCATTTTTCAAGCTGCTTGTGTTTCACGGCCAGTTGCATCCAAAACTTCCCTTCCTTAATTAACCCAGAATGGGGCTTGAAGAAGTTTTAGCTGCAGAGAATATCAAATTTAGCTCTTAGCCTGGAGCCAGGCTCTGGGCTAAAGAACACATGTCACATTAGGCACACATGCGACATACACCTTGACATCCGGGGTTTGTTATGTCACTTGCATAGCACACAGACACTCTCCCTCCCTTCCTCTTTGGCTCATCTATAAATATTTATGGGCACTATGGACAGAATGGGTGTAAGAAAGGTAGAGAGTCTTCTATGGCACTTTCTGGGCTTTTCATTTGAAATAGAGCAGGGGTTCTCAACCTACATTTCATGTGGCCCACCACCCTCACTCCCGCTGCTGCCACCGGAAGAGATGGAAACAGCCGTGTCTGCATTTACGGCTGTCATAATGTTTACAACAGCCATAAACATGCCCATGGCTATCATAAACGTGTTTATGACAGCCAGGGGCATGTTTACAGCTGTCGTAAGCATTTATAACAGCCGTAAATGCATTTATGACAGCTGTAAATGCATTTACGACAGCCATGGACACATTTTACAGCAGTGTTTGTGGTGGGGGGAACCATCAGTCTGGCCCGCTCATGCTCAGCTGTCTGAGGGAGTGTGACCCAGCCCCAGGCTGGAAAAGGTTGAGAACTCCTGTTATAGAGGTTAAGCAATTGCTAAATGAAAGCAATCCCCATCCCCCCGCAAGGTTCAATACAGTTTCATCTGAATCCTCTACTTTACTTCTGCTCCCCTTCTTTCTCCTTCTGTTGCTTCTGTGTTGAATATTTTAGATTGTAAGTTCCTTGGGGAAAAAGACCTATCTGTGTTGCCTGTATGACTGATTCTGTAACATGCTATGTATATACCAAGACATAATAAATTTTTGTTGTTCTTGTAATGTTGAGGGTGTTGATTTCCAATTTGTCTAGTGTTAACCTCTCATTTCCATTTGCTTTCTGTATAAAATCTAACATACAAATGCCTAAATTGTAGTCTTTAAATCCTCGAGAGATTACCACTTAGATCTTCACAGTTTCCTAGTTGGGGCTGTGTTGGCAACTGAAATTGCACATATCCATCAGATCCTATGCATGCTTTCTTGAGCTCATTGAGACTTAATTTTCAAATACAAACTTTTTGGAACAAGTATGTTAGGCTGCCAGCATTGGTACTGCTGCAAGAATGATACTATAACATTTACATCACTACCATGTGGTAGGTACTGGCTAGGATATAGAAATAACATCATCCCAGTGCAAAGAATGGTTGTGTGACTGAGTGGAAAATGTTATCCACAATTGCAGACAAAACTATACAGTAAAACCTTGCATAAAGAGTGCCTCGCTTAGAGACTAACTCGCTTAAAGAGCAGAATTTTTCTGAATGGTCGCCTTGCTTAACAACTAAAACCAACCAAAAACTCGCTTAACAACTAAATCAGGGTTCACATCACCCCCCGCCAAAAGTCACAATTGGTCACTTACAATAGCGTTTCACTTAAAGAGCAAACTTGCTTAAAGAGCAATCCCGTGGAACGCATTATGCTCTTTAAGTGAGGTACCACTGTATTTCATTTGGATTTCAGGCCTGGATTTAGTGCAGAAAATATCATGGTCGGCAGGTGAGCTGACATTTGTTGGTAGAGAGTAGGTGTCCAGGTCCCTGGGATCTCTCAGCTGTACATAATGAATATTCACGATTTTCCATAGCCTCAGTGGGAAAAGGGTTCTCACCATGACAAGATACTCTGTCAAAAAAGTGGACTTTCAGCAAAAAGACAAGTGTTTCTTTTGTCAGCAAGACCATTACCTATAATTGATCTCTTTTGCACAGAAAACTGGTATTTTACTTTTAAAATATTATATTTTGTGCAAAATAAAAGACTGTCCTGTGCAAGATACTACATTTTCTGTTCAAAATAGAGGCTATTTGCACAATGCAAGCGCGGCACCAAAATGGCCGCCGCGCTCTTTGCAGGCCCCCCCCACCGGACGAAGAGCATCCGGGTAGTTAAGGGGCGTGGCCAGCACCCTTATAAAAGGGGCGGCCACGAGGCAGCCGAGTTGCCATTTTGCGAAGCGACGGAGAGGAGAAGTTTTTCCCCATTGCTCCGTCGCTCTTACCTTAGCCGGGAAGCTACTTCGGGCAGCGGTCCTTTTCGTTCCTTTTCTTCGGCTTCCCGGCACTTTCAAGAATGCCTTCCAAAAAGAAGGTGTTGGCGAACGCGGTTCGCACTTCGAGGAGGCGCCAGCCGGGTCGGAGGACTGCGACTGCGCCCTCCCAACAGCCCCCTTTGCCGACGCCCACCGGGACCGGTGGGATAGGGTCGGTTGCCCCATGGCCCGGGACTGGGCGCCCTCAGGCCGGCCCGGCGGGGGCCGCGGCCTCCGGCTCTCAATCGGTGGCTCCCGGCTCTGGCCCGGTTTATACCTCGGGGCCTTCTGCCCTTGCACCGCAGCTACCTGCGGTGGGCCTTAACCACGGGGGGTGGTTGGGTTCCCTTCCCTGGCAGGGCGTACCTCCGGCCCCTCAGGGGCCGGTACTGGGTTCATGGCCATATTCGGGACCCGGGTTCCAGAGACCTGACCCGGCGCCTCTTCTCAGTGGGCCAGCTGGCCCTATGCCCCCCATCAGTGTTGGGGGCTATGTTAATGTTGATGCCCTTCTGGCCCGCGTAGCAGCCCTTGAGGCTTCTTTGGGGGTAGTTAACCCACCCGGGGCACATTTGGGACTACAGGTCGACCCATCGGCTGCCGGTCATCGGCAGGCGGCTGGACGGGTAGAGCCGCTCGAGGCCCGTGGGTTGGCGTCAGCCACGGCCTCGCAGCTCCCCATGCAACAGTTGCCGCAGTCAGGTACTGACCAGGCCTCGTCCACGAGCTCGGTTGCGGTCGCGAGCTCTGACACCCACAGTGGGCCGGAACACCTGGTAGGGGCGGCCCATGGGGGTGCAGCGGGTGAGTATGTGGTTCAAACTAGTGCACCCACACCACTACCTACACTGGGGGGGGGCGTACAGTGGCCGTGGCCCCGTATGGCTGGGGCGGTGGTTCAGCCGCCGCCGGGCCATACGGGTGCGGCACCATCGATCCAGGGCCCCTCTGGGGGCGGTGCCCTCTGTCCCGTTGGGAACCTACTTGGGGTGGCGGGCTTGGTCCAGGCTCCTTTCACTGTGCCCAATGCGGCCTCTGTGCCGCTGTTGGCATTGCCTACGGCACGGTATTCTCTGCCCCTTGGGGATCATCTTGCCCAGGCCACCAAAGAGAAAATCTGGCGGGGGGAGTATGTGGACATTTTCTCCCTTCTGAATAGAGAACCCACCAAGGAGGAGAGGGAGGGGCAGGATGAGAAGGATAAGGAACAGGCACGTCATCGTAAGCCGCCTCGCACGTGGGCCAACTGGCTGCCAGCGTACCTCATATACATGGCTGTGTACCTCAGGGCCCGGCCGGATCTGGCCATTCCGATGGTCCAGTACTTGGACAACATATACCGGGCGATGGTTGACTTCCCGGGCCCGTCGTGGTTGGCTTACGATGAAGAATTTCGCATGAGAGTGCCCCTACACCCAGAGATGAGGTGGGATGAGCCCTGCCAGAAGCTGTGGCTTCTGTATATGACCCCCACGCGCCCGGCGCCTGGGGAGAGGTACCATTGTGGACATGCGGTCCAGCGAGCTGCTCCGGCGCAGACACCCCGCCAGGTGGCGGGGCAGGGGGTTCCAGCCCGCCTGCTGTGTTGGACCTTCTCGGCCAATGGTACCTGCAGCAGGAGAAATTGCCGATATAGGCATGAGTGTCCCTCTTGTGCTGGCCCCCACGCTGCCTCCGCCTGTCCTAGGCCGGGAGGAGCGTGGGGCAGGGGTAGAGGTGGACAGGGGGCGGGCAAGACTGCCGCAGAGGGAGCTGGTCAGGCAAAAGGCCCCCTCACCAATTGATGTGGACATGTTAGAGCGTTGGCTCACGATGTACCCGAGGAGGGTAGACGCAGCTTACCTGCTTGAGGGTTTCCAGCAGGGGTTTCGCATTCCTTTCACGGGGGTCAGGGCTCCCCAAGATGCACCCAACCTTTTGTCACTTAGGGGAAGGGAGGAGGTGGCTGCCTTGAGCATTAGTAAGGAGGTGAATGCTGGCAGGGTTGCTGGCCTTTTCCCGCCCCCCGTTTCCTAATTTAAAAGTTTCCCCCTTGGGGCTAGTGTCCAAGAAGTCACCGGGCGAGTTCCGCTTAATACATCACTTGTCCTACCCAGCCGGCCGGTCGGTCAACGATGCTATCCCGGATGACCTTTGTTCGGTCCGGTATACATCTTTTGACCAGGCTCTGCGCATGGTGCACTCATGTGGCCCGGGTGCACTGTTGGCTAAGTGCGACGTCAAGTCGGCCTTCCGTCTTCTGCCGGTGCACCCGGGCGACTTTGAGTTGCTGGGTTTCAAGTTCCGGGGTGAATATTACTTCGATAAGGCCATGCCTTTTGGTTGTTCCATCTCCTGCTCGGCTTTCGAGCGTTTCAGCACCTTCCTGCAGTGGGCGTTCGTCCGCAGGTCGGGATCTTGGTCTGTAGCCCATTACCTGGATGATTTCTTATTCGGGAGTGAACGGGGCTGGGACACGTGTGCGCGTCTCCTCAATACATTTCAGACGCTAATGACGGAACTTGGTGTCCCTTTGGCGCCCGAAAAGACCGAGGGCCCATCTACCGAGCTCACATTCCTGGGGGTGGAGATTGACACGGTAGTGCAAGCATCCAGGTTACCGGCTGATAAGATGACATGGAATCGTTGCACTCATATCCGGCTTGCTGGCTAAACGCAAGGCGTCCCTTCGTGAGCTACAGGTGCTGCATGGTCACCTCAATTTTGCTTGCAGGGTGATCGCACCTGGCAGAGCCTTTGCTCGACGCTTGTGCGACGCCATGATAGGCTTAACCAAGCCCCACCACAGGGTGTGTCTTAGCAGGGGCCTTAAGGCGGATATGCTCATCTGGCTCCAGTTCCTGAGGGAGTTCAACGGGGTGTCCTTCTGGAGGTCCAACCTTCTGGCTTCCCCTCGTTTCCAGGTCCAGTCCGATGCATCGGGGTCCCTGGGTTATGGGATGTACTTCAATGGGAAGTGGGCCTACGGCAGATGGCTGCCAGCCTGGTCGGGCACGGGTCGCTTGCGCGACCTCACGTATCTGGAATTTTTTCCCATTCTGGGAGCCTTGATGCTATGGGGTGAGGAGTGGGCCAATTCGGTAGTACACTTCTGGTGTGACAATGCGGCAGTTGTCCATATTGTCAACTCACAGACGTCTACATCTCCCAGGGTCATGGAATTGGTGCGCCAGTTTGTGTTGCGTAGCCTGCGCCTCAATGTGCTGTTCAGGGCTAGGCATGTGCCTGGTGTTAATAATGATATTGCTGACGCTTTGTCCCGCCTGCAGATCTCCCGGTTCCGTGCCTTGGCCCCGGATGCAGAGGAATTTCCCTCGCCGCTCCCGGACGAGATATGGACACTTGGCAAGGAGAGGTGAACCGGGCGATCGGCATGTCGCTGGCGCCCTGCACGCGTAAGGCGTATCACCACGCGTTTATCACTTTTCAGGGCTTTTGTGCCCAGTTTCGACTACCTGAGGCTTGGCCTATCCCAGTCACCCACGTTCTACAATTCATGGTTTGCTTACATGCCCAGGTCCTAGCTCCCCGCACCATAGCATCCAGGCTGTCAGCGTTGGCATTCATGGCCAAAGTAGGGGGTTACGCTGACAGTAGTACTGATTTCCGCATACGGCATGTTTTGGAGGGGTGGGTGCGGGAGCGTGGGCGTAGCCCGGATGACTGCCACCCAATTTCCCCAGGGGTTCTTACCCACCTAGCGCGGGGCTGGCATGACCTCTGTTTTGACAGGTATGAGGCCGCCCTGTTTCATGCGGCTACTACGGTGGCCTTTTTTGGAGTGCTCCGCATCAGCGAGCTGGTGATGCTGTCTAAGGCGGATGCTAGTCGTAGGGCACTGGAACTCGATGATGTCTATGTTTGCAATGATTGGGCTCAGTTGAGGATACGCTCCTCTAAAGTTGATCAGCACGGCGTAGGCAGTCGAGTACGACTGCTACGATGTTCATTGGCAGACATCTGTCCGGTTGGTGCCCTACAGGAGTTTCTTGCACTGCGTGGCACGCACCATGGCCCGTTTTTCTGTCACCAAGATGGGTCTCCCCTCACTAAATTTCAATTTTGGAAGGTGACCGGTAAGGCACTGGCCTGTGTTGGCCTCCCTGGGGCTTATTACGGCACCCATTCATTTAGGATAGGGGCGGCTTCTACTGCAGCTGCTTTTGGGTACTCTGGGGTGGAAATACGCCGCATGGGAAGGTGGGGGTCACGATGTTTTCAGTTTCATGTTCGCCCTCTTCAACCGTGAGTACCAGTTTGGTCACTGTATTGTTCTCCCCCCTCTTTTTCCTTGACAGACCCTGGGTGTCGTATTACACCGGTGGCAGTATGGCTGGTGGGCCACAGCTACGTGCATAGGGCAGCATCGTACGCTGTGGCGACAGAGTGGGGACCCCGACTGGGACTGGGTGCATCCGCAAGTCTCAGGTGGTATGGTAAGCGTGGCATGTTATGGCGGGAACTGTTGCCATTCCTTTTATCCAGCAGGAATGCTGACCCGCCAGATATTCTGATCATACACCTTGGGGGCAATGATTTGTGACAGGTCACTGGACTATCGCTGAAGCATGCAATTTGCGGTGACCTGGCTTACTTACATTATGTGTGGCCTGCCACAACCCTCATTTGGTCAGACATGGTACCGCGGCATGCTTACAGGGGAGGGTTCGACCTCCAGGCCCTTGATCGAGCTCGTCGATCGTTGAACAGGGCTATTGCCCGGTTCCTTCTCGACAAGGGTTGGGGGCGCGTCATTAGGCACCCCGCAATCAGCCTACAAAATTATGAGCTTTATTCAGGGGATGGGGTCCATCTGTCGCAGGGAGGTATGGACCTCCTGTTAGGAGATTGGCGAGCAGGCCTATTGACCGAGCTGACGGTCTGGGGGGGGGGTCGAGCCTTTATTGAGCCTCTCCGTGTGGTAGCACTGGTAAGGTAAACATTTATGACCCACAGGTATCCGGCAGGTTCGCAATTGACTGGACAACACTAGACAAGCACAAGTTGATTAAACGTTGTCCGGTCAACGACGAACCAGGCGATGGGGTGATGGCAAGAGCTATGCAGCATGCATCACCCCGTTATTTTACGGATACGCGTCAGAGGGTGGGGTCAATAGTTAGGTATTGACTACGGTCAACAATTTGTTTGTTGTCAACAAACAAATTGATACAAATGGATACATTGTAACCAATTGCCGTTTGCAATTTTGGGTGGTACCTTACCAGTGTTACTTCGGCCTGCTTGCCTTAAGAATTATAATTGGTTGAATACCAATAGAAATTTATAATTCGGACTAGGGCATGAATCAATAAATGTGGCCCAATGCCGTTATCCACTTTCATCAGTGTCTGAGTCCTTTATTGGGGGGTGCGCCTGCAAAACACTTTCTATGATTTCCCCCCCAGAAGAAATGCTAAAATATTCACCTCAACTTCATTTTAATAAAATTTAGATGTGGCATTAGGGATGCAAAATCTGTGCTTGTGGCGACTTGTGGAACCTGGCAAGAACCAATAAATTGAAGATCAGGATAGAAGTACTATGCAGGAAGTTACCATATTGGATAAAGATCTGCAGAGACCCAAAGTCATAGACCCAAAGAGATGGAAGATCACTTACTCTAACCTAGTATTTCCCAACCTTTGGTATTTGGACTTCACTTCTCAGAAGCCTAAGTCAATTCCCCAAAGCACTGATCAGCCAGTGTGCTGACTTAGGCTTCTGGGAATTAATGTTCAAAAACCAAAGGTTGGGAAAAACTGCTCTAACTCTTTATGAAAATATTTCACAGCACTCATGATGGAAGAAGGGAAATTCAATTCCCTACCTATTCAAAATCTGATCTAAAGTACAGCCAACTCATCAAGTTTTCCATTGCTTGTTAATGTGGGAAATATAGTGAATCACAGACTGCACAGCAGATTTGGGGTTGCAGTAACAGGGTTTTGAAATCCCATGCCACCCTGTGCTTTCTGTTAACAACTAGTTGTGTTGTTGGTGTGCCAAGTCACCAAGCTGGAGCACTCATTGTTCCAGGGTGGATAAATCTATACATTTTTGCAATAGCAGATGTGAGCTATTTTTGCCAGCAATGGCTGTTGGCTTAGGTGCTTTTAAAAGGCATACTACAAAACCATTAGTATCTTTTAGTCATGATATATTGACATGGGTTGGACCTGGCCAATCCAACTAGAAGGGGGCTCTTTTCTGTAAACACCTCTCTCTCTCTGTGTTTGTGTTCTGTTTTCCCACTGAAATCTAGGATCCTGACATAACAAGAGTGTACAGATTTCCTTCTGAAAGGTATTGAATCTTCTGGGATCAAGTGAGTATACTACCTCCAGCCAACTGTCCCCAAAGAAAGAAAGAAAAGATAGGTGAAATCAGTGTGGAACAGCATGGCTGCCACATTTTCATACTCAGGTGTTCTTCACTGTGCCTCTGTACTGTGCTTATGTATGCCAGTCTCACATGACCCCCTTCTTAACCAACAGAGTAGTAAAGATTCAGGCATTAAAGCAACTAGTTATGCCTCCTGATCCTCTTGGCGCAAGCCTGAGTATGTCAAAATAGCTATGATCACATCTAACATCCAGTGAGAGAAGAGCAACAAGAATAAACATAAAGTAGTTTTCAATGCCTCTGGTTGGAAAAGAAATTCGAGAAAATCCTTGGAATTTGGAGAAAAGCAAGATTCTTGACCCATGAATATAAAGCTTAAAGTTGTTTGCCCCTCCTTATAAATTTGAACTTTATTGGATTTACTTGAGCAATTTCATTAGTAATAAATATTATGAATTAAGAAGTGAGCTTGCAACACCAGAATGAACCATTTCAAGATTTCTTATGGTTGTCAAAATACACATTGTACATTCAACATTTTAACATTTCTGTAAATTAACTTGCAAGACCCTCCCCAGCTTGGCTCAATGGTGCCATAACCTGAAAGATGGCAAATTCGCACATGACATTCTGTCTCTGAAATATGTCATATGGGACAAGGTTTCCAAATAAGTGCTCTTCTGCTTAGTTAGTGTCAGGAAGACAGATCTGACTTGGAAGTCACTCACCATGAGGTAGGGCCACGTGTGCTGGCCCTAAGAAAAAGCTTGTCATGTCTTATATGTTTGCCAGGAAAGCTCTTAAAAGTTTCTCGCCTGAAATCAAAATATAGGATTAGACGACTCTTGGGCCAGCTTCTCATTTTGAAATTCCATTTTGAACACTTACAAGGAACTGTGTGAATAACAATCTACAGATCAAAGCGTTGCTTTCTGCAGAAAATGTTTGGCGGATTATGGAGGATTCTAACAGCTTTGAGAAAATTGTGAGCAGGTGGTGGGTAACATTTGAACAGGAAAAACAGAGAACAAAATAATTTGCTCAAATTATTTTCACAACAATAATAGTTGTGCTGCTTTGTCTTTTTGAAGCAAATCAACATGCAAAGTAAACATTATTCTCTTCTGGGTCAAAGAGTCCCCCCTCCACATCAAATAGTGGCACCACTATTGCGTTGCTATTGAATTCATCTAACCAGCACTAAAAGAGCTGAGGAGGAGAACCCTGTTTCTTTGTTTTAAGGAAGCCTTATCTTCTGAATTATTTAACCACAAAAATACTATTAGGTAGTCTGGTGAACCAAGGAACAATGGGAAAGCATATCAACATGTAGAGGATTTCATTTTTAATTTGAAATAGGAAAATAAAAAAATTACTGCCTTTGGCTTTTAAGAGAGGATTTCCGAAATGGCCAGCTTGTGAGTTCTTAGGAAGTTCCTGGTGTGAACATCTCCCAGAAGTTTTCTCTACAATAATGGGAATTTTTAAAATACTGTAGAACCTCGGATAAAGTCCAAAGTCCAAATTTGGACATTATCTGATTTTGGACTTTATCCGAATAAAATGAGTGATGCTATACCAAATATTTGGTATAGGTTCCTATACCAAATACCTCAGTTAACGTCCATTTTTTTAGTGGTTTGGGACTTTATGTGATACATCACATGTGCATGAAAACCACGACTTTATCCAAATCAGACTTTATCCAAGGTACCACTGTATCCAGAATAATTTAATTCCCCATGCATATACTATTATCTGTTTATATGGGAATAACTCTTAGCATCATATTCTGGCAACATTTGTACATTTTTTTCTTACATCTTATTATGCAATTTTATTTTGCATAGCCTGAGCACACTTTCTGATATCATTTGTTAAGCATAAATTATGGGATGGGGCTAAATCAGTAAGCAAGGACTGATTAGGGTTAGTAGCCTTTTAAAAATGTTTTAAATCGTTCTAAAATAGTAGTTTTTTAAAACTATTATTATGTCCAGAACTCCATTGGTGTTTACATAAGATTTACATAACTTCTTGCAGTTACTTTTGGTTAATTGATGCAGCGCCAGGTGAAGCAGGAAGGTGATCAGACATGTGACTGTGACATACCCAGGTACCTCAACAATTAGCCACAGGTACCAGATCAACAAATCCTATGTAGACACCAGAAGGATTCTGGCCTATATATCTAAAAAAAATTAATGATACAAATTGCTGCGCTTTGAGTTGTATCTTTTTAAATCATTTGTGAGCTGCCATATATCCCTACATTGAGACAAACATGGCACAAAGTTCAAACTGAATAACCATATAAGAGCATCATTTCTTTCTCTCTTTTTATTTTTTTTTGCTAAAAGTTAGTCTCCTTGCTTCTCTATAGGATGCAGGATTGGCTCACAATAATTTGCCCCCTGAGCCAAAAGTCACAATGGCACCCCTAGTACCTGTGAGGAACTAATCCCCTCTATTTAGCACTAGTTAGATCACATCTAGAGTGTTGTATCCAATTCTGGGCACTGCAGTTCAAGAAAGATGCAAACAATTTAGAGTAGCCACAGAGAAATGGAAACCAAGTCATATGAGGAAAGACTGAAGGAAATGGGCATGTTTAACTTAGCCTTGAGAAAAGGAGACCGAGGAGAGATATGATAACACTCTTCAAATACCCGAAAGATAATTATAAAGGGAAAGGGAAGGATCTCTTCTCCATCATCCCAGAGTGCAAGATGCGTAATAATGGGCTGAAACTACAGGAAGTAGTTGGGCTGAATATTAGGAAAAACCTTTTAATGGTTAGAGCAGTATGACAGTGAAACCAACTGCCTTGAAAGTCGGTGAGCACTCCAACACTGGAAGCATTCAAGAGTGAGTTGGACAGCCACCTGTCATATCTTCTTTGATTCAGATTCCTGCATTGAGCAGGGGGTTGGGATTGATGGCCTAAACTCCACCCCCTTCCAATTCAGTTATTCTATGATTAATGCTACTCTGTTTTGAGTAGGAAATGCTGTACAGTTGGTTACTTCCCTTGTCTTGGAGAATCTTTGACTGAAGTGTAGGTACATGTGAGATTCTATAGTAGAGGTTTCTTGTTTGATTTCCTTTTGTTTTCTATAAAAAAATACTGCTGAAATAGTTTAGTAGCTTTTTGTAGTCTTTTCATCCTAGTTGTGCACTATAGGGATAGTAATGGATTTTTCATCTTAAGACCACATGCTTACATTTGGTTATTTGTAGGGAAATCGACTTGTATCTGATCTTCCTGTTGTTGACAGGCTGTTCATCCTAACCAGCCACTTGAATGCTTAGAATCAGCAACTGCCATGTTTTAAATATTCCCTTTCATTTGATCCCACTCCTCTAACCAGAACCAGTGTGCATATAAACTTTTGACATGAATACTATTTAAATGGGTGTTGTGTATGTAAATAAATGTAATGCTTTATAACTGTAAGTAATTGTTGTTGGGATCGGGTGATCCTCCATTTTGTGTTCTTCTCAGAACCTAGCACTCGCGAGACTTGAGCTCACACCTATTCTACACGAGCTGTGTGAAAGCTCCATAGTCTCAGGTCTCCCCACGATCACCCCACTTCTCTCCCAGCCAATCCAGTTGGTTCCCACCTGAATGTATCTTTCCCAATATTGTATATAAGGTGCTGCTGTACCATTGCTCTCCATGTTCAGTTCCCGAAATAAAGTTGTGTTTGGCCCCGTTATGCTGGCTGCTGCGTATTGATTCCTGAACATCAAAATGGGGTACTCCGATCATCAGAAGTAAGCTGTGTCCACAAAAGATTGTGCCAGATAAAACATCTTACTCTTAAAGGTGTCACAAGACCCTTTGTTATTTCCACCAAACTAAAGCACACATGTTTGCTTTATTATAGTTTTCCACATGTGTTATGTGCTTGGAGGGGAAAGAAAGATTGTTCTCTAAGAATCAATGACATGTGGGTAGAACAATTCGTAGACATTGATTCAGACATTGCATATGTATATGTATATGTATATGTATATGTATATGTATATGTATATGTATATGTATATGTATATGTATATGTATATGTATATGTATATGTATATGTATATGTATATGTATATGTATATGTATATGTAAAACTTCCAGAATCCCCCAGCCAACATAAGAAGAGTTTTATGTTATAACAACCCCCAAAGGTCAAGAGCTTAACAAATGTATCCTAAAGCTGTAGTGCTAGCTTGGAGGAGAGAACAAGCTGAAGAACTACATAGCTAAATTTCTCTGTTTTTCTCTTTCTCTGTATGTGTGAGTCATGTTTTAAGAAGCATTTCTGGCCTTTGCTGAAAATTCTACAGCTTGAAAAAGTTACTTTTCCTTACTACTCTTGGAATTGTCTTGCAAGCCTAGCCCAGTCCTTAGCCATGCTGATTTGGAGTACCTGGATTTGTAGCCTGTGGATATTGAGGCTAAGGCATTTTCCCCTGGCAGCTGCAAATTAAAACCTCATTTGCCAGGGTTGGAGATCAAAGGGGGTTCAACAGGATGCTGATTTCATCTTGCCCTTCCAAATGGTCCAGGATTTCTCAAACCTCGGCCTTCAGGTGTTCTGTTGATCAGAGAGCTTCTGGGAATTGAAGTCCAAGAACATCTGGGACCCAGCCTAGGTTGAAAAACTCTGGATACCATTGAAAATATCACATCTGGAAATGTCACATCCTGGCAAAGAGTATAAGCATAGAATACAATGTAGGTGGAAAATTCTCCCTATGTTTTGTTTGTGTTGTTTAAAATGACTGATTTTTGCTTCACATAGTTCTTCTAATGTTTTAATGCAAACGTTCCTTCCCCACTTTTTTGTTGTTGTTCTGCTATTTTAGGATTGACCCCAAGAAACCAAAATGATTTTATGCTAACTTTATTTTTACTTGTTTATTTCTATAATGGTGTTTGAGAGAGCTTGTGTCTTGCTGAAAGTGTCTCATGCTACTAAAATGACAACCGTGATTGGACTGCTAACGGAGAGTGCAAGCTTTTGTGGCATTCATTATTGAGCAAAATGGAATCTTAGCATGGACCCAGATGAGAAGGGTTGTTTGGGATGAGCTTTTGTGGGTGGCAGCATGCTTCTTCAGATATTTATTCAGCATCTGAAGATGTGGGCGGTAGTTCGTGAAGGTTCATGCTGAATTAAATGCATTCATTTCTAAAGGACCATAAGATCCCATGTTGTTGGGTTTTTTTGGGAGCAGACTAACATGGGTAGGGAATGCAGTGGCTCATCTGGTTAAGATGCTGAACTTGATGACTGGAAGGTTAGCAGGTCAGCAGTTTGAGACCTGAATACTGCATGATGCAGTGACCTCCCATCTCTGTTCCAGCTCCTGTCGACCTAGCAGTTCAAAAGCAAGAAATTGCAAGTAGATTACTAGGTACCACTCTGGTGGGAAGGCAAACAGCATTCCGTGCACTCCAGTGTCTAGTCATGCATGCCACATGTCCACTGAAATGTCTGTAGACACAGACATTGCTGGGTCTTTGGTTATAGACAGAGATGAACACTGAACCCTAGAGTCAGATACAACTGGCTTTCGAGCAAGGGTAACCTTTACCTTTTACTAATATGAGTTTTGATCAGACATAAAAAGCAAAGTTTATTTCTAGCACAAATATGATTATGTACTACCCGCTCACAAAATATCGAATGCTTTGAATACAAAATGCATAAACTTACACTGAAATGTATATTCTACACTGAAAACTTTCTTTTAGAACCTGTGTATTGTCTCACAGTTTCCCAGATATTCCACAGTCTTCTTTGAAAATTCCATTGCGTAAAAGTAGTTTCATAGTCCCATCTAGAGTACCGGTAAGCCTCTGAATCAACTGCTGAATGGTGAATCAGTACTTATTTTTGTTGTGTGCTGTCAAGTTAGAACCAAGTTGTGATCCTAGCAGTGATTTCAAGATGAGATATTCAAGGAGTGGTTCAATATTTATATTTAACTAGCAGAGATTGCCCAGCAGTGCCGGGCTGTTTTAAGGTTGGAAGGTTTTTTTTTCTTAATGTTGGTAAAGAAGAGCTTAGTCTGTAATTGTTCTTTTAAAATTTTTTATTTATGCACAATGCCTTTATGTTTTCATTTGTTAAATAGATTGTATTGTCGTGATACTTTACAGTAATAACAACTTGTATTTTGAAATTTTTCTAATGTGTTTTTGAATATTTGCTTTAACATACATGTTAATGTTTGTTATGATGCCGGGCTGTTATAAACTGTGCTCAGTTTTTTTATGTGGATTAAAAAAAGAACAAAGGATTATATAATTTTTTCTAAATTTTCTATTTAACCAAATAATATTTTAGTATGTGAACTTTTTTTTTAGTGGTTGTATCATAGGTAATTTTTAAAATGTGAAAGTACATGTTTTTTACATTAAATGTTTTTAAACTGTGGTTAGATGTTTTGGGTTTTTCTTTGAGTTAAAACTAAACACAGGATTTTAGAAATCTTTTTATGTTATTTTTTTGAGATATATTTGTGATTTGTGTAAAATTGTGATTTTTGTGTTATGTTTTTGACTTGTTTTTACTCTGTTGAGTGTTTTTGAGTTGTTTTTACTATTGTGCCCTGCAGGTGGGGCTGCTAGGGGTTTTGGTTTCATTTCAGGTGTTTTTTCTCTTCTGTCCTCTGGGTGGTGCTTCTTCCGGTAAGTCATCTTTGGTTCTTCATTTCTGTTCCGGATGTCGTGGAAAGAGGACACGCTGGTAAGTTGTCTGGTTTTCTTTATTTTGGAGTTTTTCCTTTGTTTTGGTTTTGTGTTGGTGGGCTGGGAGGTGTTTCTATTTGGTCTTTTGTGTGTTGGTTTATTTTTAGTTTGGTTAAATTGGTTTGTTTATTTCTGGTTGTTTATTTTGTTTTATTTTGTTGTTGTTTGTGTTTTTTGTGTTGTAGTTAGGTGTTTTGTTTGTGGTTTAGATTTTGTTTGTGTATTTTGTGGTTTATTTATTTATTTTTATTAATATTTTTTAAATTATTGATTTTTTTGCTTTATTATTTTGTAATAGTTTTGGTGTTTGTTTTTGTTGTTTTCTTTTTAGTGTTGATGTTGTTTCGGGGTTGTTTTGGTGTGCACGCACACACACACTGGGCAGGTTTGAAATGCCCACCCCAGTAGGTGTGTGCTGTGCCCGGGCGAGGAGCTCTGGAAGACGAAGGCAACGACCGGAGCCCTGTTCACTGCCTTTGCTTGCCGGGGAATTGGTTTGCTCTCAACGGGGCGGTGGGGGGGGGAGGTAGTAGTGCATTTCCCCCCCAAAAGCAAAACACTTCTTTGGGAAGTAAAGGCAACAACCGGAGCCTCGTTCGCTGCCTTTGGTTCATGGGGAATTGGTTCACTTTCAAGGGCCCCCCCAATGCATCAGTACCTTCCCCCTTGATCCCCCCTATTTTTGGTGGTTTTTTCCCATCCCGGCTCAATGTTTCTTGAGGCTGGTGGTGGTCTCGCCGTGTCTTCGGCGGGGTAGCATAGAGGAGGAGTCCCTCTTCTCCCCATTGCTCCGGGAAAGAAGGCCGGCGGGTGTCTCGTGGTGGCATTTTTTGGCTTTTTATTTTGTGTGGCTGTGAGGCCCTGCATCTGCCTGCGGCCTGTTGCGTTTTGTATTTTTATTTTTCGCATGCCAGCTTTCTCAGCGTTCTGCACGCTCATGGCGTGCAGGACGCTGGAGCTTGTGGTTTCCGTTTGTGCGGCGTTTTTTTTCCTGCGGCTCGATTTTGATTGGCTGCGTTGCGTTTCCCACCGTTCTTTTTGCTCGCGCCTCTCAGCCTGATTGGCTGTGGCGCAGCGCAGCACAAGAAATGTTGGGAAGTGAAGTCTTTTCCTTTTGTTTGCATTCATGGGTCTCCTGCCCCACTGGCACATTTCTCAACCCCCCAGTGACCTCCGTACCCAGTTCGGGCGAGTGCACGAATGCTCGGTATGGGATAGTATGGCCGGGTGCGGGATCCTTTGTCAAATCACAACGGTTAACGCTCAGATTTATAGGTATAGATAAGACCTGCTCTTTCTGAGATTGCCCGTTAGATGGTTGTCCACACAGAAATGAGGGTGTATCCTAAAAATCAGATTCCTTATTTCACTCCTGATTCATTCCACCCCCATTCCTTTGTTTTCTCACTTCCCTCACATGCACACATAGGTTTGCTCGAAAGGAAAGGAGAAATGGATGAGATACTCTTCTTTCTGGAAGTCAGGTTTTGCTTCTTCCTTTCTTGTCTAGTGATGGAACGAATGTTGAGGTGGATTTAGTTTCTGACATAGAATTGATGATGGAGGGTCATCCTGTGTGAAAGCCATGAAATGATTGTGTGAAAACCACAGCTGGGAAATGTTTCTTTTATTACAATTCTTAGGGTCTTCTAGCCAATGAGGTCACTGTCCTAAATATTACTGTCTCAAACTGTGGGTAGAAATCATGGCATGAGATAGCTGCATTTTCTCGTTTACTTTGACTGCAGCTCTGCTTGTCAGATAATCAAAAGAATTAACCAAGAATATTTATTCCAGTGTTTAGAACATTTAGATATCTGACATCTTTCCAGTTGATACACACTCAACCACAAAGGGTTCATTTCTATCAGGGCTGTTATTAATCAGTGCTATTTAGAGAATGACAAATACGTTACATCCACCCACATGCACACACATTCTCTTTGCCTGATGTGTGATCCTCGTCTACATGCTGAGCATGCCAGGCCAGTTTTGTTAAATGAAAAGGATTGCTTTGCAAGCTCATTACGGCTTTGAAGTCTCTCATTAGTGATAAATTCCAATGGTACTATCTTACGGTAACTCCCCTCGCTATAATGACTTTGCTGGGTATTAGAATGGGTGCTGTAACTAGCAGCTTTCCCACTGGGCATTAACTAGGGGCTCCAGCAGGTGCTCCGTATGGGTTGCCTTTGTAAATGCACAATTCAGAGAGCTGATTGCAATTAATCTGGACGTAATGTTGTGAAGGAGGGTTTTCTTATTTTTGTGGCGGTAGCACGGTAATGATTCTTCTTCCTGGGTAGAAAGAGGAAACTTTCTTACGATTTTAAAGTAAGATACCTTCAATTGCTGAATTTAATTGGCTTAACTCAGGATAATAATCACCATGAAAAAGAAGAAAACAGGGGACAAACCAATGATTAGAGGAAATTTAAAAAGTAAAAGACTTCTGCAGAGACGAGGCCATGGGCTGCTAGGATTAAACACTGTAATCCAGCACATGTTGCTATGAATTCTTCCTCAGAGGTGACAAGGTTTTGTCAATTCTGTCACTTTTGATTTCTCTTAATCCTTTTCAGAAGAGCTGTTATCTGAAATGCATTGAGCTAGAACAATGGTTCCCAACCTTGTCTCCACAAATATTATCAGATGTCGGCAGTCTCTAACTATTTTCCATTCTGGCTGGGACTTCAGGGATTTGAAATCCAACAACGAGCAGTAACTCAAAGTTGGGAACTACTCGAGATGGAGCATTTCAGCCTAATTAACTGTTTCCTAACACTTTATTTCTTCTGCCTGTGGGATCTGTGGCTTGCCTCATTACCAATACTTCTTTGCTAACAAACCTAGAGGGTTCTTTAAGGCATCCTGCCCCTTTCTGTGGCTTGTTCCTGCTTATGTTTCTTCTGGTGACTTTGCATTTAGATGATGGCTCCTTCCAGTACTGAACAGCATTCAAGAAGGATGGCAGAGATGCTGTGCTGTGTGCCATGCCAAACAGAAATCCTATTTTTAGATTTGCATTTCACATCTAGCACATGCTAATCCAGATCTCATGGGATTGCAATGATGATGTCCCACTTAGCTCTTCCTATTTTTATTTCTGTTTTAAATCTTATGGCTCTTGCTGAATTGAAAACTCTTTTTTGCACTGTAATTTCTCCTCCACTGGAAACACAAAGGGTAAACCTATACCTATTCCTGGAAGATTGTCAGCTACACTGTTACGATGAATGATGGTAGGTTGGACGTGGTGGAGGGGGCACATCAGGAATAGAGTGGGGCTGCAGTGGCTCAGTGGTTAAGAAGCTTCCCTTGTTAGCTGGAAGGTTCGAGTTGGCAGTTCGAGACCTGGATACTGCATGATGGATTGAGCGCCTGTCTGTCCCAGCTCTTGGGGACATGAAAGGAGCCTAATTTGGGCATTCCCTGAGCAGAGTTTCTTCTGCAAAAATCCTTTCAACCCAGAATAATTTCTGACATGAAATTATTATTATCAGGGACATTGAGATGGTGGGGGCTGGAGAATCCCTTGCTGTGTCTGGGTTTGCAGCTGGTGGGAGTGGCTCAGTGGCTAATCCTAGTGAATGAGAGCACCATTTTGTAGCATTGACAGCTTCGTCCCAGCAGCCTCTGTGCAGAGTATATGCCCCTGCATGATTGGTCACCAGTTAGCCAATTGTGTGGCTGCTGGGCTGGAGCCACCCCAAGCATACACGAAAGCAGCACTTTCCTCTTTGGTCTGCTTGGGATATTGAAAGGCAGGTGCTCTTTGTCCTCAAGCAGCCAGTTCGGGCTTTGTCTTGAGCACAGTAAGCGCACAAAAGAAAGGGAAGAAGCAATAGCAATTACACTGATATACCACCCCATAGCACTTAGTGCAGGGACTGCAGTGGCTTAGTGACTAAGATGCTGAACTTGATGACTGGAAGGCCAGCAGATCAGCAGTTTGAGCTCCCATCTCTGTCCCAGCTCCTGCCAAACTAGATAGATAGATAGATAAATCTTTATTGTCATTGTCCTGCACAGAACAACAAGATTGGGGAGAAAAAACACTTATCAACCCAACAAAACCCAAACAAAATACAAGACATTTCAAGTAGATAAATAGGAAAATTGTTCGATAATTTGAGCATTGTTTAGCATTGCCCTTCTTTGGGATTGGAACTGGTGGGCATCAGCAGGTTCTCACCAGAATGTCCGTACCGGTAGTGAAAATGGCTGGCCCTGCCCACCTCCCCGCCCCTAGAAGAGGTTTCAGCGGGGTCTGGCTCCATTTCCCCCTTCCTCCAAGACTTTTCCTGGGCTCCATTTCACCCCAAAGTGCATCCCCAGCCACTCCAGAGTGGTTGGGGAAGCACTTTGGGGTGAAACGGAGCCCAGGAAAAGTCTTGGAGGAAGGGGGAAACTGCTTCGGAGGGGGCTCTTCACTAAAGAGATATGAAAATAGAAGCCTCTTCTATTTTCATCACTCTATAGCGAACCTCTGAAGCCATTTCCTCTTCTCCAAGGCTTTTCCTGGGCTCTGTTTCGCCCCAAAGTGCTTTGGGGTGGCTGGGGATGTGCTTTGGGGTGAAACGGAAGGGCCACATAAGCTGCCTGAGTGGTGCTTGCACCAAAAGGGCTGGGTATAAATGTAAATAAAATAAAATAAATAAATAAGGAGTGAAGAGAAGGAATGAGAATAAATCACATTCTTCCTTTCATGGAAGCAAGATAAAGCACACTGAAAAGAAATAAACAGCAGCATCCTCTTAAGGATTTATATTCAGACCAGTGATCTAGTCATCCACGTTAGGGTAAGCAGCAGGGTTTGCTGTGACATGAAATTATTAGGGATAAACAGAACTGGTTGATTGTGAAGCAGAAAGAAAAGTGACATTCAGTGTAATATAAAATTTAAAAATAACACCCTGCATTTATATTGCATCAAAATAAGACTGATAACATAATTGCCCAGAGAGGAATGTTTGTGTGTGTGTGTGTAATTGCCCAGAGAGGAATGTGTGTGTGTGTGTGTGTGTGTGTGTGTGTGTGTGTGTGTGTGTGTGTGTGTGTGTGTGTGTGTGTGTGTGTGTGTGTGTGTGTGTGTGTGTGTGTGTGTGTGTGTGTGTAATCTTGTCATTAATGAGATTCTAAACAAGACTGGCCATTTTGTTGCAGTAGGAGAGCATCTTTAAGTTCTCCAACTCACTCTGATTGGGAGACTGAGATGCCAAATAGTTTTCTTCTCTTATAATAATTCCTGTTCTTTGCAATTAGTGCAAAAATAATTTGATGAAACTGCTGTCTCACTACAGAAGTATTTTCTTTTCCTCATTATAAAGTTAAGCATGCACGACCAGGAGGGGCAACAGGACAGGCTGTCAGGATCACAAAGACATGTATAACCCACCCAGGTGCTAGTATTTGTACTAGTTCGTGCAACCAAGCAGCAGTTAACATTGTACTTTTCTGTTCTTTGTGTTTTATTAAAATATGAAAAAGCCAATTCTGAAAACATGTAGAATCTCTCTAAGAGAGGGTTAATATATGCAGGGTATCTCAAAAGTTTCCATACATATCATACCTGTCAAGTTTTGGATTTGAAAATAAGGGAAATTTTGGCCACACCCCTCTGTGGGTGTGGTTAAATCTGTGGGCGTGACCAAATATAGCCATGTTACTTGCTGGGCTCTAGTCATGCCTGCTACATGGCCATGAAAATGTCTGAAAACACAGACAGCACTGGCTCTTTGGCTGTAAATGGAGATGAGCACTGCACCCTAGAGTTGGATACGACTGGCAGATTTTACTTTCTTAGGATCAAATATCGTTGCAGATGGTGATTGCAGCCATGAAATAAAAAGGCGACTGATGCTTGGGAAACAAGCTATGAGAAACCTGGGGAACATAGTTAAAAGTAGAGACATCACCTTGCAAACAAAAGATTGCATAGTCAAAGCAATGGTATTCCCGGTGGTAATGTATGGGTGTGAGAGCTGGACCATTAGAAAAGCTGAGCGCAGAAATATAGATGCCTTTGAAATGTGGTGTTGGGGGCGTGGCTTGGAGCGCGGTGGAGTAACACGCAGTTCGGTTCACTTGCGCTGGATAATGTGGAATTAAAGTGTAAATCCTAAAACAATGAGGACTCTGTTTTAAAAAAAGGGGGTAATCCGAAGCCCTAATTACCTGGGGTTGAATTTGGTGGAGATTGAGGTCGGAGTCTGGAGATCGGGCGGCAAGGGAGGCGCAGTGAATTTTGTGCTGACCGAGCCGTTCTGAGGCTGGACGGGACTTCTACAACTGAAAAGAAGGGGACTTCGGAGCCTGGATTTTAAACGGAATTAAAAAGAATTAAAAAGAACTGTGGCGGCGGCTGCGGAAGGAACTATAGAAGGAAAAGGTAAGTTTGCAAGAAGGAGTGTGGAGGTTGCGAAGGTCTGAGGAAGTTACAGAGGGGGAGAAGGGGAGAAGGCGTAATGGCGGCGAAGAACGAAAGTTAAATGGTGCCGATAGAATTTAAAGGCAAACAAAGGCTGGAGTTTGGAAAGAAGCTTTTGGGGAAGTGAAAAGAGCGGAGGAGCGGAGGAGGAGTACGAAGGAATGGGAGGAAGAGAAGATTGGATCTGGCTATGTTTGTAAAGCTGCTGCCGCGGCTGGAGTTTTAAAAGAAAGGTTTTTTTATTCATTTATTTAATTTTTGTTTTTTGCTTTTTTGTTTTGTTTTGGAGCTTTTCTTTGCTTTTTTCAGTGCTCTCGTCTTTTTCCTCATTTTGTTGGATCTGCTCTGATTGGAAGTTTTCTTTTTAATTCGCAACCGTTTGAAATTTTAGTGGGGTTTGGCGTTGGGGGGGGGCTTTTTCTTTTCTTTCCTCCACCTTCCGTTCCCCCTCTCCCTTTTGTTTGGATCTCAGGAATGCAGATTTTTTTATTTTAAAAGTGAAGTGCTTCAGGAACGCTTATTTGGATTACAACCTTGATTGGGGTTTGGAGAGTGGTACTGCAATTTTTTGTTTTTCGCTTTTTCTTTCTCCCTTTTTTCATTACCACCTTGGGAGCAACAGTAACAGCATCAGTGCTTTTTAAAGTTACAACTTGTGGATTTTTCTCTTTCCCTGGATTTTTTTTGGTCTTGTGCTTTTTGGATACAATTCAGTTTGGAATAATTGGTTATATTTGGCTACACTGAATCAACATATCAATTGGAAGGAAGCTTTGGAGGGTTGAAGAGCTGGATCAGTTCCAAGGGCAGAGGCCTAGAAGAGCCAAGACTGTAGCAGCATTGAAACTTTTGTCTGACGTCACTATGGATAAGATTGCAAAGGGGAAGGAGGAGGAACCTGTGGTGAAAGCTAAGAAGAAAGATAAACCAGCTGCAGCTGAGGTAATATCACCAACAACATCATCATCTCCTCAACCAACAGCATTTGATCAGTCTCAAATAATGGGTGAATTTGGTAAATTGTTTCAGAAATTTGAGACTATGGAAGAGGCAAGGGTTAAGGATAAAAGTGAAATTTTGGGGAGACAAGATAAATTGGCTTCAATGTTTTTTGATTTTTCTAAAAAAGTGGATATGAGTTTTCAAAAATTGGAGGGAAATGTTAAGTTGATGCAAGGTGAAATGAAGGGGATGCAGGGGAAAATAAAAGGGGTTAAGGAGGATGTGAAGGAGTCTAAGAAGAGACTGGATGTGCAGGAAAAGAGGATAGATGTGGTGGAAGAATTGATGAGAAAACAAAATATACTGATTCGTCATGTTTTGGAAAGAACGCCAGACCACTTAAGGGATAGAATAGTTGATTGGTTAAACAGCCTAAAAATGGGGAAAGATTTTGTTGATGAAGATATTGTAAGTGCTTACAGAGTGGGGCCAAGGAAGGGGAAAGCTGTTCAAAGAAATGTTTTGGTTAAATTTGCAAATTGCAGGGATAAGCTGAGGGTGATGGCCTTTCTAAAACAAGCAGGATCTGGCGTTCTAAAAATTGATGGGAATGATGTGGAGGTATACAATGACATTTCGATTAATGAACGGGGATGCTTTCCCCATCTTCTTGGGGGACTTTTTGTTTTGTTTTCTTTCTTGTTTACTCATTTTTAATTATTATTTTCCTGGGAAGCAAAGTGCAGAATAGTAAACCAGCCCCCTAGGGTTACCAACTGCTTATAAGCAGCTTGGCTTTAATGAACTAGCCCTGCACATGGCTAGAACCCCTTCCCCATTAGGGTGGAGGAGCAAGGGATTAATTTCCCCAAATTAACCAATCTATTTGTTCCTCACTGCAACCAATTGAAGCACCAACACCTGAGAATGTCGGATCCAGCCTAAGGAAGGGACTTAGTAAAGTAAAAAGCAACCTCTGCAGTTTCTAAGCCTCCCAGCAGCTGAGGAGTTAATCTCCCTCCAGATGGTTTGTTAGAAGGTTGGGTGCCTGTTGGGCAGGGTGGGGAAACCTTTGACAGCAGCAGCTTTTCCTACTGTAAAAGGAACCCAGCCAGGTAACTGCAAGCAAAATAAACCTCAGCTCTCTTTCTCTCTCTCATATAGTGATCAAGCAACATCTCCCCATCCCAAGTTAACTCTAGAACAGAAACCAAAGCCGCCTGGAGGCAGGGCAGAAACAGCTCAATAAACCATGAGAGTGAGAGAGAAGTCTCTGCCCCAGACCAAGAGCTGATTTGCCCCTGCATATATGAAATATCGCTCACCTAGAGTAGACTCCCGTCCCATGGTGGCTCCGGCCACCAGCAGCAAAACCGAAGCCTCCATGAACATGTGGCAGGGAAGGAAATGAAAGAGAAGCCCCCCCCTTCTCTTTCCCTTTCCTCAAGCAAAAAGCCACAGCGGCCTCTGGTGGCAGGAAAAACATAATGCAGCCTTGCCTGTGAGGGCTCCGGTCAGGATTTTTTTATTTAAAAAAAAGGGATATTACAGGGAAATTAATAAAATGGGAGGGGGTGGGAAGAGGGGTAAAAATAAGGGGTTTTCCCGGGAAAAACAGGATACTTGACAGGTATGTACATATGCAAAATTGAATAACAACAGATATCTTGGAAAGTGTTCTCCATGATCAGGGGAGAAAATTTCATGTGTGTGTAGAAAGAAGTGGCCAACTCATAGAAAATATTTTGTAGATATTTTGTAAAAATATGGGATGAATGTTTTGTACATAAAGGTACATTTCCCATTTCCCCAAGGTATAGCGACTTTTGGGACAACCTGTAATTCTCATAGTGAGAATTGTTTTCATATTGTCTTGTTTATGGAGTTAGGATAAGTCCAGTCAGGCTTTACACCCCTTCCTGGGCACTGCAGTTATCAAGGGCGAAACAGGGCTCATGAAGTGGCAGGTTGCTTTTCATAATCCAGGTTTCAAGTAGGTGCTGACAGGTGTCAGAAACAGAAGGTTTTCAGTGCCTTAAAAACATCTTCCTCAGTTAAGGACAAATTGCAGCTACAGAATTGAGATTGCAGCAATCTTTAAAGTTGATCACATTTCAATGGCAAGTGCCTGCTGTTGACTGGTGTTTGTGAGCGCTAGGTGGGATATGTTAAGTTAGATTGCTTAGGAAACAGTTATAGCCACTTGTGTGCAAAACCAGCAAATCATTGGTTCTTTGAGTAATCTTTGTGTGTGTGTGTGTGTGTGTGTGTGTGTGTGTGTGTGTAGTTTCTGGTTTGGCCAATATCTTTATTGATTCCTAAAAATGTACAAACAATTTGACTTTTTGAGTTCTGCCTGAATCCTTCACTATGCAAAGATGGCATAAAACTTGTAAGTAGGAGAGAGAGAAAATAGTCCAATAAATTGGGTCAGATGTTACACCCTTTGTTGTTGAACCCAGGCTGCTAATGAGGCAATACAGAACTGTGGATTCAGTTGAGACAGAAGTGTTAAGTTACTATTTTGTCTTTGCCTTTTGGAAATTTCTGGCAGAACCTACAAGCTGCCTTGTTTGTAACTTTTTAGTGATTTAAGAAAGGAATTACTGAAGCAGGAACTTTTTTCTCTAGATGGGTCACATGGCTACTCTTTCTTGTGTTTTCGGTTAGCCAACATTTCTTTGCATTGTGCACACACATGCTAAATACCATTAGTGTATCTAGGAATGTGTTGCTCTGTATCCATAAATAGTCTCAATCTTGCTCAAATTATCTGTATTCCCATCTGCATCAAAGGATCAACTAGGCTGAGATGAGCACTATAGTGCAGATGTAACTGGGTATAGAGAAGCGCATCTGCCCCTATAGTTTATACATGTGTAAGCATATTTCTATGCATGGATATTCCTTGCTGGATCAGAAATTTATCCAGCGTGAACATGCATTTTTTCCTAAAATCCGCAAAAACCCTGGAGATGGAATCAGTTATTCATTGGGCTACTTCGCTGCCAGCCTGAGGCCATTTGGAAATATCCTGCTGTTGAAACATGATTTGAAGTGATAGTGTTAATTTGGTTAATTAGAATTCCTGGATAGCCTGTGCTTCTTGCAAATTAGCTTAACACTCTAGTATCACTGCAAAGAGTCATTTGCGGTTGCACAGGGTTATGTGTGAGTTTATGATTATTATGATTCAGGATCATTAATTTTACATTTGAATGGAAACTGATGATATGGCTCAATTAAAAGTTGCCACTTTCATATCATCACCTCATTGTCTTGGTACATAGGAATTAGAGCTGCATATGAAAGGAAGAATATGAAAGATCAGAAGCACGTCTATAACATGTTAGATGGACTCATTTGAAAGAGAAGAGAAGGTCTCAAGTCTTTTCTATCCTTCAATTTCTTCATCTAGCAAAGATATGTTTTTAAAAAATAAATAAATAAATTATTTTGCTTAGACATTGTAACATGTCTGGCCAGGTTATCCTGCTATGGTAATAGAATAGACCATACTGCCAGCGACTCAACACCAAGTGTCAGGTGGTGGTTAACTAACCTGACAACCATGAGAACTAACAGCCTTGGGTGCCGAAGTCCACAGGGAAAGGTGATGTCCCCAAGTGGATTAAATCCCACTTGAATCCATTTTAATGGAGGGCAGCAGCTTCATCAATTCCTGTCTGGGGCTGATGAGGACTTTGCGTGCCAAAAGGGCTCAGGACCAGAAAGTACTGGATCAGTGGTATGGGGGTCATGCTGTGATGCAGAAGGCAGATGAAAAGCCACCACATTATATTCTCAGGACAGTGTTCATGGCTGATCACCATGAGGATTGCCAATATTCGGATTTGGATATGGCAGAAGAAAAAGAAGACATTGGAAGATTAAATCCAACAACGAGTCAAGCATACTGAAGCCTATTGATAACTCTCAAGAATAGTTGGCTTGAGTGATGAAATTCACTCTGTTAGATTGTAGACTTTCAAATAGTTGATTTTAGTAAGCCTTGTGTGGCTTGTTACTAGCTTTTCAATAATTGGCAGATATAGACAGAATGAGTAGAAGAGTTTCCCCATGGCTGTTTGGAGGAGGTAATGGGAGCTATAGTACAAAACATGTGAGGGGAAAGGCTATGAAAGAAACTCATCTAATATTTTATGTTTTGAAGGACAATCCCTCAGCTACATACTGCTTTGCAAGTGGAAGCCTCAGGCCAGCACAGAGTTAGCAATGCATGCTTACATGTGGTGAAGCTTGTAGGAGCTTGTGCACCAGAATCTATACAATTTTGCTGCTTTTCACTCTTTTTCTAGTTTGATAAGAAAAAGAGACACAAGATGAGATAGTCTTCAAAATTATTTAAGGAAAAGTTGAGGAAACCTTATAGCTCTTTTGTCAGACTGCTGGCACTATTAACATTCCATGCGGGCACAATGTTTACTATAATTTTATGTGACTCGAGCTGGATCTCCCATTCAGCTTGGACTTAATTTTACACCTAGGTATGAGTAAACTAGGTAACATGTCAGCTGTTGGTTCACCTGTACTGTATCAGTTATGTTAGGATCTATGATCTTAGAGGGGGATAATGACTATTGAACTTGGATGCATCGCAAAAGGGTCCTTTGGGCGGGGGCAGTATGGTCTATTATTTGTGGAATTCTGAATAGTTGTTTTGGAGAAAATGTCTTGCACTATTCCTAGGCTTGCAATATCTGGTTGGTCCAGTAGATTTCCTATCCCCATCCCAACCTTGATTGTTTTTCCTAGTAAATAGTGGTATGAAATACAGTAATGTAATTAAGGATGCAAAGTCATCAAGTTTATCTAGAAGAATTCTATATCTCTAGGTAAAGGTTGCCCTTACTTGAAAGCCATCATATCTGACTCTAGAGTTCAGTGCTCATCTCTGTTTATAGCCAAAGAGTCAGCACTGTCTGCATTTGCACACGTTTCCGTAGACATGTGGCAGGCATGACTAAACACCGGAGTGCATGGAACACTGTTTATCTTTCCACTGAAGTGGAAGAGTTTTGCCTTCAAGCCCTCCTGTGGGCTCCTTAGAAGCAACTCACTCCTGCAGGATCAAATGAAATGCCTACAAATTTTGGTCCCATTTAGTGAAAACCCTCTAATGTTCTATCAGAGAAGAGAGCTTCTTTTTGAAGAATGGAGTAGAACTTTTCTCTCCCCCCTACCCTCAAATATCTAGTACTTTCCCATTTGATTTAGGCTGATCTTCCTTGGTTTCTCTGCTGACTTGATCTGTGCTAGGTTCAGAGCTTTACTAAACCAACTTTGCAACAAGAAGTAGCATTTAACGGATAAAAACTTCAACCCCTTCTTTTCCTTCCCTTGAGTCAGTTGATTTTGGTGCATCACTTTAAAACAAAGCATGCTTTTTAAATAACATTTCCCCCATTTATACAATAATATGCATTTTTTCATGTGTTTTGATTTTTCAAAAAGAGATTGATTTTATGAACTGATACTATTGCAAGGTAATATTTTAAGTTCTTTTGACATGGTTGGTAAATTAACCATCCTGATCGTGATCCTACTGCAGATTGTGTAAGCCTTGATAGCAAAATTGCCACTCATTGATGAAGTGCTGGTTGCGTTCCTGATTTCTGATTTGTTGTTAGGTAATGCTACCAGCATGTCATCATTGAGTGGTAATTTACCATCATGACAAACATGATTTCCATTATGTTCACATATACTGGCAGTAGGATTTTGGTCTTTAGGCTGAAGCAGTGGTTGAATTTCCAGAAAATGGCAAAGAAAAATGAGGTTTATGGAATGTGGCTTTTAATGCAGTTCTTAGTGCTTGTAAAGGTGGTAAGGTAAAGGTAAAGGTTTCCCTTGCTCAAAAGCCAGTCGTATCTGACTCTAGGGTGCAGTGCTCATCCCTGTTTTAAAGTTGAAGAGCCGGCGCTGTCTGCTACTGCAGACGTTTCCATGGTCATGTGGCAGGCATGACTAGACACCGGAATGCTGTTTAATTTAATTTAATTTAATTTAATTTAATTTAATTTAATTTAATTTAATTTAATTTAATTTAATTTAATTTAATTTAATTTAATTTAATAGTCATATTTATATATGCCGCCCACTCAGGCAGAACCCGACTCAGGGCGGCATTACAACAAGTTTTAAAAACACATAAAAACACTTTAAAAGACCCATATCCCACCCACTTTAAAAGACCCATATCCCACTCACCCATCCCACCCACTATAAAAAGAAGAAGAGAGAGTTCCTAATTCTTTACATAAGCCAGCAGGCGGGGACCGTGTTCCCATTCGGGCCCCACACCTGCCCTGCCAGCCAGGTCTTCAATCCTTTCCTGAAGGGCAGCAAATCTCTTTGAAGTCTTAGATCTGTTGGCAGGAGGTTCCAGAGAGTTGGTGCGGACACGGAGAAGGCCCTCCTTCGGGTGCTGGACAGATGTGCACCCCTAACTGATGGCACCATTAGAGAGCCCCTCCGGTCTTCTCTGGTTGGACGGGCAGACACTCTTGGGACGATGCAGTCACCAAGGTATCCTGGCCCACTGCCATATAGGGCTTTAAAGGTCAAAACCAGCACCTTGAATTGCACCCGGAGACAAACTGGTAACCAGTGCAGCTCCCAAAGTAGCGGTGAGGCATGGGCATATCGCCCACATCCCATCACCACCCGGGCTGCCACATTCTGGACCAGCTGCAGCCTCCGAATGGTCATCAAGGGCAGCCCCATGTAGAGCGCATTACAATAATCTAGTCGGGAAGTGACCAGAGCATGGGTGACCATAAGCAAGGAACCCCGGTCCAGGAGCGTGCGCAACTGGCAAATCACCCGAAGTTGGACAAAAGCCCTCCTGGCCACAGCCGCTACCTGTTCTTCTAGCAGCATCCGCGAGTCCAGAAGGACCCCCAAGTTGCGCACTGGGTCTGTCTGGGGCAAAACAGCCCCATCCAGTACCAAAGCTGGTAACTCCCTGGATAACACAGGGCCCCTTATCCACAGCCACTCTGTCTTGCTGGGATTCAGCCGAAGCCCATTGGCCCCCATCCAGACCCCAATGGCCTCCAGGCATCCGGATAGGATTTCAACAGCATCACTGGGGTCACCACGGGCCGAGATGTACAACTGAGTGTCATCCGCGTACTGATGGTACCACACCCCGTGGGAACGAATGATCTCACCCAGTGGCTTCATGTAGATATTAAATAGGAGAGGAGAGAGCACTGAACCCTGAGGCACCCCATACTTAAGAAGCCTAGGGCTCGACCTCTCACTCTCTAACCACACCAACTGGGTACGGCCCTCCAGAAAAGAGGAAAACCAGGACAACACGGTGCCCTGGATCCCCAGTCCTTTGAGCCATTCCAGAAGGATACCGTGGTCGACAGTATTGAAGGCTGCTGAGAGGTCAAGAAGAGCAAGGACGGATGGATAACCCCCGTCCCGCTCCCGTCAGAGATCATCCACCAGTGCGACCAATGCCGTCTCCGTACCATACCCGGGCCTGAATCCTGATTGAAAGGGGTCTAGATAATCCGCTTCCTCCAGGACACTCTGCAGCTGGCGCACCACCACCTTCTCCAAAACCTTACCCAGAAAGGGCAGGTTGGAAACCGGTCTGTAGTTGTTAAGGGCAGCTGGGTCAATGGATATTTTCTTCAGGAGCGGGCGCACCAAAGCATGTTTTAGCGGTGCAGGATATACCCTCTCCCGTAATGATGCATTTATTATCGCCCCGACCCAGCCACCTGTCACCACCTTGGAGGCTTTCACCAACCAGGTGGGACAGGGGTCCAAAGGACATGTAGTGGCACGCACAGCTGCAAGGAGCCTGTCCACTTCATCAGGGACAACAGGATCAAACTGATCCCAGATCGTACAGCAAGACTGTGCTCCGGTGCCCCCCGACCCTCCCCATCCACGCCGGGACTCAGTCCTGAACGAATCCGATCGATTTTCTCCACCAGATGGTCAGCAAAGTCCTCAGCCGACCCCTGCCAACCGGGCACCGATCTCCCCCTACCGAGGAGGGACCTGGTTACCCGGAACAGGGTGGCTGGGCGGTTATCAGCGGAGGCAATAAAGGTGGTGAAGTATTGCCACCTCACCACCCCCATCACCACTAGGTAGGCCCTAATAGCAGCTCTAGCTAGTGTCCAATCGGAGTCATCCTGGGTCTTCACCCAGCAGCGCTCTAGGCATCTCTTTGCCCGTTTGAGTTCCCACAGTTCATCCGTGAACCACGGGGATGACCTAACCCCACGGGCACGGAGAGGCCGCAGTAGCGCGATTTCATCCAAGGCTGCTGTTGCCGTCCTGTTCCACAGGTCGACAAGTGCCTCGGGTGAATCGTGTAGCCGATCCAGAGGAACATCCCCCAGTTCCCTCTGGAATCCATCTGGATCCATTAGTCACCAAGGGCGGGCCATTTTAATAGGCCCTGCCTCCCTACGATGAAGCGTCGCCCCCAGAAAGTCAAGAGTCACCAGATAGTGATCTGACCATGGCACAGATGAGATGACTAAATCCTGTAATCTCAGATCACTCTGCCACTGCTCCGACAAGAAAACTAAGTCTGGCATGTGACCACTGCCCCTGGTTGGACCCCAAGCTACCTGAGTCAGGCCCATGGCTGCCATGGAAGCCATGAACTCCCTTGCCACCTCAGAAGCCATCCCCAATGATGGCAAATTGAAGTCCCCCAGAACCATAAGCCTCGGGAACTCCAATGCCAGCATCGAGGCGGCTTCGAGGAGCTCAGGCAGGGCATCCCTTACCCTGCAAGGGGGCAGGTACAGGAGTAAGATCCCCAACTGACCCTTGGGGCCCAACCGTAGAAGCAGGGCCTCACAACCAGACACTTGTGGAGCAGTGACCCTAGCAATTCCCAAAGACTCCCTGGCAACAATGGCGACACCACCGCCCCTCCCCTCACCTCTAGGCTGGTGCCAAATACCGAACCCAGCTGGACACATGTCCGAAAGAGGTACTCCATCCTCAGGTGTCAGCCAGGTTTCGGTGATGCATGCCAGGTCGGCCCGCTCCCCCTGGATAGAATCTTGGATCAGGGGGGCCTTATTACAGACCGATCTGGCATTCACCAGCAGCAGCCTAAGGGCGGGGTCACTCTGGATCTGCTGCTCAGGGCCCAGAGATGTACCTGCAGGGCTGGAATGAGGGACCGCACTTAAACATCGGACCCGCATTCCCCGAGTGCGGCCCACCCTACGGTACCAGCCATACCGCCCCATGCCCGTCACAACACCTATATGGATCCCTGGAACCCCCCTAGATGGAATGCTGCCCCTCCTTCCTGGCTGGCAGGACCAACTCTCTCTCTTCCCACCCCATCCACAACCCCCCCCTGGTTCCAGCAACAAGCATGGGCTCCCGGAACGAGCAGGGAACACTGGCGAGCCTCGGCGTCGGCGTCTCCTTTTTCTTCCCCCCAGGTGGGGAGGGCGGAGGCAGAAGCGATGGCTCCCACCTGCCTCAAATCCTGGGAGCCGGTGGCATGGGCTCCTGGAACGAGCAGGGAGCGTTGACGAGCCGCGGCGTCGGCATCTCCTTTTTCTTCCCCCCAGGTGGGGAGGGCGGAGGCAGAAGCGATGGCTCCCACCTGCCTCAAATCTCAGGAGCTGGTGGCATGGGCTCCTGGAACGAGCAGGGAGCATTGGCAAGCCATTACTTTCCCACCGAAGTTGTCCCTATTTATCTACTTGCAATTTCTTGCTTACGAACTGCTAGGTTTGCAGGAGCTGGGACAAAGACGGGAGCTCATTCCGTCCTACTCAGGAATCGAACTGCTGACCTTCCACCTCCCAGTCAGTGTCTTAGCCACTTGAGCCACTGAAATGGCTCAACCAATACAGACACAATATCATCTTCTGCTTATTTGAAAGTGCTGTTGTTTATTGGTGTGATTTTTAAAGTTTGTCCAAAAGGTAGTCAAAATTCTAAATACCGTAGTTGCTTTGCAAAATCAGAAAGGGATTCATGTTTAGGCTATCCAAACGAAATAAACCTCATGGATACAGATTTCAATGCCCATCAATTTTGGTCAGATGTAAGCCGAATTGGCAATCATGAAGCTTACTGAAACAGAAAAATGTACTCTAAGCTTGAAATGAGATGAACAATTAGAACAGTAGGTGTGAATACAAACTAAAATAATTGGAGTTGCATATTGAGCTATATTAGTATTGGCAGGTCCATTGCTACTTGTATGGACAACTCCCCTCCCCAGCATAAACATGATACTGGGGTGAATGAAAAATGACGTTGTGTAGGTACAACATCTTTTGTATTGCCCATTTGTTCAGAATTCCAGGTTTTGCTGTAATGAGCACCAGTTCATTGTGCATCTAGCAAGAAAATTCAAAGAGAGTTTTGCCAATAGCTGTTTAATGGCATGTTCATTTATTAAGCTGGCGATAACAGGTTAAATATCAATAACTTATTAAAATATATTTATTGCCATGTAACCTACATTCTTATGTCCCCAGTTAAAAGTAAATAAGTAAATCTCTGCAAACAGAATGTAGCAATGAATTTTAGCATAGTAACATACAAGAAGCATCATTCAGCAATCTCACTCTCAGTTTCAGCTGGCAGCTTTATGTTCAATAAATACACAGACATTATTAAAAACATATTTATCGCAGATTAACAACTATGAAATAGATACAAATTTAACCTGCTAAAGCACAATAAACATACTTAAAATAATCAATTCTGGTGTTAAAACTCAAAAACTGCCTAGTTTAATCTAAATTAAATGGGTTTTTGGAAGCCTTATAAGTATAGACTTTCTCTACTGGATTTTACAGCTTTATACTGATTTTAGATGAAGGCTGGACAACCAGTGTCTGAAATAAATCACATCTTGGAAGGACTGAGGAAGCACTCTCCACTGGGGTGAGATTGGCTGTTGCAGTTCTCAGTTTTTTCTTACAAGATTCTTTATTAGAAAAATAAGCTCCTAGGTTAAGCAAGCACATCCAAGATGGCATTTACTACTAAGAACGTGTGTTGAAGGGTTCCATGCAGAGTTTGTCACATGGTGAAGCAGTGATATGATAGTATCACCATATGTCCAGAGATTGCACCTCAGACCTGATTCTCACCAACTAAATATCTGCTAATAAGATACCAGGGGCCAGCAACCTATAGCCCACAGACAGGCTGGATTTGGTCCACAGTGCCTAATCATCTGGCCCGTGCCTTCACTACTGCCACCTTGTGTTCATGACAGTTACAGACAGTGTTGTACTGTAGCAGGTTCTCACCGGTTCTGGCAAACTGGTAGTAGAAATTCCAGGCCATGCCCACTTGGCCGGCCACGCCCATCTCTCAGCCTTCCCCTCCCAGCGCCGCTGGAAGCGCATCCCATTTGCCTCACCCATGGCCGAAGGCACTCTTTCATCTCCACACTTCCCTTGTGCCTTTGGCCCTGCGCAAAGCAAATGGGATGTGTTTCTGGCAGTGCTGGGAGGGGGAGGCCAGCCAGCGCAAGCCCACCAACCAGCCCCGCTTACCTCCCACCAGCGCCGCTGCTCTGGGACTCCTCCTCCTCATCTCTGCAAAGCAAGAGAGCAAGGTAGGTTTCTTTGGTCACTTGATCTGGGGGGGGGGGGTTGAGGCCATGCCCACAGATAGCCACACCCACAGACAGCCACACCGAGTGGGTAGTAATTTTTTTTACAGTGGTTACAGACATGTTTTATGGCAGTGTTTACAGCAGGGGGACCACCAGTTAGGCACCCTCAACTGTTTGAGGGAGTGTGACCCAGCCCTCAACTTAAAAAGGTTGCTGATCCCTGGTCTATACTGTTTGTGATGGAAGCTAAGCATACAGGAGACCATTTCACACAAAAAGTTTGGAAATCTCTTTACTAATAAACTTTCCATGGATGAAAAGGCATGCTATGGTGAATGTAAAGGCAATGGTAACTCCATCTTTCATTCCCTTTCTCAATAACATATGGTAAAATTTTCATGGTCTTATCAAGTCATGGTGTGGGCTTTATTACTTGCAGCAGCAACCACTGTAGTAAAGTGACACAGACAGTGGTCATGTTGCTTTCTTGGACAGCTCACAGAATCCCACAGCCCTGAGAAACATTGTCCAAAAAGGTAACATTTCCCATCTCTAAGATAATGATATACCTGATATCTTGTTATTATGAAATGATGGAACATAGAAATGGCATTGACAGTTTTGGGAGTTGCCCCCATGGTTATGATAAATATGAAATACTGTTGTTTAACATAGTAACTTGAAACTAGAGTAAGCTCATTTGAATCAATTGAACTTATGGAAGAGTTGACTCATCAAATTCCTACTAAGTCCCTGGGCCTACTCTAGTTATGACTCATTACACTAAGCAACAGGATTTCAGATTCTGTCTTAAAGCTCCTTGATTTCGTCTCCTTGTTATTTGCCTGTATGATGCATGCAGTCACTTGATCACATGTGCTGTAAGGACATTTTTCATATGAACCTAAAGAAGTATCAATTGCATTTGTGAATGTGCTACAGATCTAAAAACATAAGGAGAGAGGAGAAAGCCCCTCCTTCAGACTGAGCCAAATCATACATCCCCTGGGGTAAGTGGTTCGGTGGGTCAATAGAAAGGGACTAGGGTCCCTCTGTTTCCACTTCATTTATTTGGTATCCAAGAGTATTTGAGCAATGCTTGTAAAGCCCACATTTTCAGAATGGATTATTTATTTAGCTATTCTATATACCATCAAATTCCTGCCAGTTCATTTAAAGAGGTTTTATGTAGTTTATTTTAATATCATCCTGTATTATTAAAATAAAACAAAAGAGAAGCAAAAGGATATTCCTAAGATTTCATAAAGCAGATTACTTCTCTGTCAACACTTTCTGCCCACACAGTCTTGAATAATGGCATAAAGACTTTTCATTCTTTCAAGAAGCACTTGGAAGCTATTCTAATACATGTTAGTGATGATTGGATGAACACCTTCAGGGTAATTAGTTTGAATAGAGGTCACAAATTAACAAGCACTCAGAGAAAGGTACCATAAAAACATAAACGGAGTTGCAAGTGTGTATGATAGGAAGAGATGCAAAGTAAAAGAAGCATTATATGAGCTCTCTGACAGTTGCTTTTTTAAAAAATTACTGTATTTGTTGTCTGCCCTTCTTCAACTGAGTAGGATTTTCCCTGTATTTTGTTCAGAGCATTTTCTGTGAAGTTGGCTCAGTTGAGATATATTGGTTGATCACCCCTATTCTACCATGCTATTCAAGACACTGATGCTGCTATAGGAAAGAAGTATAAGAATTTGAAAAGAGGACTAGTAATACTATAAGAGAGGAGACAAAGAATCTGATGGCCTTTTAAATTATAAAAACTGACAAATTCATTATGGCTTAAATACATGCAGACCAGAGCAATTCCTGAATGTCATACCGAGTTGACAGGTATATTTACATGGGTGTAAAGAGAAGAAACAAAACAGTATGGTCAGGGAAGAAGTAGGTGAAAGTAAAAAATGATGTTGATGGGATCATTAAATCTTATATGCCTGTAACATAATTACAATGATCATTCAGAAACTAGTGTTAATTCACATCTGACATTGAAAAAAGAAAAATCTATCCATCCACCCACCCACCCAGCCTCCTGAACAGACCAAACTATTCACAGAAGAGATAAAGTCATGCCATTTTGGAATATAATACCTTCCAGTACCAGAAACAATGGAGAATGGTTTAGATATCTGGTTGCTAAGCCAGAGGTTGGAAGTTCGATTCTCCATTGTGTCTCCTGGTAGAAGAGCCATCCTATTTAGTCATGGTCAAGCTGCATAGTCTAGTCTAGGATGTCCACAGAAGGTAATGATAAATCACTTCATCTACCTAAAAAACTCTGAAAGGGGTCACCATAAATCATAATTGACTTGACGAATAAACCAAAGGTAAATCCAACACTAGAACTAAGCTCTGAAAAATAGTGCTTTGTTCCCAAGAGAATGCAACCATTTTCACCTGGCATCAAGAAGGTCAGAAAGGCAAGGTTTTTCTGGATAAGGTATTCTACAAGCAAGGTGCCAGCAATAGATGTGGCAAGAGATACTTAGGGAGGAACCCTGAAGAAGATGATACTTTAGTCCAGGCAAATATAGCTGGGAGGAAGTGATTCTTCAGGTCACTTGGTCCCAGGCCATTTAGAGTTTTAAAGTCTGGAATTTGAACTTTGTACTGGGCCGAGAAAGGCAAGCCACAAAACACTGGTGTAGTATGATCATATCATTCAGTCTGTGATACTAATATTACTGAAGATTTTTACTGAATATTATGGAAGTGTCAAGATTATTTGGCAAACCTAATTTGCAGATTACTTGGCAAATATAACTCATTACAGTCATTAAAAAAGAGTTTGCCAGAGCATGGTTATTGCAGATTAACAACTAAGTGGTAGCTATGCCTTCTGTGTTCAAACAGACTAGTAGCTGGTAATTCTGTTTAAGATAAATAAAAATTCTGTACATCACAGAGATCACCTGTGGTTCCTGTGACAATGTGGGATGTAGCAGGACCCCTAAATTATGAGTTTATCCTTCCTTTCCAGAGACATTGAAGTATCCTGCCAAATGTATGATCGTCAGCAGGATGGTGTGTGTGTGTGTGTCTCTCTCTCTCTCTCTGTGTGTGTTTATTAGGGCAGGTGGAACTCTTCAAAAGACACTGTGGAGCCTTTGCTTCAGTGTATTGGATTTTTACCCACTAAAACCACCTCCCATTACGCCCCGCCGCCCTGCCACCCCGCGGAACCACCATCAGGCATTACTTCACAGGGGGCAGGCTGGCTGTTAAAAACCCTCCAATTTGGCTACTTGCCCTCCTCCTCTATGTCTGAGGCTGCCCTCTTCTCAGTTTCTCCACACATCTAAGTTCCAAGATGACCCCAGCCGCATAATTGGACATCGCGACCCAGGTAGTCTCCCTGCTCAACATCTTGCCGATGATGTCTTCCGGAGACAACTGTCATTAAAGATGCCTCTGTAAAATTTCCCATTCTACAACAAAGCTTGGACAGTGAAAAAACACATGGTCTGTGTCTTCCTGCATGGGCTGGCAGACGGGGCATGAATAATCAGTATCCAGCCTAAAGCGATATTGGTAGGCTCTGAAGCAGCCATGCCTTGTCAAAAGCTGTATGAGGTAGTAATCCACCTCTCGGTGGGAGGCCAAAGATGCCGACATGCTGTCCTGGCCCTTCCCACCAGCCAGGAGGATAAGAGTCCCTGTGGCAATGGGAGGCCGAAGATGCCACCGCACCACCGCACCCTCCTTGGCCCTTTCCATTGACCAGGAGGAGGACAAGAGTGGTGACTTTTGGCTTTTGTTTGTGTTGCTGTTGGACTTTCTGTGGGACTTCTCATATGAGTTCTGTGGGACTTTTCAAATGTATTGCTGTGGGACTTTTCAAATGAGGTTTTTTCTTTTTTGCAATGCTTTTTGATATTGTGATACTGATGCTTTTTGATACTGTGATTAGTGATGATTTGTGATATTGAAACGTTGAAATGTTTTTGTATTATGATAATGTGGTACCTTGTAATTGTAACTGTATATTTTGTAACTTTGTTAGCCACCCAGAGTTGCTTTGTGAATGGGGCGGCATACAAGTATAATAATAATAATAATAATAATAATAATAATAATAATAATAATAATAATAATAATAATAATAATAATAATAATAATAATAATAATAATAATAATAATAATAATAATAATAATAATAATAATAATAATAATAATAATAATAATAATAATAATAATAATAATCCTTGAGATTTATGAATGTGCCGTCAGACTACAAAAGAAGCCTGTATGTACTTTGTAATGACCAATTATCTGTGTGCTGGTGAAGTCTCCCAGTATCCCATGATTCCATTCTATTTGTCCTGTCTGTCTCCCTCTGTATGGCTATCATAGAAACCCTGTGTTGCAATTATCTCTCTATTCAGAAGAAGATGTAGAGTCATCTGATGAAATGTGTGTGTGTTGAGAGTGGGGATATATAATGGGTGGGAAGGTTTAGGTAGATACACTGACGCATTCCAACCCTTTGCCCTTTCTATGTATGGTGAGGAACTAAGATGTAGTTCTTTCCCTTTTTCTGTCCCTCTCCCTCTGTCACTAGCTTCTCTCTCTTCTCTCCTGGTACCCCTCCCTAATATTTCTGTCACCATCTCTAGTGGGCTGCTGGGGGAAAGGACTCTGGCTAGAAATCTGAACAGGTCACAAACACATACAGTTTCCCTACCCTCTTTCACTCATCCCACCTAGTTCAATTTCTTTTAAATCCCTATCTCCATTCCAGATGTCTGAATTTATCACTAGAGGGAAGCCTTTTTGATCTCTTCCCATTGCTTCCTCCATGCATGTATCTCCTCACCTGACCTCTTCTGCCTGCATGAAATCAGACCAAACCTATAAAGCGTTTTCTCTGGGACAGGGAGTAAACCTATGCTTAGTATGCTTTTCATTATGGATATGGCAACTCTCTCTTTTTTAATTTGCCCACCTGACATCTCTCTCTTTCTTGGAGTGTACCTATAATACACAATTCTATCAGTGTGATTGTTTATTAACGACATCCTTTGGAGTCCTGTAGTTTGGCGAAGTACATACAATTATCTTACTGGAGACTTTGAATTCACTCTCCTCCTAATCCTGCAGCACTAGAGATCTGTACTACAGAATTCTATGTATATTCTGAGACTAAAGATGTCAGTAGTCCATTGGGTGCATCCCTGACAGTTAACGAGGAATCAAAGAGATGCAACTATATGGTGTAAATACTCTCTTGGTGCTACTAGAGAGAGTAGCTGTCCCTCCTCCTCCCTTTACTTTTCTCCCCATGATGAATTTGATTTTCTCTTTGTTGCTCAGCCTAATCTGCTCTGATGAAACAAACCCGTTACCTGGCCTGCATCTGGGGAGCTTTTCCAGCTTAGCAGAGGGGCGCAATTACAGAGGTGGCCAGAGAAGAGAAAAGCCGGCATGCACTGCTGCATTTTAATGGAATGCAGTGATTCTTCCAAGCTCTAGAGTAATAACAGAGATCTGGTTTTTAATAAATTAGCAGCCTAGGAGTAACCTTCTCAAGCAATTAAACTCTGGGATGAGGGCAAGCACCATGAAGTGTGTTCAACATTTGGAGGGTGGCATCTGAGGCAAAACAAGATATAGCATAGAGAAGGCAATAAATATATTTTTAAAAAGTTCCAGGCTGTGACATTTCTCCTTCTCTTTCACTTTTTGATCCTAAATCCTAAATCCGTCGCCTTATACCACCCTGCCTCTCTTCCCACATAGACCTCACAGATTTTTCTATGAGTTATTTTTTGGAAAGGCACTAAATGGTTTGGAATAATACTTCTCCTTTCCCCTTATTTTCAACCATTCTTTCTCTTAAGAAATTCCAACTACTTGTGCTTGACTGTAGCGAGCAATGAAGAAAAACAGCAGTGCCAAACTAAACCGCATCACATCCTGTCATTCTATGCCTTGTTTCTGATTTTCTCTTTGCTTTGTGGAGTGATATGTGATGGGAAATGTATACGGTTGGGAGGAGAATAGCAGGGGCTGTCAAGATATGGCAGGGAAAGAAAAGGGGGGGGGAATCACACAACCCACCCTGAGTGATTGCTAAGCCTCCCTGTCTTACATTAATAGCTTGTATGGAATCCTCTTTGCCATAGAATTCAATTTATTTCCATTTAAAAGCTGTTCTTCTTAATCAATGGGGCTAATAAATAGCTGCTGATGGCCATGACCCCAGGCTGAGGGAAGAATTCATCTTCTGAGCCAATTAAAGGGATTGAACAATTCCTTTTAATAACATTGTGGAATTTTAATACATTTAAAAAATGAAAATGAAACCCCCTCCTGTGCTTTACTGAATGGGTTGGACAAGCTCCAAAGGAGGTGGGATTAGATGTTTTTAACTTTATTTTGTGGCTGTCAGAGTGCATATGCCGGAGAATTGGGGGGGGGGGGGAGAGGAAAATGGCTCCCTACGGAAACCCAAGGTATGCCTGTCCTCAGTTATCCTTTGAGGAAAACTAATGACATGGTGATGATTTATGGATCATTGTTTCAGCTGGAGAGCTTTTCTAGAGATTAACACACTGGGTGGGGAGAGACATAGAGGTGATTCCAGGCCAGGACTACATTTGCTGTTCTCTCCTCACACTTGCTGACTTGGTTGCCTTGGAGTGGGAAGGAGTGTATAGCTCAATATGTGGGGCAGAAGATGGGGAAAGGGCAGAAATAAAGCTGGAGTAGGAAAAGGGTGGATATTAAGGGAACAATCTGTGATTTACATTGTCCAGAGACAGGAGTGACCTCAAAAAGAGGAATGTACAATATCTGGTCCCAAATCTGTGAGCAAATATAGAGAGGGAAATATTCCAAACTAGCTGATTGCCTGGCTTTGCTCGGGGCACTATAGCGGTGCACACCCGGCCAGGTGGGGGTTTGCGGTCCTGTGGCCCCGGCTACCCCAATTTCCTGTGAGGTGCCCTGTGGCCGGCATGGGACCACCTTTGATTGTGGCCACACTTTCCCTTGCCCAGTGTTGTCGGGTGGGCCCTCGCGTCTTTGACAGCTGTTGGTGTGGCAGGCGGCTGTGTCCGTCCATGTCTCAGGCTCTGTGGTGTTGCTGGACCTGCCAGCTCTTTTGCCTCTGTGCACCCCTTGGCCTCTTATTTGTCTGTTGGGGCCATTTTGAGTGGTGTGCTGGCTCCTCAGCCAGTCCCGGCCACCTCTTTGGGTGGCCGTGCCTCCGTGGTCGATCCTTCACCTCTGGTTTCGGTCTCGTCTGGAGGCTTCATTGCCATTGGTGTTTGGGTGGCCACAATGGCTGCCTGTGGCAGCCTGCCGGCCTGCCTCTCCCCCTCTTGGCTCTGCCTTCCCGGTTGGCCCACTGGATGTCCCATTGGCCACGCTCTGTTCAGGTGGCAGCCGTTGGTTTGCTGGCTGTGTGCCCATTGCTCTGCCTCTCCCACTCTCCCCGATTGGTTGCAGCATGCTGCAGTGGCCGCTGGTAGTATAGTTTATTCATTTTGTTCATTTTATGGGGTGCAGGGCCCCCCGTGGTGTTCCAGACCCCCACTGTGACCTTCTCACACGCGCCAGGTAAGTGTGTGCGAGGTTTGGTCATGGACAGTACAGGGGTGTGGAAGCTTTTCTAGGATCCACAGGAGGACACCTCTCTTTTATAGATATAGATAGGTGGTATAAATGAACAATGAATAAGTAAATAATGTTGTGAATAGGGTAAATCACACCCTTCCAGGTGCTGATGGGCTACCCATCACAAGATCCCTCACCTCTGGCTGTATTGGGTAAGAATAGTAGTACCTACAGACCTTCTGGAGAGCCCAAATGTCTCACCCTGTGCTACTTCTCAAACAAATAAGAGAAAGTACTTTTTCACCCAGAGGATCACTGGTCTATGGAACTCCCTGTCAGAAGAAGTGGTGACAGCTGGCAGTCTTGGCAGCTTTAAGAAAGGATTAGACAAGTTCATGGAGGACAAGGGTATCAATGGCTATAATTATGGATACCTAAGGACAACCTCCGGGTTGGAGAGATAAGCAGGATATCTCTCAATGCCATTTCCAGGAATCCTAAACAGGTGAAGGCACCTGCTTGGGAATACCCTGAAGCAAATGGTGAGCCATTATGTGAGCAGAATGCTGGACTGGATGGGATGTGACCTGTTCCAGCAAGGCTGTTCTTATGTCCTTATGTCCTTTGTTTTTGACCTACAATGCCCATAATCCCTGGCCATTGACTGTGTTATTTGAGGGTGAAGAGAGTAATAGTTCAAAACATCTGGAGGGACTTGGTTTGCATAGGGAAGAGGTGAGCTTCTGGTTTTCAATGGATTTCAGCTCCCTTTAGTCTCTGGTAGTGTAGTAAAAGATCAGAGATGGTGGGAACTGAAATTACTTGGAGGGCCACCTAGACTTGCCCTTGCCCTAGAGCAGGAGTTCTCAATTTTTTAAAACTCGGGACTGAGTCACACTCCCTCAGACAGCTTCAGGGGCCAGATGGCCATTTTGCCCTTCCTAGTGGCACTTCCTAGTGTGGTGGAGGCAGTGGGAGGCACATGAAATGGTTCTGTGTACCACATCTGGCCCACAGGCCACAATTTGAGAATCCCTGCCCTAGGGAGAAAGAATACGTTATGATTCAAACTTGCTAAGCCATTCACAGATTGTTGAGTTAGAGTATGTGTTTATATTTGTGTGTGTAATTGTATCTACACTACCATATTTGCTTATACTATAGTCTTTCCTACCAAATCTTGCCATTCCCACTTCCATGGGTTCTAAGTCAGGATCCCTGCTCCAGGAGGACAGAGCCTTAGGAGAATCACATACCTAGTAATACTAATGAAACTAAAGATCACTTTTTCAAAACTAGGTAGGGAATATCATGTTATGTCTTGAAAATGTTTTTATCTTGCTAATTGGTTCTCAGAAGGAAACCTGTCCAAGTATTAGTTTTAAGTTGAATTTATTTGCTCATCTGTTGTTTGGAATATTTCCTGCATGTTGTTCTGCTTTAGAAAAAGATGCCTCCAAAGTAGCTAGTAAAAACATAGAATCAGGTCATAATACTCAAATGGAATTAGTACTAATAATGATGCAGTATTGTAAAACCCAAACAGCATGAAAAATAGCAACTCTACAAATGGATGCAGCAGGAAATAACATGGCAACAAAATATTAATTTCCCCATCCCAAAGTCTCTGAAATAGGCCTTTATTAGATGACATTCGCTCAATATCAGGACACATTGACAGCATTTTCTCTTGCCAACATAAGGTCCTCCTCAGTGCAAGTTGAGGGGCATTGTATAATTTGGCCGGTGGTTTTTTCTTCTGCGCATTCACATAGGCAGTTGTCTACAGGGAAACCCCACTTTCTCAGATTATCCCTTGATCTTTCTACCCCGGCACACAGTCTGTTTAGAGCTCTCCACACAGGCCATGGTTGTTCTTGACCAGGTGGTAGAGAGTCATGTAGTTCTGCCCAGTTATCTGGTAGCTCCTTGCTTGCCTTCCATAGTTCTAAGGTGGTCTGTGGGGGCAGGTTGTTAAGTGGGGCAGAAGTTGTGATCAAATAGCAGGTGGTGTTTCCGAGGAACTTGCTTGGACACAATCTTTCTGAGCAGCACTTTCTCAAGGGAATTTTGATGGAACAGATTAACAAAGTCTAGCGAGGTCCTGAGAGAGTTAGACTTTGTATGTCCTTGTTTGTTTGGGGGTGTTTCCCACCACCCAGAAATGTACAAGGAAAACAGATTTTCCTCATTTAGTTTTGCTTTAAAAGTTGTGTTTGTTTTGTCACTCAATCATTTAAACTGGATTAATTGCATTATTTATTCATTACTGGCTCACTTGTTTCATTTTTTCTCATTCCTCCATTTCTCTCATGAGCTAAGTCCAAGGTTCTCAACCTTTTCAGGCCAAGGGCCGGGTCATACACCCTCAGACAGCTTTGGGGGCCGGATGGCCATTTTGTTTAAGAGAAAAATGTAATTGGGTGGTTGTACAGAGCTGACTGGGGTGGAGTATGGCAAACTTTCACTCAGCTTGCTCCTTCCATCTGTCCCACAGTTTAATTAGGTGGACAAGTCAGGGAAGAGAGTGCACAAGAGCAAAACTGGTACAGTATATGGTAACAAACAGTTGCTGCAGCTCCCCAGTCCAAACGTTGAGGGGTGGCCCATGTACTTATTGGCTCAGATTTCCTTGTGGAGGAAGGGTTGTCACCTAACCTGCTGTTTTTGGTGCTGGTGCTACAACTTATGAAGGAAGTAAGAGCACGGAAAGAGAGAAATCTTTGGGAAGTGATATAGCACTTTTCCAATACAGCATAATAAAAGAAGGAAAGAACTGGAGGAGCAGTGACAAGAGATACTAATTGAGGGGAATTATCCTGCAGTAATCCCGTGCATCACTGTCAATATCACCATAGTCCCCCTGCGATTTCCCTTTGCATTGGGATAGGTGATTGTAAATGCCAAAAAATGGAGAAAAACAATGCTAGCTTAATTGGTGCTAAATGAACCAACCTTTCAGCTGAAGAAAAAAAGTGATTTCCCTATGGAAAAAGATGGGATATTCTTGCTCTTGACTTTATACCATGTAAGGTAAAGGTCACTCTTGCTCGAAAGCCAGTTGTGTCTGTATGACAATCCGCTTACTCCCAGGTAGGACTCGAGATGGGATTGTGCCTGATCCTGCTTCCCTGGCCCAGATTGGACCCAGCAATTCAGGCTTCTCCTATCAGTGTGCCCAGTCACTCCTGACCGAAATCCAGGTGGTGACAAAGGGTGTATATGAAACTAGTGTAGATTCAGGTAGCTTAGAGCCAAGTAATCACTCAAAGTCTCTTCAGGTATTTTAGAAATATATTGAAAGCATTGCAAGATTCAGGATAAAGTCCAGAAAAAGCTTAGAAAGCATTTCAAAACAAAAGATATAAAGTAAGCTGCATGTTCAAGGCATAGCCAATGGCCCCTCTTCTTTATCAAGCCTCTACAAAGAGAGTCTCTCTGGGTGTCTGAGTCTCAGGGTTATATCTCCTCCCATAGGGTCTACCTTTGGCCCTTCCCCTTAAGGATTCCAACCAATGATCTTACTATAAGACATGTCAATCACACATTAAGTTTTGATTCTTCTAAACCATGAAGCCCATATAGTTAACATTCCAGACCTGGTGTGAAGGGACTCCTACACAAGAAATTCCCCATCTTGGATTTAGCTAAAGCCAAGAGTATACCTCATTCCGTCACAGTCTGCATAGGACTGTCTGAATCTGCAAATGTTTCCTGGTCATGTAGCAGGGATGACTAGACACCAATAGTGCATGGCACACTATTACCTTTCCCGTTGAAGCAAAACCTCTTTTTTTAAATTTCAAAATGCTAGGTTGGAAGAAGCTGGGACATAAACTGGAGCTTACTCCATCATGCAGCACTTATGTCTCCAACTGCTGATCTGCCAACCTTACAGTTGTCAAGTTTAGCATCTTAACCACTAAGCCACTGCCCTTCCCTTATATCATGTAGTTCCTGGTAAATACTTGACTTTTAACCATGCCAACTCTGACATAAACCACAAGGGTGAATTGCCATTGTGGTGACAGAATAAGTGGAGTTATATTTTGAGGTGTTCAGCTAACACCTTTTTCTTATGTTTTATGATATAAAATTTCCACCAATGGTCATGGTAAGGTTGCCAAGTTATTTAGATCTTGAGAAAATTTATTTTGAGAATCTAACCTGCCTTTCAGAAGGTGCATAACAAGCTTAACTATCTTAAATTTATAAAGTACTCAGTGAGCCTCCTGAGTGATAGCATAAAATGCCTAAATAAATAGATATATCAATCCCTTCTCAGGAGAATGTGGCTAAACCAAGTGAAAGTAAGAGAGCAAGGCTAATGCAGATTCAGTTAGCTGTGGAAGGCTTGTTTATAATTGTAAATCTCCTTTTTTATATAAGCTCAAACATATGTGCAAATAGAAGCTAGTTATCTGGCATTTTGGTAGGCACTTGAGCCCTGGGTCCTATTTGTATATTTGAAAAGCAGCTGTTGGGAACTATTATGAAAGAGAAATCTAATTTTGTCATAGTGATTTTTTTTGGTTACTTTTAGGCACTCTAAAAAAAATGCATTGGTGATTTTCTGTAGTTCTTAAAACATGTGGTATTAGAAAATGCAACAACTGTCTTGTTGCTTGAAACAGTAAAAGTAATTGCACTGGATGGGATGTTTGTGTCTTTGTGTTCAACTGTCCTGTCCTGTTGTGCTTGCTGCTCGCTTCACAACAGGAAAAGATGGTACATATACAGGGAGACAGGAATTTTACACAAGTTATATTTTCTGCATATTGCAAAAACCATGCCAAGAAGCATTTTTCTTGTCTTGATCTTGCCCTGGAGCCAAGCTCTCTCAAGAAGGTGAGATAATTCTTAAAGAGCTGTCTTACTGGGTTGAAACAGCCAGTCATGAGTAAAATCTTAGTACATCTCTCCTATTGAGATGTTTTGAGTAAACATCCATGTTGTTCAGTGGTGGGCTCCAAAAATTTTTACTACCACACTGTGTGCATGGTATGGTGGGCGTGGCCAGGGGGTCAGCCCTGCGATGCACCCAAATTTGGACTACTTTATTTCAAAACTTGGATGGGTGGGGCCAGCCAGAATTTCAGCTACCGGTTCTGGCGAACCGGTGCGAAAATGCTGATGCCCACCACTGATGTTGTTACATGTAAGGACTCTGATTTTGCAAATTGATTAAACTTGAATCCATAAGGCTAGCTTCTCTGCAAGCCTAATTAAGATCAGGACAATAGTCTTCCTTGATGAGAAAAAGTAAGGCAATAGGAGTGATGGCTAACCTTGGCACCCCAGCTGTTCTTGGACTTCAATTACCAGAAGCCTGTCAACATACTTGCTGATCAGGGCTTCTGGGAATTGGAGTTCAAGAAGACTTGGAGTGCCAAGGTTAGCCATCACGAAGCAATAGAGGACTGTGAGGTATTTTAGAGGCTGTCTACCAAGTACAGAAATATTTCAACAGACTCTCCTAGGCCAGGGCTTAAATGGAACAAATCAGTTTAAGCCATGTGTAGAATGGAGCTTTTGAGTAGTGGAACACTAATAAATCTAGCGGAGCCCTGGGCAATTCATAACTAACAGCTAACAAGTGTGTGTAGGTGTGTGCGTGGTGCTATTGAGAAATGAGAACATTTCCACTCTGGTGCTTCTCTATTTTGAAGTGTGAAAGAATAGGGTTGAATTTCCATTTTCGTGCTGTTGATGGGAGAGATAACCAACAGCATAGGTTTTGAAGAGAGCGGTTACAACACCGCTAGCTTTATGCAATTTACAGCCTTTCAGCAGAAGATTGATTCCCTCCACCAAAACCTAATGTTAATTTAATTAATTAATGAGTGAGAATTTCCCTACAGTGCATCTTGCAAATGAAGACTATGGAACTGGTGGAAGCAAAGATGGGGAAATGAGGTGTTTCTGAATGACCACTCTCAGAATCCATCAGTCAGCATGGTCTGTTTAAAGGAATAATTTCCCCAAGTTCTATTTGGAAGAAGGAAATTGTTCTACACTCTGCCCCAATCCCATTTAGCTGAGATATGGTCTGCAGGATAAATATAGGAATATAACCTCTAAATTCAGGCTGCATATATCTATTTTTGTATCTAATATTGGCATTTGTGGAACTCTGATACACTTTGGGTTGTTTGAGACAGTGGAAATTTAGTTGAGAGCTTCCTAATGCATACATGAGTCTGCATGAACCTTTGGCTTATTATGCAGGCTAATGTATGCAGTGGGCAAACACAGTTTCTTGTTAACATCTGAACTGAGCCCATATATAATGGTGGTTGGATTTTTCTTATAAGCTACTCATAGGACCACAGGAAATTTTATACAGTACTGTACTGAGGAAGACTCTATTCAGCTCATCACACTTTGCACCATCCTTTTCCAATCTAGTTCTTTACATTTGTATGCCACTATAACTTATGTGTGTATGTTAAGAAGGCTAGTCCACATTGCTTAGTAGCAGGTCTCTGGGGTTCCAGGCAGTTAGTTATCTTTGAGTACTGTATTGTGTATTCAGTGTAATTAGCCCAAGTGGCCCACTTTTGTTCTTACTATAGTATTTCCTCAGACGTATGTGTATCAATGACCAGACTTTCAAATTAAGCACACGTTTACTCTTAAGGGACCAATCATAAAAAAGCATGCTAAATGAAAAGTGACTGAGCAGAGAAAATCGCATACTATGACAAATAGAAGTTGTTTATTAGTTAAGGGAGCACCTCTTTAACAAACATGCTATGCTTGTCATCCAGTTTGTCCCTTCAGACAATTCTTTTATCTGGGTGAGCAGTGCAGTGTCCGTTGTACTCGGAGTATTCAGTTGTACAGAATTAATCCCTTGAAGATGAACATGGCAAGTGGCCCATTTTCCAGTTCATAGAAATAGAGCTTTGAGTTTGTACCTCTTGTTTATTGCAATTTTTTTTTAGAATTTCCCCCCCCCCAGAAGAAAAAACATGAAAATAACAAAACAATACAATACAGATACAGCACACAAAACCACAATACAAGTAAACAATGACAAAAAAGGAAAATCAGTCATACCACAACATAACAAGAACATAATATCAAGCAAATCTCATTGAATACATTGTTTATCACAATTTACTTGAGTAAACTGACTTTTAATCCCACCCAAACCCTAATCGAAAAGGAAGAAGAGATGGTGTTCAGTCTTCAGCTAAGCACTGATTCTACCAAGGCTGCAATGCTGTGATTTATTAAGGTTATAATACTTACCTGACCTTCCGTCTCTGTCCCATCTCCTGCCAACTTAGAAGTTCAAAAACAAGAGATTGCAAGTAGATAAATAGTTACCACTTTGGTGGGAAGGTAAATAGCGTTCCATGCACTCCGGTGTTGAGTCATGCCTGCCACATGTCCACGGAAACGTCTGCAGACACAGACGGTGTTGGCTATTTGGCTAAAAACAGAGATGAGCGCTGAACTCTAGAGTTGGATACGGCTGGCTTTTGCGTAAGGGCGACCTTTACCTAATACTTACCCAGGGATGAGGAAAATAGTCTACCACAACTGTATGATTTCCAGCAAACAGTTGTAAATTGTGTTAGATGGTGAAAGCAGCACTTTCCTATAAAACCAAGGTTAAATGCTTTTAGAGGTCAAACTAGATGTTAATGGTGAGAGATTATGTATTCCCTATAATTAACCACTGGCAATGGTAAATTTCTTTATTGATGTGTGCTTCAGATTTACAAATTAAATTTATCTTCACCTTCCGGTGGGTTACAAATACAAGACAGAAGAGGTGAGGAAAAGCACATGATGATAGAATGAAATGTTGTCTTAAGGTGCATTGCCTCTAAATGTGTCTTGAGCATGTGGGCTAGTTTGATCTCAAAGCCTGAGCTCTGACTTGGCAGAGAAGGAAGCCCCATCTTCACTTTGAGTGAAATTAATGATGTGTAACGTGCTGGGCTTTTATTCAAATTCAAATAAATACTATGCATTTTCTAGTTGTCTGTCACTGATAACGTTTCTGGAGAACTAGGAAATGTATTCCATTAGAGTCTAGCATAGCTGTTCTTATCATATTTTTAAAAAAGGAAATGAAAATAGAAAGTCTGGCCAAACCAACCATCTGAAGAGCTATTTGGTTCCTTTTCACTAAGTCTCCTCAGCTATTTTTTAATATCTAGCAAAGAGGTGGAATCCATGGAAAGCTTCTGCAAAGCATTCCTCCAATAAGGTGGCCAAAACACAGGAGAGAAACTCTTTAGAAACCCAGGCCTTAGATTTTGGCTCATTCCACCATATACTATAAGCCAAAAAGCAATTTGCTTCCAGTGCACAGGACGCTTCTACTTAGATTTGTTACAGCTGCAGGCATCTATAATTATATTGAAGGTCTCCACTCAGCATACCTATCAAGTTTTGGATTTGAAAATAAGGAAAATTTTGGTCACACCCTCTGTGGGTGTGGCCAAATCTGTGGGTGTGGCCAAATATAGCCATGTGACTTGCTGGGCTCTAGTCATGCCTGCCACATGGCCATGAAAATGTCTGTAAACACAGACAGCACTGGCTCTGTGGCTGTAAATGGAGATGAGCACTGCAACCTAGAGAAGAGGGGTAAAAATAAGGGGTTTTCCTGGGGGAAATGGGATACTTGACAGGTATGCCACTCAGCTGTTCGCAGGGTGGTAGCACTTTAATTTACAGTAGACCCTTGATTAACGACAAAGCCTGGTTCCCCAAGTCATGCTGTTACCCGGATTTTGATATTGTGTGAGTCCCATTTTCCACCCATTTTCAGGTCCCTGTCACCCCTGCCACCTCTGGGAGGCTCCGGGGAGGCAATTCAAGCTGTTTCCAACCCCACCGGACCTTTTATCGACGCTGCTGCAAGCAAAAACCCCGGGGTAAACCCCTTCGTCTGCTGCAGGTTTTTGCTTGTAGCAGTGTTGCAAAAGGTCCGGTGGGATCAGAAACAGCTTGGATCACCTCCCTCGAGCCTCCCAGAGGTGGCAGGGGTGACAGGGACCTGAAAATGGGCGAAAAAAATTTCACCCATTTTCGCGTCTCTGCCACCCTTGCCACCTCTGGGAGGCTTGGGGGAGGCGATCCATGCCTCTGCCCACCCCATAACATGATCTTCTACCTTTCGAAGCTAGAAAATCGCTGTTGGGGGGAGGGTCCCTGTTTCTGGCTCTCTGACTCTCCAGAAGTGTGTAGGAGGCTTGGAGGACCTATTTTGCACTATTCCCACCATCCTAGGTGCTCCCTGTGCCACACAACAGCTGATAATAGTTGTGGCTGCCATTTTGAAAAAAAAAACCCAAAAAATGGTGGTCACAACTATTATCAGCTGTTGCGCGGCACAGAGAAGGTGGGAATAGTGCAGAATAGGTCCTCCAAGCCTCCCACACACTGCTGGGGAGAAAGAGAACCAGAAACAGGGACACACACCCCCCCAGCGATTTTCCAGCTTAGAAAATAGAAGATGAAACATAGCCCCTCGAATAACGATGCTACATTGTTAAACGAGATATAACTTTGACGCAAAAAACGCGTCGTTAGTTGAAAACAAAGTTAATCGAACGCATTGTTATTCGGGTGTCCACTGTAATTTAATTTAATTTAATTTTCAAATTTCTACGCCGCCCACTCAGCCAAACCTGACTCAGGGTGGCTTACATCAACTCTAAAAACATATAAAACACATAAAAACCCCCAATTATCCCATCCCCACCCCACGCTATACATAAAAAGAGAAAGGGCTCCTGATTACTCTCTTGGTGTGAGCCAACAGGCGGGGGCCGTATTTACATTACACATCAGATCCCATGCTGTTTTACAACATAATTTCTAAAGTTACTCACTGTTCTCTGTATCCTGTAGAGCCCACATTTTCGAGAGGCAAAAGCTGTCATGTATGGGAAAGGTTTTAGTAACCAACACAAGGCTAAGTGGCAACCCCTCTAGGAAGACTGGTGCCAGAGAAAACTCAGAAGATCAGGTAAAGGGGGTATCATGCTGTTGGATCCTGGGATGCTGTCATGAAGCTTTCAACAAGCTAGCCCAGTGATGGGCAGTCTTGGCCCTCCAGCTGTTCTTGAACTTCAATTCCCAGAAGCCCAAGTCAACACACCAGCTGGTCAGGGTTTCTGGGAATTGAAGTTCAAGAACAGCTGGAGGGCCAAGACTGCCCATCACTGAACTAGCCTCTCACCTTATTTTTCCATAAAGCTCACACAAATGGCAGAAATTAATGGGACTAGGTAATGAGGATGTGGTTTTGTGCTTCACACTTTTCTAAGTCATAGGAAGTTTCAGCAGGCATTGTCTTGTGGACCGGGGGCGGGGTGGGGAGGAAGAGAACTATACCTGATTGCCAAAGATGTCTGGTTCTTTTGGAAACTTTTGGATCTTAGTCCTCCCATCCTAACAGGTAACTCTGGACACAAGAGAATTATTTTTAATGGCCGTTTCAGGCTTTGAAATTCTCTACAGAGGGAAGCTATGTCAAGCTTACATAGCAGTTTCCTAAATTGCTTAAAAACCTTGTTCTTCTTTACATCTGGCCAGAATTACTTTGGATTAACAAATCAATAGGGATTTATTTTTGTAACTCAGTGGTGGGCACCATCAGGTTTGCACCAGTTCACCAGAACTGGTAGCAGAAATTCTGGCTGGCTGTGCCCATCCAAGTTTTGAAATAAAGTAGTCCTAATTCGGGTGCAACACAGGGCTTTCCCCCTGGCCATGCCTACCATACCACGCCCACAGTGTGGTAGTAAAGGTTTTTGGAGCCCACTACTTCCCAAACCATCAGATCACTTGGATACTTAGCAAATGATTTTCAGTTTTCACCTTCAGGAAAACCTGAATATAATGACTACATTCAATACTGAGGAGAGATTTGAATCTGCTTCCCACCAATTGTTATCCGGTGCTATAACTACTGGGCATTAAAGCATTCTACAGTGGTTATACATACACTCCAGTTCGTTTTCTGCACACTAAAAATTAGTTGGAAACCTTAGACACCTTTTGATGATACATCTTTTCATATCAGGCCAAGGGGACAAGAGTAATTAGTTTGATCTCCAGGAACTGAAAGGCAATGAAATAAATTATGCTATGCTTCTTGAAATCAAGTACAGTATTGAAGCTTTCAGTCCAAACGTTCAAACTTGATTCAATGCATTAATAATAATCTGCCGCTGCATTTTGGTTAATAAATCATAATGTCATCCTTCCAGTTCTTTTTTAAAATACCATTTTACAAGCTGTGCTGTTTTGTTAAGCAGTTTGTGCCCTAACAATAAATGCTAATCATTGTGAAATCAGAGCTGGCTAGGCAGGCAGATCAGGTCACACAATTGCTTTAGACCCTTGCTCTTATGTGGGAGGGTTTACACAAAGGGAAAAAGAGAAGGTGGCGGTGAAGGATGTGACCAATGAAAGAGAGAGGAGGTCCAGCTTCCATGCCTGGCAGTGAGAATGAACCTTGGAATGCTTTCAGTTAAGACACCTGCTAGCTCCACCAGGTGTTATGGAACTGTTCTGTCTTATTCTCTTTCATGTGTATTCTGTACTATAAGGAAAGAGCATGTGGGCCATAATCCAACAGAAGGGGATAAACCCAGCTGCCAATGGCACCACTTTCACTGTTTGAACCATAGACCATTGGGACTACAGTGGCTCAAGTGGTTAAGATGCTGACCTCGCTGTCTGGAAGGTCAGAGTTTGATTTCCGCGTCAGCCAACAACAAGTAGCATTTGATTTGCAACCTGGAGCTCCCTAAATTTGCATGTAAAGGTACATTTGCTGAATTCCCTCTTTCAAAGAACTATTCTTCTTCTTCAAGTGCCATATCCAATTCCAAATATTGGCTATCATCATGGCTATCAGCCATGAAGACTGTCCTGGGAACAATATAATGCAGTGGCCTTCCATTTGCCTTTCACATCACAACATGACAACCGCACCACTGATCCAGTTTCGCGAGTCACTTTACAGTCCTGAGCTCTTATGACACACAAAATCCTCATCAGCCCCAGACCAAAGTCTTCATTGGCCCCAGGCCAGGATTGATGAAGCTGCTGCCCTCCATGAATATGGATTCGAGTGGAATTCAATCCACTTGGTACCACCTTTCCCTATGGATCTAGCCATCCAAGGCTGTTAATCCTCAGGGTAGTCAGGTTAGTTACTGTAACTGTCACCTGATGATTGGATTTGAGTCATCATCTTTGTTATGTAGCACAAGTAATTTGCTATGCTTTGCTTTATGTATCCATCACATGCTCACTAACAGCTGGCCAGAAGAATGCAGGACACTAATACTTCTGGTTGCCAATTCCAACATTTCACCTTCTCTACTTGACACCCCACCCAGAGTGGGAGAATATTCCAGAAGGGCAAGGTATAAATATAATTAACTAGCATAGTTTGCCCGGTGTTGCCCGGCTGTTTTAAATTGTGTTGTAAGGTGTGGGGTTTTTTTTTGGTAATGTATGTAAAAAGGAGGTTATTTTGTTATGTTTTTGAATTTTTTTTAAACTTATGCATAATTTTTGGGTGTTGCCGGGTTGTTATAAATGGGATCAGCTTTTTTTCGGGGGGGGGGGGTATTTTTGTGGATTAAAAAAAGAACAAAGGATGATATAATTTTTTCAATTTGTTTTATTTAACCAAATAATGTTTTAATTTGTGGGTGTTTTTTAAATAGTTGTACCATAGGTAATAATTTTAAAAATGTGAAAGTACATGTTTTTTACATTCAATGTTTTTAAACTGTGTTTAGATGTTTTGGGTTTTTATTTGAGTTTAAACTCAGCACAGGATTTTAGAAATCTTTTTATTTTATTTTTTGACATATGTTTGTAATTTGTGTAAAATTGTGATTTATTGTTATGTTTTGGACTTGTTTTTACTCTTATGGGCTCCAGGTGGGGCTGTTGAGTCTTTTTGAGTCATTTTTACTATTCTGCCCTGCAGGTGGGGCTGCTAGGGGTTTTGCTTTCATTTCACGTGTTTTTTCTCTCCTGGCCTCTGGGTGGGGCTTCTTCCGGTAAGTAGTCTCTTTGTTTCTTCATTTCTGTTCCGGTCGTCATGGAGGGAGGTCGTGATGGTGAGTTGTCTGGGTTTTTTTCTTCTGGGTTTTTTCTTTGTTTTGTTTTTGTGGTGGTGGGCTGGGAGGTGTTTCTGTTTGTTCTTTTTTGTCTTGGTTGGGGTTTAGGTTTGTGTAATTGGTTTGTTTTTTCTGTTTTAGTTTAATTTTTCTTATTTCATTGTTGTTTATTTTTGTAATTAGTTGTTGTTTGTTTGTGTAATTTGTGGGGGTTTTCATGTTGTAGTTAAGTGTTTTGTTTGTGGTTTTGTGGTATTGTTGAAGTTTTTGCTTGTGTATTTTGTGGTCTATTTCTTTTTGTTTATTAATGGGGTTTTTAATTATTGATTTATTTTTGTTTTATTATTTTCAAATAATTTTGGTGTTTGTTTTCGGTGGTTACTTTAGGTTGAAGAACGGGCTGCCTGTGGGTTTCTCTTTGGAGGAAGTCAGGCCGTTCTTCTCCCGGGAAGGTTGCTTAGGTAGGTCGGGGGAGAAGGGGGAGGCAGAGAAGAGCTTTCTGTGCCTAATGATGGTTCTCTCTTCTCTGTCTCCTTTTTCTCCCAGCTTACCTAACCGGAGATCGGCAGGCAGCAAGGGGTGGGGCTCGTCCTTGTGGATTGCTGGCTGTTGTTTTTGTATTCTGAAATACAAAGGCATCAGCCAGTAATCCGCCAGGGAGGGTGCTTTCCCTGATGAAGTGCTGGCTGTTTAGGGGGGTTTCCCCCCACCCTGGCTCAACATTTCTTGAGGCCGGCAGTGGTCTCGCCGAGTCCCTCTTCTCCCCGTTGTTCCGGGAAAGAAGGACAGCGGGTGTCTCATGGTGGCGTTTTGTGGCTTGTTTGTTTTGCGTGGTTGTGAGGCGCTGAGTCTGCCTGCTGGGGACTTGCGCTCCCATTGCGTTTTGTATTTTTATTTTTCGCGCGCTGGCTTTCTCAGCGTTCTGCGCACTCATGGCATGCAGGACACTGGGGCTTGTAGTTTTGCGTTTGTGGTTTCTGTTTGTGCAGCGGTTTTTTTCTGCGGCTTGATTTTGATTGGCTGTGGTGCGTTTCCCAACATTCCTTTTGTTCACGCCTCTCAGCCTGATTGGCTGTGGCGCTGCGTGGCACAAAGAACGTTGGGTAATGAAGTTCTTTTTCTTTGTTTGACTTCGTGGGGCTCTTGCCCCACTGGCACATTTCTAAAATATTTGTTGACCAGTTCGGGCAAGTTCGGGCAAGTGCAGGAGGCTTGGTACGGGATAGTGTGGCTGAGTGCGGGAGCCTTTGTCAAGTTCCAACGGTTAATGCTTGGATTTATAGGTATAGATAAAAAAATAGAAATGGGTTGGAAATATTTATTAAAATATAAAGAAGTGCCCATTTGAGATCCCACCTGTGAGGCAGGAAAGAATTGAAAGGCAACCCCAAACTGGTTCAGGGCCACCTGATTGTGGAAAGAGGCACAAGGAGAATTAAGGTAAATGAGTTCAAAATCTAGGTCCATCCTGGACAACCACATAATAGGGGCAACCTAGGACTGCAGTGGCTTAGTGGTTAAGACTCTGAACTTGATGACTGGAAGGTCGGCAGGTCAGAAATTTGAGACCCAAGTGCTGCATGACAGAGTGAGCTCCAGTCACTGTCGCAGCTCCTGCCAACCTAGCAGTTCAAAAAAGCAAGAAATTGCAAGTAGACAAATAGGGACCACTTCGGTAGGGCGTTAAACAGTGCTCCGTGCACTCCAGTGTCTAGTCATGCCTGCCACATGTCTACGGAAACGTCTGCAGTTGCAGACAATGCTGACTCTTTGACTATAAACAGAGATGAACACTGAACCCTAGAGTTGGAAATGACTGGCCTTCGAGCAAGGGCAACCTAGAACAAGGGGGAAATTTCTTTTGATCTTTCTGCAACTGAACAGACAGCAAAATGCTCCCAATAACTGCCACAATTGCCATTCTTCTTTCTAGGGCTCACATCTCTTGCAGCCTTGACAATATACTTGTCATGGGGAATTTCCCCAGGCCTTACATCACTGCTGGTACATGCAGTAGGTTCACTATAAGCTAATGGTAGCTTCTCCCCAGATCCTCTGCTACTATGGCCAGGGGATGGGCAGCAAGAAAGAATTGGGAATGGCTTTGTACACTGTTCTGTCAGTAGGAGGGTTGCAAAATCTCCCTATTGGAAGTTAATAGATTTTTTTAAAATGTTGCTTTGTGATAAAAGATGAGGGGCTCTTGGTGTTGGTAGTCCCAGATACTTGAGTTGAGCATTTTCTTCTTTGCATATGATCTGTAAATATGGAAAGAGGATTGTCACTCATCTACAGACTCTCATTTTGCTTCTTTCTTTCACAAGTGGTACACATGGCCAACCCAAGTGGTCTGTATTTATTGATAGATTTGAGTCTGGTGCGGTGCATGTCGGATAAATAGATAGCTGTGTGAAGTGTCCTGTTCTAGTAATTCCAGCACAACAGCATGATGTGTGGCTGAAGAAGGGGAGGAGTAGAATATCTAGGACAGTGATGGTGAACCTTGGCACTCCAGCTGTTCTTGGACTTCAGTTACCAGAAGCCCAAGTCAGTACTCCTGCTGATCAGGGCTTCTAGGAATTGAAGTTCCAGGACACCTGGAGTGCCAAGGTTCACCACCACTGATCTAGGAGAACAATATCTGCATGCAGAGATCTGCAAGTGAAGTTACTGTGGATATCAGAATATTTCTAGATTTTGGAAGTAACATGTGAGAAGTAAAGATATTACCTGTAATACATTAAGTTTAAAGGGTAACAGAGGCAAAAGTGTTTTCTTTGATCATGACATAAAGTCTGGTAACATGGTTCCTAGGTGTTGTGTGTGTGTGTGAATTGAGTAATATTTGATTATGTTTTAGAGCAAAATGCTTTGCAGGAGCATTGTAAATAGACTGGTTCCTTCTGTTCCAAAAAAAAATATATATTTAGGCAATTTTTCTGCTCCTTTGAATGATTCATTTTAAAAAACCTAAATAGTTATGAACAAGGAAGTAACTGATGCAGTGACTGAACTCTAAAAATTTAGTGATATCAACTCAGTTATAACAGTTAGCCTTGGGGTGTTTACATTGAGTTATGTTATTAAAAAGAATTTTACTAGTTCTAGTTCCCCCAAAATCAAAATAGTTAAAAGTGATTACATGTTTTGAAAGATAATGATATTTGAAGAAGGTGCTTATGATTTATAAATCTTGTAAAGCAGTGGGCAGCTTTAAAACGCTACTGATTAAAGTATTTAGCCTGACAATCTCTCCTTTAGCCCAGATGGTGGTATTTGAAAATTGTTCAGAGAATTTAAAGGGGAAGTTAGTACATGAATTAAAAAGGAAAGAGGTTTTTAGATTGAAAGATTAGTTAAAGACAATGAATAATAGAGATTAAATAAAGGTTATATTAGAAGGAGGAAAGATAACATGATATAATGAGATTCAGTTGGATAGGTGGACTCAATATTGGGGAAAGAGTAATTCTAAGTGAAGAGAGATAACAAAGTTTGAAGAGTGAATAGCTGAGAGGCAAAATGAAGATTAAAAAAGAAAGGTTTAGGAAGTAAAATGTATAGAATTTTGGTAGAGACAGAAGACCAGCTGCATAATCTTAAAACAATTTGGGAAGCAGATTTGGGTACAGAACTAAGTAATAAAGAGTGAAGAAGATTATGGAATAAAAGGATTGTAAAAAGCATGCCTCTAAGGGTTAAAGAGAACTGTTATAAAACTATATGGATATGGTATTTAATAACTGTAAAACTGAATTGCTGTAATGCTAAATATTCTGTATTGTGTTGGAGATATAATCAAGAAATTGGTACCTATTTTCATTTATGAATTATAAAACTTTCTAAATTAATTTTTGAAGAAATGACTAAAATTTTATAATAAAAATATGTCCAAAAATTGCACTTTTTTCTAGTTTCCAGAATGATCATTTTGAAATGGCAGGGGAGGGAGAGTTAATTACAAAGTTGGGAATTATTAAATTAATTTTGCAATTAATTGTTGCAAAAAATAGATATAAGTTTCAACTTAATGATTGGTATAAAGAAGTTTGTAATTTATCTCTAAATAATAAATTAACATGAGATTAAAATGAAAAAGGATTGTTGAAAGTAAATTATTTTAATTATATATGAAGAGATTCTTTTGTTGTTCAGTTGACAGTTGATTCAGACCCTTTGCAACCCCATGGACCACTGCCTGCCAGACACCTCTGTCTTCCACCATCCTCCTCAACCTGCCCAGCTCTGTGCCCATTGAGTCTACAATACCATCTAGCCATCTCATTTTCTGCCGCCCCCTTTTTCTTTTGCCCTCCACCTTTCCCAGCATCAAGGCTTTCTCAAGTGAATCCTCTCTTTTCATTTAATGACCAAAGTACTTTAGCTTCATCTTTACTATTTGACCTTTTAAGGAGCAGCCAGGCTTGATTTCTTCTAAGTTCAACCTATTTGTTCTCCTCACTGGCCAGGGTACAGTACTCTCAAAACTCTCCTCCAACATCACATTTCAAAGGCATCTATTCTTATGTGCTCAGCTTTCTTTATGGTCCAGCTCTCACAACCATACATTACCACTGGGAAAACCATTGCTTTGACTATGCGGATTTTTGTGATGTCTCTACTTTTAACTATGTTGGCCAAATTTCTCATAGCATAGCTTCCCAAGAATTAGTTGCCTTTTTATTTCATGGCTGCAATCCAGTGATGGGCACCAAAAAAAAATTACTACCACACCGTGTGCGTGGCCTAACTGGTGGATGTGGCCTAATCAGTGGGTGTGACCTAATCAGTGGGTGTGACCTAATCGATGGGCATGTGACTGGGTGGCCAATCTAGTCATGCCTGCCACATAGCCCATGAAAACATCTGCAAACACAGACAGCACTGGCTCTTTGGCTGTAAATGGAGATGAGCATTACACCCTAGAGTTAGATACAACTGGCTTTTGAGCAAGGGCAACCTTTACCTTTACCTATTGTTAAATCCAAAGCTGCCAGTCATATCTGACTCTAGGGTTCAGTGCTCATCTGTTTATAGCCAAAGAGTCAGCACTGTCTGTTTGTAGATGTTTCTGTGGACATGTGGCAGGCATGACTAGACACCAGAATGTTGTTACCTTTCCCACCGAAGTGGTCCCTATTTATCAACTTGTGGTTGCCAGGAACTAGGACAGAGACAAGAGCTCAAACCATCATGTCAGTCTTCCAGCTAACAAGGCAAGCTTTTTAACCACTGAGCTGCAGTGGCTCAAGTGGCTAAGGCTCTGACTGGAAGGTGGCAGGTCAGCAGTTTGATTCCCAAGTACTGCAGGACGGGATGAGCTCCTGTCTTTATCCCAGTTCCTGCCAACCTAGTAGTTTGAAAGCAAGAAATTGCAAGTAGATAAATAGGGACCACTTTGGTGGGAAGGTAAACAGCGTTCCGTGCACTCTGGTGTCTGGCCATGCCTGCCACATGACCATGGAAACGTCTGCAGAAGCAGACAGCACTGGCTCCTCAGCTTTGAAACAGAGATGAGCAACCTAAACCCTAGCGTGGGATACAAATGGCTTTCGAGCAAGTTAAAGGTATCCCTTGCTTGAAAGCCAATCATATCCAACTCTAGGGTTCAGTGGTCATCTATGTTTTACTGTGGAGTTTCCTGGGCCAGCTGCAGTCTACCTCGAAGTAGCAGCGAGTCTTTATATATATATATATATATATATATATATATATATATATATATATATATATATATATATATATATATATATATATATATATATATATATATATATATATATATATATATATATATATATATAAATTTTAATTAAAAAAAATTTCTGAAACAAATACAAATATAAAACAAAGCAAATATACAACAATACATATAAACATCCAAAAATAAACCTACATACAAAATAAACACAGAAAACATCCAAAAAATAAAGAAAAATACAGCCTATCCTAATACACTTTTTAAGTATCTTTAAATTTCACAAACATAACTGCTAACATTACTAAATCACATACACTTTTATATAATTCAATACTCTTTGTGCTGCAGCTTCATCAAAATAAAAACAACATAATACTTAATTCACACCCAGTGCTTATTTACAATACCCTGGAGAACTCAGAGTGACTCATATTTTATAACCAAAAACTTCTTTGTTCGGGTACAGCAAGTCTTTAAGGTGCCACAACATTTTTTTTGTTTACTCTCTAATATGCTTGCACAGAATAAAATGGCTACCAATTCTAAAGTTTTATTCTGTGCAAGCAGATCAGGAGGTAAACAAAACAAAAACACAAAAATGTTGTGGCACCTTAAAGACTCACTGCCATCCCCTTGGGAAATCCCTTTAGCCTCTGCTCCCGTCCACACACACACACACACACACACACACACACACGGTGGCGTGGGGTGGAAGTAAACAAAACAAAAAGACACACTTACCCAGAAGGCGCCACGTCGGGCTGCTCCTTCCTCTTCCTCCTTGCCCCCCCCCGGGCCCACAGGGGAGGAGGAGGAAGGAGTGCTCATGTGATGACTAGTCCTCCAGCGAGTCCAGCACCTGCTGCTGCTTCCTGCCCACGCACCTCCTCCCAGGAGAGCGACAAGGGCACTTCCTTCTCCTCCTCCAGAGCAGTTGCTGCTAGCTGCTGCCTCCTTAATAGGTGCGGGTGCCGCTCGGGTGGTGGTGGAGGTGGCAGCGTGTGCGTGCCTGGGGGAAGGGGAGGGGGAGCTGACATCATGCCACCGAGAGCAGCTTGGACGCCCGCCCCCGCCGCCACTCCCCTTGCCTCCTTTTAGCAGCAGCACAACTTTCACGATGCCTGGACCTAGTCCTGCAGGAAGAGAACTTTCTGCAGGATGTCTGTCTGACTCTGGGCATTGTGAGAGTTGCCCTGCTTGCGCCATGCTGCCTGGACACCCAGCTACCACCAGGGGAAGGGAAGGGAAAAAGCTAGTCCAGGCGTCGCTGGTCCAGGCGGTGCGGCACAAGCTCTTCCCTAAGTTAAGTTCCCTCTTGGGGAAAAGGAACTTAATTTAGGGAAGAGCTTGCGCCGCGCCACCTGGACCTGCGGTGCCTGGACTAGCTCTTCCCTTCCCTTCCCTTGGTGGTAGCAGGGTGTCCAGGCAGCATGGCACAAGCAGGGCAACTCTCGCAATGCCCAGTCAGACATCCTGTGTTCCTGCAGGACTAGGTCCAGGCATCGCGGAAGTTGCTGCTGCTGCTAGAAGGAGGCAAGGGGAGCAGGGGCGGGGGTGGGCGAGCTGCTCTGGGTGGTGCGACATCAGCTCCCTCTCCCCTTCCCCCAGGCACACACATATCACCACCTCCACCACCACCCGAGCGGCACCCGCAGCCTATTAAGGAGGCAGCAGCAGCCACTCTGGAGGAGAAGGAGGAAGAGCCGTTGCCGTTGCCCGCTCTCCCAGGAAGAGGTGGGCGGGGTGGGGTGAGGAGGGGGCATGGCCAGCCAGGTCTACTACCGGTCCGCTCAGACTGGGGTGGACCGACTGATTCCCAGCACTGCTGCAATCCCCATCTGGAGTGATCTTAGTTCCTAACAAAGTAAAGTCTTTCACTGCTTCTACTTCTTCCCCATCTATTTTCCAGGGACTAATAGGGCTTGTTGCCATTATCTTGGTTTTCTTGATATTGAGTCTCAAGCCAGCTTTTGCACTCTCTTCCTTCAACCTAATAATGAGCTTCTTTGGAGCTTTCTCACTTTCTTTAGAAGGTTCTTCACTTTCTTTAGAAGGTTATATTGAAAGAAACTATGTGTTTTTGGAGATAAATGGGGTATAGCACTTAGAAAGAAGGAAAGAAGCAAATGAAAATGTTTGGTGTTTTTTTTGATAAATTTTTATTGAATATAAAAAGATAAACATTACAAATAAGAAGAAAATACAGAAAAGAGAACACGTAATTTAAAAGAAAAAAACATATTCAATTTTTATCGAATCCAATTACATTAAACATAACATAAACACTAATAATCACCCTGTGTATTTACAAGTTATAAGAGCCTGCGGGATATTGCCTTTTTTACCATTTCCAAAAATATATATAATCTGGTACAAGGCTATTGCTCTGATCTCCATTCAATGAGTATTCCACAAAAGGTTGCCAAATTTTCCAAAATCTATTTTCTTTAATTTTTCCCTCATATTTGTTTATTTCCCATGTCAGTTTGTCATTCAATGCAAGATCCCACATCTCTTTATACCATTCCTCTACTTTTAGAACTCTATCAAGTTTCCAGCTCCTTGCTATACACATTCTAGCTGATATCAGCATAATAGCTATTAGTTCCTTATTGTCTTCATTTACTTTCAAATTCTCCACATCTGTTAACAGCACCATATTTAAATTCAATTCACATTCTACCCCCATAATATCACATATTTCCTTCTCAATTTTTCCCCAATACTCTTTTACCACTTTACAATTCCACCACATATGTTCATATGTTCCTAAAGAGTTTTTACATCTCCAACACATTTTACTTTTAGCATTGTCCATTTGAAATAATCTCTCAGGAGTCAAATACCACTTCCATAACATTTTGTAATTATGCTCTTTCATTCTTACCAACATAGTTCTCATATATCTTTTTCCCCACTTATCTTTCCAAAAATTTTCCTGAATTTTTATGTTCAAATCCTGTTCCCAGCATGACTTCAAAGTTTCTTGTGGATTACCTTCATTATTTAAAATTTTATAAATCCTCCTTACTATACCCTTTAATCCCATATCTCCTTTTCGTATTTTTAACAACAGTTGCTCAAATTCTGTTTTATCCCTCTCTAAACTACTTTCTTCCTTGTATTTATCAGTCCATCTATCCAACATTACCTTCTGAAGCCAGTTCAGATTCAACTGTGAATAAATTACTGCTTTATTCTCGCTATCTTTACAGGCACGAACCCAGTCCTTCAACAAAGAAACATTTTTCCTTTCCAGTACCATCTTTAAACTATTATCTAATTGTATCGGAAAACTTTTGATATCATCTAATTCTATTATAGGAGATAGTTCTGGACTCAATTTCTTTTTGACCTTGTTCCAAACATCCAACATTGTTTTCATCATTCTATTTTTAACACTAATTTTCCCTTTCTTGTCGCCTAGAAATACCGTACCCCTTTACCCATTTTAACTCCTTCATCTCTACTTCTTCCCAGACAACCTTCTCCCTTGCTAAAAGTTTTATAATATTCTTAATTTGGAAAGCTCTATAATAATTCCTTAAATTAGTTATTCCCAATCCTCCTTCTTTCTGAGATAAGTACCAAAAAATCTTAGCAATTCTAGGCTTTTTTCCTGCATTACAATAATTATTTATTATGTTTTGAAATCTTTAATTTCCTTATCAAACAACCTAATCGGCAACGCATCAAATAAAAATTTTTTTTTTGGCAACAACATCATTTTAGTTAATGCTATCCTACTAAACCATGACAATTTGATTTTTTTATACAATTCTATTTTCTCTTTAATTTCTTTTTTCTGTTTATCATAATTTAATCGCTTAAGGTCCTCAATTTTATTTGAGATACTTATTCCTAAATATCTCAAACATTCTTTAACTTGAATTTTAAATTTAGCCTTAATTCTCTCTTGTTCCTCCTCATCAACATTACAGGCTATCATTTCTGATTTATCCCAATTGATTCTCAGACCTGTTATCTTTTCAAAATCTTTTAGATGTCCTTGTATTTTTTCAAATGCCTTTCTAGGATGCTTCATTATTATCAAAGTATCATCTGCATACAAACTTATTTTATTTCCAGCCATCCCTTCAATGCCTTTATCCCCTCTTATAATATTTGCTAACAACTCCATTACCATTATAAACAATACTGGGGATAATGGGCAACCCTATCTTGTACCTGCTTCTAATCTTATCTCTCCTGTATTTTCATCATTGACCCTGACTTTTGCAAATCCAAATTGATACAACTGATCTATCATGTTACAAAATCTATCTCCAAATCTATAACATCGAATTATCTCTTTAATTGTAACCCATTGCAGAGAATCAAAAGCCTTAAATATATCTAATGACAATAATCCAACTTTCTCTTTTGTATGCCCTGCTATGTCAATCAAGTTCAGAACCCTCCTAATTAAATCAGACATATGATGTCCTTTCAAAAATCCCGTTTGATCCTCCTTTATATAATTCCCCATGAACCCATTTAATCTTTTTGCTATTATTGCTGTAAATATCTTAGCATCTTGATTTATCAGAGAAATAGGCCTATAAGATTCCACTTTTTCAACATCCTTTCCAGGCTTTGGCAGCAAAACAATTATAGTTCTGTTCCATGATGTCGGTATCTTTCCCCCATCCAATATATAGTTAAACAATTTCACTAATCTTGGAACTACACTATCTTTAAATTCCTTATAAAAATCCGCTGTCAGTCCATCCTCACCCGGGGATTTACCTAGCTTCAGGTTGGCTATTGTATCTTTTGCCTCTTTTTCCATTATTCGCTCCTCCATTTTATTTTTATGTTCCAATTCTATTTTTATTTGCACCTGTTTTTCTAACTGTTCTCTCAACTTTTCTATATTGATATCTCTTTTAGTATACAAACTCTGGTAGAAATCTTTTACAATCTCAATCTTATCATTAGCCTTATTACATCTCACCCCTAATTTATTTATCAAAATTCCAATCTCTCTTTTCGTCCTCTTTTCTTTAGCAGCTCTTGCCAATAATTTAGAATTCCTATTACTATATTTAAAATACTCTCTCTTCAAATATAATAGATCTTTTTTACCTTCTGCATATCTTTTCCTATCAACTCTGACTTTAACCTTTGAATTTTATCAAATGCTTTTTTACTATTGGTCTTTATATGTTCCTCTTGCAAATGCTTAATCTCGTTCTCTATCTCAGACTGTTTGTCTCTACGTTGTTTATTTTTAATACTAGCCAACCTAATGCATTCCCCTCTAAATACCGACTTCATGGTATCCCAAACCACATTATAGCTAACCTCTCCATTATCATTCCAGGCCCAACTTTCATTCCAATTTTCAATTATCTTTTCTTTACTCTTTTGATCATAAAATAATTTTTCATCATATCTCCAATTCCTCCTATCCTTTCCCCCCCATCAAGTCTCAATTCCATCCAGAGTTTTGCATGATCAGATTCCTTAAAAATCCCGATTTCTACATCATCTACATTTTTAATCAAATTTTCTGTGGCCAGGATATAGTCAATTCTGGAGTATGTATTATGCACCTGTGAAAAATAAGTATAAACCCTCTCTTGTCCCTTAATTTCCCTCCAAACATCTTTTAATCCCAAACACTTCATCCATTTATCTAGTATCTTCATTTTGACTGGTCTTCCAGCTCTAGCTACATTAGTACAGTCCTCCGGGGCCCTTATCAAATTAACTAATCATATTAACTAATCTCTCTTTTTCCAATATACCCAATACTTTATTTAAAAATTCTTCTTGATGATCATTCGGGGCGTATATATTTACCAACGTTATCTCTTCATCCTTTATTTGCCCTATAACTATTAAATATCTGCCATCTGGATCGGAAATACTCTTTAACATCTCAAAGCCAAGTCTCTTCAAAATCAAGACTGCCACCCCCTTGCTTTAGAAGTTCCATAGGACTTTTCATAAATCTGCATCCAACCCAAATAAATCTTATTTGTGTCCTCTGTTTTTTGATGTGTTTCCTGGAGAAAGACTATGTCCGGCCTATCTTTCCTCAAAGCAAATTCCAACCTCCTCCTCTTCATTTGGCTGCCCGTACCTTTCACATTCCACGTCAATACTTTAAAAGTCCTCATAATTTATGTAACATCCTTGCGTTTTGACCACCACAGACTCTTTTTTGTGTAATTACCTTCACCATACATATAACTACATTTTTTCTTTAAAAAAAACCAATCAAAAAACATTTAACATTCAAAATCACCCTCCCCACTCTTCTTACCAAAAAGTGGCCCTTATTCTTCAAAGGGGGGAGGGGGGAGACATGTAAGATGTGCGTTCTAATTAAAGCTCTAGTGCCGACTCTCCTCTTCAAAATCTAACCTAATTAAAGCCCCTCATCTTTCCCTTACCCGTCTAATCCCCCTCTCTAGTACCCTGCCTCACCCTGGCACCTCCGCCACCTGTCCCTCCTCCTCCTCCTCCTCTGCTCCTCCTGTGGCCCCCTTCTCTTGTTTGATCCCTGACTCTCTTTGTGTACCCCCCTCTTCAAACAAGGCCTTCCTCAAGGCTCGCCACTCTCGAGATGCTGTTTTAACCAATCCTATCTGGCACAGATAATCTAATGAGTCCATTTCAATATCTATTGTATGCATTTTTTTTCCATAAAAGAATCTGAGCTGTTGAGGAAACTTCCAATGATAAACAATTTCACGTTCTCTTAATAATTGTGTCACAGGTTTCATCTTATAGCGCCATACCCGTTGCTCAACAGATATGTCGTTATAAACCTCAACATCACAACCATCAATTTTTAAAACGCCAGACCCAGCTTGTTTTATAAACGCCATCACCTTCAACTTATCCGCCCAATTTGCAAATTTAATCAACACATTCCTTTGGACTTTTCTCCCCTTCCTTGGGCCCAATCTAAAAACACTTGCAATATCTTCATTTACAAAATTTTTCCCCATGTTCAAATTATTCAACCAATCCACTATTCTTTCTTTTAGCTTATCTGGCATTTTCTCGGACAATTTTCTCATGACCACGTTCTGTTTTCTCATCACCTCTTCCATCAGATCCAATTTCTTCCCAAAACCCTCCACTTTCAGTTTAACCTCTTTATGTTCCTCATGAAGCCCTTTCATATCATTCTGCATTAATTTCATATCCTTTTGCACCAGATTCAGAACTTTATCCACTTTCTGACTATTAGCTTCCACTTTTATAGAAAAATCAGTAAACATACCAACAAGTTTCTTATGGCTACCCATTAACTCCTCCTTATCTTTCACTCTCACATCCCTCATTCCTCTGAATCCTTTCGTAGTCGTTTCATCCATCTTATCAATTTTTTTAAACAACTTCCCCAGCTCTACCAAAATTTGGGTTTGGTCCATTACTCCCATCTGCTCTACTGCTACTGTTGCAGATGATAAAGATGCTTCAGCACATGGCGCTTTCTTCTCCTCTTTTCTTGCATCAGTCTTTTTTGGTCTTACAATCTCATCTTCTTTTCTCTTCTCCATTTTGGTTATTAAGTCTTCAAACAAAGCACCCAGAGCCAAAACACTTTTATACCCAACAAGCACTTCACCCCGATTTTTTCCCAGCTTGCTTTAGTATTCCCCCCCCAAGCAACCAAACCCCACTCCAACTGAAGAAGGAAAAAAAAAGCTCTTCAAATCACTCAGAGCTGTACTGTTATATCCAAAGAGGAAGACCAACTACTTTATATCCACGATGTCCAAAGGAAGTGAAAAAAAGCAAAAAAAGCAGAGCCACAGGGTAACTTATCCAAACTCCAAGCGTTAACGGGCAGGGAAAAAAAAGATGAGAAGCAGCTATATTTCCTTCACTCCAAAGAACCCGACTGCATCCTCACACAGATGAAAGAAGGAATATTTATACATCCAGCCACATTGGCGGCTCCCGAACCCGGTCTCTCCTCCAATCTCCCAGGCACACCAGCCGTGTTCCGCACCTTCCAAACGGTCTCTTCCTTATTCCATCTCAGCTCTGCTGAAATCTTCACCTTCCCCCTCTCCGACCTCCATTTCCAGCCTCAATTTCAGCATTCCAGCCATTCCACCACCGCTTCCCACTCTCCACTCCTCTCTTCTCAGCCGTCCTCAAAACTTTTAACTTTTGTTTCTGTTCTTCCTCACCGCCATTACTCCTTCCCGGCTTTGCCCTCCATTACCAGGCTTATCCCTCCTTCTTCCCTCCACACTTACTGTGCCCTCTCAATTGTCCGGCTCCAAGACCCTGTTCACCGCCGCCAGCGTCCTCTTTAACTTTATTTTTCCTTTTCTCTTTCTTAAAGTTCTAAAGCTCCAAAGCCCATTTCACTTTTAAAAATCACCAGAAGCCCGTCCAACCCGAGCTGTGAGCTCAGCTGTTATGTATGTATGATTGCATGTTCATTGTACTGTAAAGGCAAGAATGTAACCACTCCAAATACAAGGTATCTCAGCTGTAAAGGAACGCGAGCAGGCAGCCCATAGAGGGCAGCTGCGAGCGTTCAGTCTCACATGGTTCACATTGCTCAATCACGGACAGCCGCGGGAAAACCTTCCCCGCATTCAGCAGCAGGAGAAAGATCTGCATTCAGCAGCAGAGGAAAGATCTGCATTCAGCAGCAGGAAGAGAGGCGTGCCTGGGCGAGGCCATGCCGGTAGCAGCCAATGAGCTACCGTGCTACAAGATTCAAATGTATAGGGCTACTGTATATATTGAGATGTATCACCGCTATTACCTCATGCTCCACCGGACCATCATGCAATAAACCTGTGTTAAGCCAACCCTTCGGCTGTTCTGTTGTCTTTGGTCCCATACACTAAATTGGCGACGAAGGTGGGATTATGGCTGCCCACGGGACCAAGACATGCGCCGGCTACGAGATCAGGAAGCCGGGGGACTTGGAGCTGTTTGAGATAGACTTCAATGGAGCGCTAGTGGAGCTCGAAGTCTCAGATGAGGCCAAGAAGAGGACCATCTTCGTCCGCATGCTCGGACACGAGACCAAGAGGACCTTGGTGGACCTGATCGCGCCAAGGAGGGTGAGCGACTTCAAGGCCACAGAGCTCCTGGCGGCGCTGCGCACCCACCTCCGGCCCGCGATAGCGATGTTCCCCGCTCGGACCGCGTTCTGGAGGCGAGTCCAGGCGCCCGGGGAATCGGTCACTGAGTTCGCCGCGGCCCTGCGGCTGGCCGCCGGCCCATGCAAGTGGGAGACCCCAGAAGTCACCCTCCGGGACTGCCTGCTCTGCGGTCTGAGGGATACCGAGACTCAGCGCGCGCTGATGAAAAAGGAGCCGCCTCCCACGTGGCAACAAGTCCTCGACACGGCACAGGCCACGGAGGCCACGACTGCCGGGGTGCAGGAGCTTCAGGACTGGCGCCCGAAACCCGCCAAGGCAGAGAGCTCGGTGCGCGCGGCCCGGCGAGTTTCGAACTCGTCCACGGAGAGCGGCGATGACGAGGACGTCCGGAGGGTCCACAGAGAGGGCCGGCGCTGCGACGGCTGCGGCGCCGCCTACGCCCGCGCCAAATGCCCATTCCGCAAGGCCGAGTGCCACAACTGCGGCCGGCGCGGGCACATCGCCAAGGTCTGCCGGAAACGGCGCGAGGCCAAGAGGAGTTCCCCAGACCGCTCGGCGAGGCAGGACCGCACCACGAGGCCAAAGGACGGCACCCGGACCACGAGGACGCGGGACGGAGTAGGGCGCATCTCCGACGACAGCGAGGATGACGCTCCGGTTTGCAGCGTTTCCACGGAGCACCCCCGTTACTTCGTTGAGGTAGTAATACAAGGGGCCCCTGTTAGGATGGAGGTGGACTCGGGTTCCTCATACTCTATCATTTCCCAGGGAGAGTTCATGAAAATCGCCCCCCGCGTGCGGCCCAAGCTCAAAGCGTTGAGGGCCACACTGAAGGACGTGCAAGGGAACCGCATCCCAGTGTTGGGGGTTGGGAAGTTCCAGGTCCAGTTTAAAAAGCACACCGCAACGCTTCCCCTAGTCGTCCTCAAGGGAGGTAAATGCAGCCTCCTCGGGACTCAATGGTTCCAGCCCCTGGGGTTGTTCATTGGGGGGGTGCACGCCATGGGAGCACACGCCGCCGGGACCGATCCAATACAGAGCGTGTGCGATGCGCACCCCGAGGTTTTCAAAAAGGGGCTCGGAAAATTCAAGGGCCCCCCAGTGACTTTCGACCTGGACCCTGGAGTACGTCCAATCAGACTTAAACCGCGCAGAGTGCCCTTCGCACTAAAGGACAAAATAGAGGCGGAGTTGGACAAATTGGTGGGCCAGGGGATTCTTGTCCCTGTTGATTCTGCGGAGTGGGAAACTCCAATTGTAACAGCGCTCAAGGCCAACGGGGAGGTCCGCATATGCACTGATTACAAGTGCACCATCAATAAGGCGATCCGCCCTAATGTGTATCCGGTGCCAGTAGTCAGCCACTTGTTGGCCAGGTTACATGGGGGGAGGTGTTTCGCTAAACTCGACCTGGCCCAAGCCTACCAGCAACTCCCGGTGACCCCCGCCGCAGCTGCTGCACAGACCATAGTCACCCACAAAGGGGCGTTCCAGGTATCGCGCCTCCAATTCGGCGTGAATTCGGCGCCCGGGATCTTCCAGTCACTCGTGGAACGCCTCCTGAAGGGGTTAGAGGGGGTGTTACCCTACTTTGATGACGTATTGATTACAGGGGGGAGCCGGGCCGAATTAGCAATAAGGTTGGGAAAGGTCATGGCAATATTCGAAAAAGCGGGGTTGCGGTTGCGGAAAGACAAATGCGTTTTCTTCGCAACTGAGGTTGAGTTCCTAGGGTTCCGTGTTACTCCCGAGGGAATAAGGCCATCCCAATCCAAGGTGGCCGCCATCAAGAAGGCCCCTCGCCCCACCTCCAAGCCCGAGTTGCAGTCGTTCCTTGGACTGCTCAACTTTTACCACTCCTTCCTCCCGCGGAAGGCAGCAGTGGCGGAACCGCTACACAAATTGTTAAAAAAGGACGGGGCATGGAAGTGGGGCGACGACCAGGAGATGGCTTTCAATGACCTGAAGCGACTCCTGGCATCAGATGCGGTACTGACCCATTTCAATCCCAAACGCCCAGTGGTCCTGATATGCAATGCATCCCCGGTGGGGGTGGGGGCGGTGTTATGCCACGTACTGGAGAACGGGAGGGAGGCCCCGATAGCGTTCTACTCTAGGTCCTTGTCCCAAGCGGAGAGAAACTATGCCCAGACAGACAGGGAAGCACTAGCGATAATTGCGGGGACCAAGAAATTTCATGATTTTGTGTACGGCCGCCCCTTCACCATAGTGACTGACCATAAGCCCTTGCTAGGCATTTTCACCGCAGATAAGCCCACACCCCAAATCCTGTCCCCGAGGATGCTCAGGTGCCCGCTCCTCGAACTCCGTCTCCGGTGAAAATAAACTCACTTCAAAAGACTCCCAGGCTCCAGAATTAAACTCTCTGGCAAGTCGGTTCCAATTTTTTGTTACTTAGCCGCTTTAAAGTCCCATTCTCGGCACGAGCAAAGCAATGTATGTGTTAACCAGGCATCATCTTAGCCACGCCCCCCATCTTTGGTTTTTTTAATGACACAATGTTATGTTACTATGAGTGGTGCCTCCTTGGTTCTTATTGACAGTGCTTATCAATCTTTAACCTGGGCAAGTAAACTAATGCACAAAAGGGCCATGGTGGCTTAGTGGTTAAGATGCTGAGCTTGACAATCAGAAGGTTGGCAGGTCAGTAGTTTGAGACCTGAGTGCTGCGCAACAGAATGAGCTTCCGTAGTCTGTCCCAGCTCCTGGCAACCTAGCAGTTTGAAAGCAAGAAGGTGCAAGTAGATAAATAAGTAGCACTTCGTTGGGATGGTAACAGCGTTCCATGTGCCTAGTCATGCCTGCCACATGACCACAGATACATCTGCAGACTCAGATAGTGCTGATTCTTTGCCTATAAATGGAGATGAATATACCACACCCTAGAATTGGACACAACTGGATTTCAAGCTAGGGTGACCTTTACCTTAAACTAATGCACAGTTCAAAAGTAGATATTGAGCAATTTTATTGCCAGTGCTTATAGGGCTTTGAATCTCTTATATATTCAATTCCAGAACAAGGAGCAGAGGAGCAAACCATCCAACTCCCCAGACAGTGATGAACTGGGGAATGCCTGGAGAAGAACAAAGTACTAGAAAGAATGATCTGTGTGTGGGAAGTCAAGCAGCTATCTGAGTACCGATAAAAGATGACAACATCTCCATGTTTCAAGTGATGTGATAACACACAAAAAGTATATATATGGAAAGGAGAAACACTGTATAAATTGGAAGGCAACATAGAGGAGTTAGATGACGTGCCTGGGGCAGAGGGTTTGATGTATTTGGTAGAAGAAGATCCCAGTAAAAGATATTATTTTCACGGTATTTAAACTTTAGCTGGCTTTGAAGAAAGTGGCCAGACTGCTGAATGGTACTGTGTTTCCCTGACTGTTATTAAAATAAAACCTTTGCATACCTTCATGCTGTTTCTGGACATGACATTTACAGACTATATGGTTTTGGAGAAGGATGTCTGAAGAGCCAATGCTTCCACATGGACCTGTCCATTCATTTAGATGCGTTGCCATAAAAAGATGAAGAGAGAAATAACAATCATGTTTGATTTAAGGCCCACATTAAGAATAGGCCTGATGAGAATGAATAAACTGAAATTAAATCCTAACAAAGAAGTATTGCTGGTCTCCCCCCCTCTTCATTTCCCCCCACATTTATTGTCTTTTCAAGCAGTTTTTCTTTCATGAAGTGACCAAAGTATGAACACCTCAGTTTAGTCATTGCTACAACTTGAGAGAGTTCTGGCTTGATGTGATCTAGCACCTCCTTAATTCTGGGATAGATATATTTCCTTTGAATGATGCAGCCAGTTTGGCTCAAGTGGCTAAGACGCTGACTTGGAGGTGGAAGGTCAGCAGTTTGATTCCCAAGTACTGCAGGATGGAATGAGCTCCCATCTATGTCCCAGCTCCTGACAACCTAGTAGTTTGAAAGCAAGAAATTGCAAGTAGATAAAAAGGGACCACTTTGGTGGGAAGGTAACAGCATTCCGTGCGCCCCGGTGTCTAGTCATGCCTGCCACATGATCACGGAAACATCTGCAGAAGCAGACAGCGCTGGCTCTTTGGCTTTGAAACAGAGATGAGCACTGAACCCTAGAGTTGGATACGACTAGCTTTCGAGCAAGGGAAACCTTTACCTTTACATAATGCTTTGAATGCATTTATAAAGAATAGAAGGATTTTTTTTAAAAAAACACACAATTAAACCGAAACAAAGAGATTGAACATCAGCCTAATGTTTTCTTGTTCTTTGATTTCTGATTTTTTAAAAGAAACAGGTAGGCTGAAATTTTATGTTGACAGATAGGAAAGATCTCAGGTTCTGGACGTGCCTTGCTATTTAATGTCCTTTCTCCAAAGATGACTTATTTCTCAACAGTTTAGTGCACAGATCATCCAATTCCTTGTTTTCCCAAGTGGAAGTATAAAAATTGGCTGCGTGGCACACAGAGACATTCATTCACCAAAGCAAACAACAGCACGACATGAAGAACAAGAGAGAAATACCCCAAGCTGTGCCCAACCAATAGTACAAACTACTCACACAGCCTGTTAACACATTGATATAATCACAGACTCCATCCTCTGTCCACCACCACCCCAAACACACACCAATAGAAGGAAAAGTTCCCATCATGTCACTAAAATATACATCTTTAATAGATTAAAGACTCAATTTTTTATCGTGACAGAAGCACACAACTGTGCTTTCTGGGTTGGAAGGATTTTTGCTGGACGAACTCTGCTCAGGGGATGTCCGAATGAGTCTCCTTTCATGTCCCTAAGATCTTCTCCTACCAAAGTGGTCCCTTTTTATCTACTTGCAATTTCTTGCTTTTGAACTGCTAGGTTGGCAGGAGCTGGGACAAAGATGGGCGCTTATTCCATCATACAGTACTCGGATCTTGAACTTCCGACTTGCCGGCCTTCCAGCTAACAAGGCAAGCCACCGCAGTTCCTAAAACATAATAAGAATCTACCACACACACACACATGGGGGGGGGGGAATTAGCAAAACAAGAAATGCAGGTACAAACCCATCACTCAAAAAACCAAGAAAGACAAGCAAGTAAGTAAGGGGAAAAATACTGTGCTCCTCCAAAAAAAATTAAAATATGACCACCACCCCAACACTGGACACCGTCTTTTATCTTCTTTGAGCCCAGTAGTCAGCAACAGGAAAAATAATCCAAGAAGTACCCTGATTAAATAAAGATGGGAGGAAGAATCCCAAAAGTAACTGGGGAGGGGTGTAGAATCCAAAAAATAATCCCCAAAAGGCATGTTGGAAAGGCAGGCTGCTTGGCAGGAGGAAAAATAATCCATTTTTTTTAAAAAAAAGGCTCAAAAGATCACAAAAAAAGGCAAAAGAAGGAAAGTATCCACGATGAAGGCAAACATTCAGCAAGCAGGCTGGTTGGCCAGGCAGCAGTCCAAGGCACCGGGAATTTAGCACATAGTAATCCCAGAAGTTATGACTAAAGCAAAAAAAAAAACAAAACACTCTTCATTGGGTTCCAGATTGCTTTACATATTCAGAATTCCTGCTCTCCATCCTCTTGGACATTCCGCTTAGTTACTGAAACCCTCACTTCACTATTGGATGAAAAATTTCTTAGATGATTTGACACATAAGGGTTCGCCGAAGAGGGAATAGAAAATAAATATTTAGGCATCCCTCTTTTGTAAACATGAATCATTTGTGTTTTGGAGCTCTCTGTTGTCCTAAAGAACACAAATTACATGAAAGGGAACTATTTAGTGTTTTACGCCTGTTGTTTAAATATGGAAGGCCGATTCCTAATCAACCAACTTTCCTTCAAAAGATGGGGCAAGAAAGAGCCAGGATGGAAGGGGCAAGAAAGAGCCAGGATGGAAGGAGTCATAGACTCCTTGTATTGTCTGGAAACACCAACAAGCTTCACTGTAACTTTTTCAATTACATATATGTTAGCGCTAAACCTCTTCCTCTGGTTTAGCTTCATTTCTCACAGCAGAGGTTGGTGCTGATAAGCTGCACTGGGAGAAACACAAGCACTGAAGTTTTTTTAAAATAATATACAGTTCGTAAATCCTTCAGAGTCTTTACTTTAATTAAGATATTAAATGTGGCCTTAAGAGTTTCTGTAAGTGCCTGGGGGAAGGAGTGGGGGACGAATCCAAGTGAAGTGCAGCAAGCTTCAAAATCTTTCCTATATTGAATAGCTGTTTGTTCTTTAATACCTGTGACCTTTAGAGTTCTTTTCTCACCTGTAGATTAGGTTTCCATAGAAAAAGTGGCAGCTGCTGGAAGGCTTTAGCAGTATTTTTTCCAAAATGTATGTATACAAAGATGGAGAGAAGCTCTATGCTAGAGACTGGAGCTAGTCTATAGACCAGTGATGGCTAACCTTGGCACTCCAGGTGTTCTTGGACTTCAATTACCAGAAGCCCAAATCAGCAGGTGTACTGACTTGGACTTCTGGGAACTGAAGTCCAAGAACAGCTGGAGAGCCAGGGTTCGCCACCACTGCAATAGACCATTCCCAAAGTCAAGAGATGCCTGCAGAGATCTTCAGACATGGCCACCAAGAGTATTCCTCTTCCTTTCCCCAATTGACATATCTTTCTGTTTAGCTCCAGGAAACTGCACAAAACCTATTTATTTGTCTCCTGACATCCTCCCAAAAAGAGACCCAAGATAACCCAATATATACACTATGGCTGAAATCCTTTTGCACAGCTGTGAGTGCACAATGGAGAAGTCATCACCAGTGGTAAACTGCCACTGTCTAAAGGCAAATTCCAGCTGAAACATTTAATCAGTGGTGTTTTTCCATGGCTGATGATACCATCCCTAATGCACACACAGATGTGCAACAGGATTCCAGCTACTAAGTACAGGAATATGTACTTAGAGAAGTATGTGTTGGTTAAAATAGACAGGTCAAGAATACTTATCTTTTTGTGAATAAGGGAGGAGAAAGAGGAATTTCAATAGGAAGATGACAATGTTCCAGTGGTGGTGGGAGCACAGATGTTGAAGTATTATTACTATATAAACAAAAGGATGCATAGAAAGCAGAAACCCAAAAAGTGTGTATTCCCCCCATCCTTGCAATACAGCAAAGAGCAAAAACCAAACAGTTTTTCCTAGCCAAGACAACTTTCACAAGTGGATGGCTAGTTTAAATTTGGATTTGAATGTAAATGGATAGGAGAGTCAAGTTCACCAACTACTAGGCCATTAATCTCACAGGATATTCCCCGGAGAGAGATTTTTATTCTCACTTGTCTCACAGGACTGGGTTAAAAATAACACAAAACTTGTTACCCTTCTCATCTTTGTGGGATTTTCTGGAGAATAATGTAAATACCAGAATAAGTAAGGCTTGCTTGTGGGGAAGAAAAATCAATTTGTAGTCCTTACTGAAAAACATTTGATGCAGGTTCCTGATGAAGCTTGCCTGTTGACACAATCTTTATTGTGTGGGGGGTGGTAGAGGGGATATTCATTTCCTAATTTTAGAAAGCTACAGATAGCTTATGATTTAGTTAAGTCTGGTGGAAATGTGTATGAGAATGTGTATTATATTTGACTATCCCAGCTCCTGCCAACCTAGCAGTTCGAAAGCAAGAAATTGCAAGTAGATAAATAGGGACCACTTCAGTGGGAAGGTAAACAGCATTCCGTGCGCTCCGGTGTGTCTAGTCATGCCTGCCACATGACCACAGAAAACGTCTGCAGAAGCAGACAGCACTGGCTCTTTGGCTTAGAAACAGAGATGAGCACTGCACCCTGGAGTCGGATACGACTGGCTTTCGAGCAAGGGAAAATGGGCAGTCTAATGAAAGTCAAATTTTGCTCCTGAGCCCATAGGCTTTGTTTAGGACACACATTTCTGATCAAGTGGCATTTTTACAATTGGTAGTGGTCGGGAATCTTCAAGATGAGCCTCAATTCTAGCATATTTATTTATTTATTTGGTGCGATTTGTATAGCCACCCAATCCATACCTGATTTCCCGTTTTTCGGCGCCAATTTTCGCCATTTCCTGGCTGGAGCTGCCCAAACCCCGGAATTTGGCAGCGGGGAAAAAGGTGTTACTGCTCATCCCTTCTGCGAAGCTCGCTTCTACGCATGCGTAGAAGGCTTTTACGCATGCGTAGAACCCTTCTACGCTTGCGTAGAGCCCTTCTATGCTTGCATAGAGCCCTTATACGCATGCGTAGAAGGCCTCTGTGCAGAAGGGGATCGTAGAAGCCTTCTACGCATGCGTAAAAGCCTTCTACTCATGCATAGAAGCGAGCTGCGCAGAATGGTTCTGCGCAAGTCACTTTTACGCATGCATAGAAGGCTTTTATGCATGCGTAAAAAGCGACTTGCACAGAACCGTTCTGTGCAGGTCCCGGATTGTCCGGAGCCGCAGTTGACAGGTATGACCCAATCAATGGAGGACATGGGTATCAATGGCTATAATTATGGATACCTAAGGAAAACATTTGGGTTGGAAAGATAGGCAGGATATCTCTCAATGCCATTTTCAGGGAATCCAAAGCAGGTGAAGGCATTTGCTTGGGAATACCCTGAAGGAAATGGTGAGCCTCTGTGTGAGACAGAATGCTGGACTGGATGGGCTGTGGCTTGTTCCAGCAAGGCTGTTCTTATGATGGGCGGCATACAGCAATTCAATACAAATACATAAAATCCCCACAATTCCCTATAAAAACCCTTAAAATTCCTAGAACACAAAAAGGCTGCTACCACCCGCACCAATTACAAATCTTATTAAAAACTGATAAAAAACATGAGAGTTCATCCTCTAAATGAGCCAGTGGGGGGTGGTAGTGGTTGCTCCTTCCCCACCTCCCCACACCTGCCCTGCCAGCCAGGTTTTTAGCTCTTTCCTGAAGGGCAGCAGCTTCATCTGGAGACACAGTTCATATTATACCATTCCATGATTCTAAATAAACCAGAGATATTTGAACTTCACATTTCTTTCCGGTCAACGATGTTTCCCCGGCATTCGTAATAGCTCCCTAACCTAATGCACATTTTATCCTCTGGATCTACTGAACCAATGAAGTTCAGTTTGTTTGTGCACATACAATACAAATGCTCTGCCAAGTATTTTAACCTAAGTCGGCCTGTGGGAATAAACAGAGCAAGATTTGCCTGGCTCCTAGCATACCCATGGCGACTGTTTCCAACTGAAATTCACATTGGAGGACCATGAGTGCTCATTATCAATTACAGAGATTGTTCTCATTGTGAAAATTTCTCAGGCTGGGGAGATCTAACATTTTCTTGCACTTTGTTCTGCAGCTCCATTGTGATGTGCCCTTTTCAAGTAGCAGCCAACTGCATCGAAATCTTGACTGACACATCTTATCTGATAGGGGGCTTGCTTTCCCACTTGCTGCTTCTTAGAGTGATAAATGTCAGAAGTTTTGGAGTTTCTTGTATCAGAGTGTTCCATCACAGGCTTCGAGGCAGGCAATTATCTCTGGATCCACAGGACTTTGTGAGGCTTCCCACGCCAAGGCTTGTTTTACTGAAGCTTCAGACATTTGCAACATCAAGAATGGGGTGGGGGTGGGGGTGGTTGGTGAGGAGCCTGTTAAAGACAGCGAATGGAATAATGGCTGACAACAATTAAGAATTCTTCATTTTAATTCTCAACTGAGGTTGATTGGACTTGATATGGTGGCAGATCAGTGGGAAAAGTATTATCATCACACTTTGAGTAGGAGTTGGATAGGTTTGAAAGCCTTAGTCCACAAAAGAGACAAGTCACATTTAGCTTGCTACTTCTGCAGATTCTTTTGCTGTATGTCTTCTAAAATGTCTGCACAAGTGTCCATTGTAATGTAAATGAATGCAAACTTTCCATTCCCATCTGACTTGCAAAGTACGGTGGCTTATAGTCATACTCTGAGGGCAAATAAATTGTATACAGTATGACTATCTTTAAATCAGGACTGGGAAATCTGTGGCTATCCAGGTGCTGTTGGTCTATGATTTCTATCATCCTTCATCCACTATGATGACTGCGGTTGACCGGAGGTAGTTTAACAACAACTGTAGGGCTGCAGGTTTCTTTGTCTTGCTTGAGATCTTTCCCCAGGAATTGGAAGATGTGTTTCAATGTATCAGATTCCAGAATGGAATGGATGAGTATTGCTCATTTGAAATTTAAGACTCTACTGTGTTGAATCTAGGGAACTCAATTGGCTCTATGGAACTACAAAGAGTTGTAGAATGTTATATGGGGTTATGGAGCGCCATGCTGAATCAGATCAATGGTTGATCTGGCTTAATGTTCTGTCTGCACAGTGCCCAACCAGATTTTTTTTTAATCAGAAGCCTATAAAAAAGAGGTAAGTACAACTACAGGCTCTGTCCTCTGTGCAATGACTGTAATTGGGCTGGCAAAGCCCATATTTTATGCCAGCTGGCTTTGGCTTTATTGGAATTTCTGTAGCTGCATAGGTAAAAGGTCGCCCTTGCTTGAAAGCCAGTCATATCCAACTCTAGGGTTCAGTGCTCATCTCTGTTTACAGCCAAATAGCCAGCACTGTCTGCATCTGCAGACGTTTCCATGGGACTCTGTTTACCTTCCCACCAAAGTGGTACCTATTTATCTGCTTGCAATTTCTTGCTTCCGAGCTGCAGGGGCTGGGACAGAGATGGAAGCTCACTCTGTTGTGCAGCACTCGGGTCTCAAACTGCTTACCTGCCGACCTTCCAGTCATCAAGTTCAGCATCTTAACCACTTGAGCCACCACAGTTCTGATCTGTAGCTGCATGGATATTGGCAAAAATTTACAGATGTATTGTTGGTCAGAGTGGGAGACAAGATATTTTTCTTGGTTGGAACTAATAAGGGTGATTTGGCAATATGGTAATACAGTATTGGTATTTTCTGCCACTGCAGAGTCTCATTTAAAAATATTAAAATGAAAGCCTATCTTTGAAGTGTTATGCTGTAATCAATACAGAGCATAGATTTTGAAATGTTTTATTTCAATGAAGATGAAATTTTATATCTTATTTTTTCCTTTCTTGTACTCATACAATCAACATTTTATTTCAATAGGATTTTTGTACATCTTTTATAAGATACTAGCATATTTTGCCCGGCGGTGCCGGGCTTTTTAAAATTGTGTTGGATAGTAAAGGGTTTTGTTTTTTTCTTGAACCAATGGTGCTGGGCTGTTTTAAATGGTGTTGTAAGGTTTTGTGATTTTGTGGCTTCGAGGCGCTGCATCCGCCTGTGGCGGACTTGCGCTCCCAGTGGTTTTTTTTTATTTTTTTTGCGTGCCGGCTTCCTCAGTGCTGGGCTCTTTAAATTGGTTTTTGAAGGTTTTTGTTTTATGTTTATGCAAATTTTATTTTAATTTAATTAATTTAATGTAAATTAATTTTATTTAGTTTAAAATTTAATTTTGGTTTTTTAAATCTTTATTTTTACGCATTTTTTATTTTGTTTTTTGAGTGAAAAGTGATTTCTGTTTTTTTTGGTATTTTCTGAGATTAGTGTGATTATTTTTGAATGTTTTTATAACTTATTTGATTAATTTTGGAATTAATCTTATTAGTTTCAATATTTTTGAATGTTTTTTCTCTTGTGGCCTCTGGGTGGGGGTGGTGAGCTTTTCTTCCTCTCTACAATTTTTCTCTTCTGTCCTCTGGGTGTTGCTTCCGGTAACTTTTTTCTTTATTTTCTCATTTGAGTTCTGGTCCTCATGGATAAAAGACGTCTTATGGTAAGCTCTCTGGGGTTGTTTTTTTTTTTTTTGGAGGGGGGGGGTCTGTGTGTTTTTTCTTGTTTGTTTTTGGCTGTTTTTGTGTTTCCTTTTTGGATTTTGGATTTTTGAGTGTTTTTGATTATTTTTGGTTTGTGTTTTTGTGTTTACTTTTTCAGGGGGGATGGATTTCTTTCCTGCGGGCCATGCTGGCTGGCCCGTGGGAAGGAAGGGCAATGGCAGGGGGGCTTTCTTTTCCATGGGCCATGCTGGCTGGCCTGTGGGAAGGAAGGGCAGTGGTGGCAGGGGTTTTTTCTTTTTTTTCCCGTGGGCCATGCTGGCTGGCCCGTGGGAAAGGGCCGCGGTGGCGGGCTTTTTTTAACTTTTATTTTTCACGTGCCAGCTGGCCCATTGAAAGGGAGGGCAGTGGCGGCAGGGGGATTTCTTTTTTTCCCCACGGGCCATGCTGGCTGGCCCGTGGGGAAGAAGGGCAGCGGCGGCGGGCGGTTTTTTGCTTTTATTTTTCACACGCCGGCTGCCTCAGCGTTCTGCGCACTAATGGCGCGCAGGATGCTGGGGTTTGTAGTTTTGCCTGCGCGTGTTTGCTTACTGCAGCAGTTTTTTTCCTGCGGCTATTTTTTTGATTGACCGCGGCGCGTTTCCGAACGTTCCTTTTGCCACGCCGCTCAACCTGATTGGCTCTGGCATGGCGCAAGGAACGTTGGGAATTGAAGCCCCCTTTTTTTGTTTGTGTCCGGGGGGCTCCTGCCTCCCGGCCGAAAATTTCAACCCGACAGTTACCTGCGAACCGGGTTCGGGCGAGTGAATGGAGGCCCATTACGGGCTAGTGGGGCCTGGTGCAACATCCTTTGTCACATTCCAATGGTTAACACACCATTTTATAGGTATAGATGTAAAGTCCAAACATAGATATTCCCTCCCCTCAAAATGAATTTAGTTTATCTTATTTTGAGATAGTGTCCCAAGGTAACATAGGTGTTCTAAAGCCCCTTACTTCTCATGCACTGAATGGTAAAGTCATGGTGAGTGGTACAGTTGATGGTTTCACTTAGTATCAATGATAAACTATGGGGTACCACAGCAGCAGACATTGCTGGCTCTTTGGCTGTAAACAGAAATGAACACTGAACCCTAGAGTTGGATACAACTCGCTTTTGAGCAATGACGACCTTTACCTCTAGCTTTACCAAGATTTATTTCTCTTGAATTTTGATAAGAAATTTCCAAAGAAATGCCCCAAAGGAAAAGAAGATGTGACCAACGTTCTGTTCTAGTCAATAATCAGTATATAATCAGTGTTGATCTGAAGGATGCAACAACCAATCATACCATACAACAGTTTTAGTGTGTTACTAGAAGCAAATGGGCTTGTATGTCTTTGTTTGAGGCAAAGAACAGTTTTATAGTTGGATTGCTGGACTATGTTATCTCTTCGCTGTGTTTTGATGCTTTTATTTGGGAGCCTATGGCCTTATCACAAGATGGAAAGAAAGGCCATTTTACATTCTGAGTTAGACTTCCTCATTCGATTTTCTTTTGTGTTTCAAGAGCAGCTTTCTCTCCAGAGCTTTGAATAAACTTTCTTCTGAAGAAAAAAACAAACCTATTTTCTTTTGAATTCAGCATTGCTGTTAAAGTTTTTATCACACATTTATTGTTTTGTACTTGCTATATTCTTAAACTTTTGAGAATTGTTTTTAAACACTTTTTAATGTTTTACAAATAATTTATTTGTTTGTTTGTCAAAAATGCTTTTAGAGTTTTTGGAACTTTTTGGTTAAAACAATATAAGAATTGTGGACTTTATTTGGCAGGTATGAATTTTTAAAATAGATTTGTGTTTGGAATGATTGCATCAGTGGAACTGGACAGGGGCATGTTAAGGTTTAATATTTACTAATGTTCTGATATTCATTTGCCATTATTATTATTATTATTATTAGCTAATGCAATTAAAATCTCATAGTTATACTATTTATAATTTTATAATTGCCTTTTGTAATAATCACAGTGGGACTGCAGTGGCTCAGTGGTTAGGTTTCCCGTGCTAGAATGCCAGTTGTATCCAACTCTAGGGTTCAGTGCTCATCGCTATTTCAAAGCCGAAGAGCCAGTGCTGTCTGCTTCCGGAGACATTTCCGTGGTCATGTGGCAGGCATGACCAGACACCGGAGCGTACGGAATGCTGTTACCTTCCTATGAAGTGGTCCCTATTTATCTACTTGCAATTTCTTGCTTTCGAACTGCAAGGTTGGCAGGAGCTGGGGCAAAGACGGGAGCTCATTCCGCCCTGCAGTACTCGGGAATTGAACTGCTAATAATTTATGTTTTGTGGTTCATTTTTTGGCAAGTTAGGAAGTGATAGTCAATAAACAGAGGATGCAGTAAATCTTTTTATTTTTTATTTAACATATGATTTTTAATACTGTAAACATATTTTTGTTTTATTATTTAAATTTTAGCATAGTTAACAATTTTTTAAAATCATACTTTTTGTTATGCTGTATCCATTGCTTTTTTATTTTCTGAAGCACACACTGGCTTTTTTTTTTCATTTTAACATAGGCATTTCTTTTAAAGTACAACTGTTCTTTAGTTCCAATAAATTATAAATTATTTTTTGTTTATTTTTTTAAAACATAAACTGGTTTTTAAAAAACTTTTAACATTGTTACCATTTTTAAACTACATTTGTTATTGTCTTTTACTTAAATGTCCATAACTTTTAAAAAAAACATATTAAAAAGCTTGTTTCTTATTTTTATTCTTTTGTTTCCTTGTTTTCTTGTTTTTGTTTTTATCTGAAAAATAGAACATAGTATTTTTAGTTGTTTTTAATTAATATATTCATTTTGTAGTGTTATTTATGTCATTGTTTTTTGTTTTTGTTTTTAAATTAGTCTTACTTACCTTCATATTTTTTCTGGCTCTCCTGTTCTTTTTCTTTTCCAATTCAGAAATTTGTTTTTATCTGAAAGAAATAACATATTATTTTTACTTTTAAAAAATTAAGGTATTTGGTTTTTGTTTCTGTTTTGTTATTTAGAATTAATGTCTTACCTTAATAGTGTTTCTGCCTGGCTTCTTCTTCTTCTTCCTTTTTTATTGTTAGAAAATGGTTGAGCATGAGCAATGCCAGTGGTATGTTTATTGTTGGTGGTGGGCATGCCATGAAGAGGAGTTGTCTCTGTATAATAATGTCAATTGGTATTATGCTTGAACATTGTATTTCTGTTTCTTTGGTTTGTTTGTTGCTTATTCTTTGTACCTGTTCTTTGTTTGGTTGCATTGCACTTTCTGTTGGTTTTCTCATAGTTGATGTTCCCAGTCTTTCTGGGTTTTTTTTTTGTTTTCTTTGTTGTTTATCATTTGTATTATTTCTTGGATTTGTGGCATTGTTTTTTCTGGTTTTTTTCCCATAGTTTATTTTTGCAGTGTTTCTGGTTTTTTTTGTTTTCTTTGTTGTTTATCATTTGTATTATTTCTTGGATTTGTGGCATTGTTTTTTCTGGTTTTTTTTCCCATAGTTCATTTTCCCAGTGTTTCTTGTTTTTTTGTTTTCTTTGTTACTTATTACTTCTTCTAGTTGTTCTTTAGGTGGCATGTTATTTTTTGTTGTTTTTTTCCATAGTAAATTTTATCATTGATAGTGGTTTTATGTATTTGTTTCTTCTTACTATTGGCTCTTGTTATTCATTTGGTTGCATTGTATTTTCCGTTGTGTTTTCCATAGTTGATGATTCCATTGTTGTTTTTCTCCCAAATCCATGTAATCTTTCCTGTACCTCATCAAAAAAAAATTGTGATTCAATTGTGTAGTAGGCATCAGGCCTGTTTGTTATAGTGGATTCTGGTATTATTACGTCTGAGATTTTGAATAAATTTTGTGTGTCCATGTTCTAATTTTCTTCTGGTTTGCTTATTATCATGGATGTGGTGTCTTCTCTTCCTGGTTTTGTTGTTGTTGTTTTTTTGTAACCTCTTCCTATTGTGTATTTTTTCATCTTCCATTTTTTTTCTGATTCTCTGTTGTAATTGTCTTCTGGGTTGTTTGTTAATTGGGTTGCTGTGTATATTACACCTGGTTTTATGTCTGTGTTTGTTGTGTGTTTCCGGTAACCTCTGCATGTTGGGGTTTTTTTATATTCAATTTTTGTTTCTGATTTATTGTTGTTGTTTTCCTGTTGTGTCATTGTTATCATGGCTTCTTCATGCAGTCTTCCTGGTTTTGTTTCTGTGTTTGTTTTTGGGTTTCTGTAATCCCTTCCTGTTGTTAGTTTTCTCTCTTGCATCATATTTGTTTGTGTTTCATTGCTGTCATTTTTGGGGTTCTCCTCTATTGTTAGTGATGTAGTTTCTAGTCCTCCTGGTTTTATTTCGCTGTTTCCTGTATGTTTTCTGTAGCCCCTTCTGCTTGTGTATTTTTTTCTTGGCTCCATTTATGTGGTTTTTAAAAAAATAATTTTGTATAGTCTTTGATTTATAATTTTGTTGGAGTAAACTTTTGGCGTGTGCTGGCTCACTGTCTATTGCTTTGTAGTGTTATTTTGGATTTTTCCGACCCCTATTTGTTGAATTTTGTCGGCGGTATTTTTCCCTTTGTTATCACGAGATTTTGCATATTTTAGTTTATCGCGTTGTTTGCATTGTATTTCCCAACATTCATTTCTTTGTGTATTTTTGTTTTCGGTGGAGGTGTGGCTGCATTGTGTTTTGTCGGAATTTTTTAGTTTGTTAATAAAGGCATATATGGATGTATTCAATAAGCGATTTGTTTCCTGGATTTTCCCTTTGCTGATTTTGAAGACGACCTATGTTTGCGTTAAAGGAAGCATATCGTAATGTCGTATGTAAGCGTTTTACTTTAAGTTTCTTCTTGGGCAGAATATTTAGGAGTTTAATTTTGAAGACGACCAATTTTTGTGATAAAGGAGGCATATAGTGATGTTGTACAAAAGCGTTTTACTTTAAGTTTCTTCTTAGGCATAATGTTTAGGGGTTCTATTTTCTTGTTATTGGAGGCTTTTCCCGTTGTTGTAGGTAAGCGGTTTGCTTTGTGATTCTTCCTGTGTAGAATGTATCTCAGTCAGATTTTATTGGGAGTGGAGGCATTTATGATTCTCTTTGGCTTTGTGTTTAATGCGTAGTAGTCCGATTTTCCTGTTATTGAAGTGTTTTTTGGGATGTTTTAGGTAAGAGGCTTATTTCTTGATTCTTTCTAGTCATAATTTGCATCAGACTGTTTCTATTCCTGATAGAGGCAAATGGGTGTGTCGCATGTAAATAGTTATCTCTCTCTTTCTCATGTTTGTCACTTATCTGACATTTGTAGTGTGGAGTGGTGGTTGGCTTTTTCCCTTTGGGTTTCCTTTGGTTTCTTTTGGTGTGTGCGCACAATTCTATGTGCGCACAACATTTCCCTCACTGGGTTTTGGGTGTTTTGTGTGTGTAAGTCTATTTTTGTCTCCCTGTGTTGTGCACGCACTGTTTTCAATATGCGCGATGGTGATTTGTTGTCTTTTTTGAATTTGTGGGTCTTTTAATGCGGCTTGTATTTCAGTTTGCGTGCTGCCTTTCCCAACGTTCTACTTGCTTGCGCCCTTCAGCACAATTGGCTGAAGTGGTCATGGTGCGGAGGTCCCTGGGATTTGAAGTTTACTTTATTTTGTTCACATTTGTGTGCCGGCTTTTTTCCTGCAGCTGTTTCAATTGGGCATGCCGCGTTTCCCAACGTTCTTTTTGCTCGCACCTGTCAGCCTGATTGGCTGAGGCGCGGCGCAGTGCAGAGGATGTTGGGAATTGAAGTTGTTTTCCTTTGTTTGTGTTCATGGGGCTGTTGCCCCACTGCTGACTTCGGGAACCTTGCGGTGTTCTGCAGGCCAGGTTAGGGCGAGTGCAGGTGGCTCGGTACAGGACAGTATGGATGGGTGCGGGAGCCTTTGTTACATTCCAACGGTTAACGTCTCTCCTTATAGGTAAAGATTGCTAAGCCCTATACAGGTATTATAGAATTCAGTGGTTTGAGCATATTTAGAGGGAAGCACCTACCCTTGTTTTCATCTGTCATGAAGACTCTTCATACGTGCAAGAGTCCTGGAAAATCTGAATTCTTGCTTGCATGGAGAATCATCATGTGAACAGGACCCTGTAGCAATGGTGATAAAGGGGCAAAAGTTTCCCTCCAATCCACCAGGTCTGTAACACCTTAATAGAGATTGGGTTTCACTGTTTTTTTTAGGTTTTTTTTTTTAACAAACAATGACTTTCACTACTTTGTCATTTCAGTAAGTTTTATATTGAATGTATTTTTGTTGTGGTTCTGCCTTAATGGCCACTCTCTTTAAAGTCACTGGAGCAAAACAGTATGAACAAAGAACTTTTTCAATTGGGATTCTCCTGCCAGTTTTACCTGGCAAGTCCAGTGTCACACTTGCTATACATATAAATGGCTTTTCACTCTGTGGACAGGCTAGTTATAAATGAAAAATTTAAGACATTTTAATTCACCTTTCTGCTTCCATTTCTGACCAATCAGAAACATGAATATCTGTAGCTGTCCTTTGAATATGGTTTTAGTAGCTTCATGTTCATATTTTTACAGGGTTTGTACACTTGTTTGTTTAGAACAGTACACTCCCAAATTCATACTCCTTTGGGTGTCGAGGGAGATGCAAAATTCTTGCTCTGGCACTTCTAGTGGTCTCCACTGATGTTATTTAGTGTTCTTGTAATGTTTCTTTAAAGTTCTCTCTCCACCTTCCTCTGGGCCTGCCTTGTAATCTTTGTCCTTTTCCTCTTTCCACCTATGCCTTGTAAGGTATGAAATTCCAAGATGTTCTCTCCAAATGGGAAACCACTTTATTTGTTGTCTCTGTATGTAGTTTAAGATTGGTTCTATTCCAATTCTTTCACTTATAACGGTTTCCCAACCTACAGCCCGCAGGCTTAATTAATTGGGCCCACGGTGGGAACCCAGGCACCAACGGAAGCTTCCTCCCATCACTGGAAGTGCCAAAAATGTTGGTTTGTGCAGAGGCAGCAATCTTTTTTTTTGCTGCATTTGCAGCCTCTACCACTTCCCATGGTGATGGGAGGGTATGCGGAGCATTTTCGCTCCATTTTTGTAATTTTTCATGATGTTTTGGCAGCGGAAATGTGATGTTTTCAGCACTTCCAGGTTGGTGAAAATTTTCAAAAACAGAGTGAAAATGCTTCGCATACCCTCCTGCTGCCATGGGAAGTGGCGGAGGCTGTAAAAGGAGTCAAAATGCCATGATTGCTGCCTTGGTGTAAACTGGCATTTTGGCACTTCTAGTTTCCGCTGTGGTGGCGGTTGTGGCACAACATTTTTTCGACTGCTTTTGCAGCCTCCACTGCTTTCAATGGTGGCGGGAGGGAATGCGGAGTATTTGCACTCCATTTTTGTAATTTTTTGCCATGTTTTTGCCACATCTTGGCAGCAAAAATATAGCATTTTTGCACTTCCGGTGGTGGTGGGGAGCTTCCGGCAGTGCCTGGGTTCCAACTGCAGAAGCTGCAAGTGCAAAAATGTCACATTTTCATTGTGGAAACGCAGCAAAAACATGACAAAAATTCCAAAAATGGAGCAAAAATGCTCCAAACACCCTCCTGCCACTGTGGGAAGCAGTGGAAGCTGCCCAAGCAGCAAAAAAAGGGTGTGATTGCATCTGCTGCCAAAAACAAAAGCATTGGGAGCAATGACGCCTCCAGCCCACATTGCTGAGTGTCGGGGTGGGCCCTGGCCTTGGCAGGAAAACGTTGGGAACCCCAGCTTTATAATCTCTTTCCTGAATTTATCCCTTATAGTTACTCCAGCAGCCTTCCTCAGACATCTCAGAAATTCATTCTGACTTTTTTTTTTAGAATTAAAGAAATCAAAAAATGGAAGAGCCATAGTTCCAGGGAATATTACTCTACTTTGAAACAAGCCTTCCCATGCCTTCAGGGGGAAGAAAGTGCTGCCCCCTTTTTAATTTTCCAAACGGGAAGTAGGTTGTTCAAAAAGAAGTCCAGTTCTCTGCTATGGCAAGTCTGTTTTGGATGGCTCATCAAGGCATAACCCATACATAGCTATTCTAATTATTTCTGGTCTCACCTGAGAGGGTTGCTGAGGACCAGGGTTCTTTGGTCAGAAGAACGACCCTCAGACTGCCAGGGTTTACCATGATTTAAAGTAGGGGTTCCCAATCTATGGCATGTGGGCCAGGCTCAGCCCGCAACACCATTCCACCCGGTCCATCGATGCCTCTGGCACACCCAGAAGTGGAGTGGGCATGTTTATGTCATCTGTAAAATGCATCCGTGCATGCACAAACATGCCCACTGCTGTCATAAACACGGAAGCGGGCACATTTACAACAGCCGTAAATGTGCCCACTTCTGGAAAGTATGGTCCAGCCAGCTCAGCTGTCCAGGGGCATGGTCAGGCCCACGGTGTAAAAAGGTTGGCCACCCCTCATTTAAAACCTATGGCTAGTCTCCCTTTTAAAGTGTATGAACAGTGCAAGAACTATTAGCAATTGTTACAAATATATTGTTAGTTATGACCCAAGCCTGATACCATAAGAACATAAGAACATAAGAACAGCCTTGCTGGAACAGGCCACAGCCCATCCAGTCCAGCATTCTGTCTCACACAGTGGCTCACCATTTCCTTCAGGGTATTCCCAAGGAGATGCCCTCACCTGCTTAGGATCCCCTGGAAATGGCATTGAGAGATATCCTGCCTATCTCTCCAACCCGGAGGTTGTCCTTAGGTAGCCATAATTATAGCCATTGATAGCCTTGTCCTCCAAGAACTTGTCTAATCCTTTCTTAAAGCTGTCAAGACTGACAGCTGTCACCACTTCTTCTGGCAGGGAGTTCCATAGACCAGTAATCCTCTGGGTGAAAAAGTACTTTCTCTTATTTGTTTGAGAACTAGTACCCAAAAGTTTCATGGAGTGTCCCCTAGTTCTAGTGTTGTGCGATAGGGAAAACAGTTTTTCCTTATCTACTTTGTCCACACCGTGCATGATTTTATAAACTTCAATCAGGTCACCTCTTAGACGCCGTCGTTCAAGAGTGAAAAGGCCCAACCGTTGCAGCCTCAGATGGTAAGGAAGGTGTTCCAGTCCCCTAATCATTCTGGTTGCCCTCCTCTGTACTTTCTCCAACTCCATAATATCCTTCTGGAGGTATGGCGACCAGAACTGTACACAATATTCCAGATGGGGCCTCACCATAGATTTATAAAGAGGCAAAATGACACTTGCTGACTTATTTTCTATACCCTTCCTAATGATCCCTAACATTGAGTTTGCTTTTTTCACTGCTGAGGCACACTGGGTTGACACCTTCATTGAGCTGTCCACCAGGACACCAAGGTCCCTTTCCTGGTTTGTCGCAGAGAGTTCAGACCCCATCAGTTTATAAATGTAATTGGGGTTTTTTGCCCCAACATGCATCACTCTGCACTTACTGATGTTGAAGCTCATTTGCCACTGTTTTGCCCACTCCCCCAGTGTCAAGAGATCCCTCTGGAGCTCTTCACAATCTCTCACAGTTTTCACTACCCTGTATAATTTAGTGTCGTCAGCAAATTTGGCTACCTTGCTTTTTACTCCTACCTCTAGATCATTTATGAAGAGGTTGAAAAGCAGGGGTCCCAGTACTGAACCTTGGGGGACCCCACTCTTTACTTCCCTCCACTTGGAGAAGTGTCCATTTAGTGCTACCCTCTGTTTCCTGTCCCTTAGCCAGTTGCTGATCCAGGACAAGACCTGTCCCTTTATTCCATGACTGGTAAGTTTATTCAAGAGCCTTTGGTGTGGGACCTTGTCAAAAGCCTTCTGAAAGTCCAGATAAACAATGTCAACTGGATCCCCCTTATCCACATGCTTGTTGACACTCTCAAAAAATTCCAACAGATTAGTGAGGCATGATTTGCCCTTGCAAAAGCCATGTTGGCTCTCCTTTAGCAGCACCTTCTCTTCTATGTGCCTATTAATTCTATCTTTTAGGATGGTTTCCATCACTTTACCTGGGACACATGTCAAACTGACAGGCCGGTAATTTCCTGGATCACCCCTGGATCCTTTTTTGAAAATTGGTGTTACATTCGCTACCTTCCAGTCATCAGGCACAAAGCCTGATTTGAGGGAAAGATTATATATTTTGGCTAGGATATCAGCAATTTCATCTTTAAGTTCCCTGAGAACTCGTGGATGGATGCCATCTGGTCCTGGGGATTTGTTAGTGTTTAGCTTAACAAGACATGCAAGGACCTCCTCCCTGGTTATTTCTATCTTGCTTAATTCTTCGGTTTCCCTCCCTACGAAGATAGGCTCTGTTTTGGGCATGTGGTCTCTGTCTTCTTCAGTGAATACTGAAGCAAAGAATTCATTGAGTCTCTCTGCAATCTCTGTTTCCTCTTTAATAACCCCTTGCCTTCCATTGTCATCTAATGGTCCAATGGCCTTCCTAGTTGGGTTCTTACTTCTAATGTACTTAAAGAAGTCTTTGTTATTTCTCTGAGTATTTTTAGCTATACGCTCCTCAAAGTCTTGCTTTGCTTTCCTGATTGTTGCCTTGCATTTGTTCTGCCAGAATTTATGTTTCTGCCTGCTGTCCTCATTTGGACAAGCCTTCCATCTTCTAAATGAGCTTTTCTTGCTCTTGATCACTTCCCGAACAGCTCCTGTAAGCCACATCGGAGTCCTCTTGGACCTGGCAGTGCCCTTTTTCCTTTTGGGTATGCATTCCAATTGAGCCTCTGTTATTGTTTTTGTAAACAGCCTCCATGCCTCTTGGAGTGTTTGGACTCTCTCAATTTTCCCTTTCAGTTTCTTTTTTACTAGTTTCCTCATCTTTGGGAAATTTCCTTTTTGAAAATTTAAGGTCTCTGTGTTAGATTTTATCAGTGACTTGCGGTCTATGATCAAGTTAAACATAATTGAGTTGTGGTCACTGTTCCCTATTGGATCAGTCACATTAACATCTTGCACCAGATCCTGAGTATTACTCAGGATCAAGTCAAGGATTCTTGTACCTCTAGTTGGGTCTTCAACCATCTGTACCAGTATGATGATTATCTGTAAGATAGTGGCATTCCTATTCAGGTGCACAGTGAAACCCTTTAATGTATCTGTTTGGAAAATCTTCTAGAGGAAGAAGTTGTTAAACATTGCTGTTTGATTGATGTACTAAGAGCCCTCCATCTGGATGTGCCCAAAGATATGATGCTGTCCACCTGTTTGGGAGAGTTCAGAAACCAGAAATGTTGGCTTCAAAAATTGGCAACTGTACTCTACCTTCACTGCTTGTTCTTATTCTCACACAATAAAACACATTTAATTTGTTTTGTTCATTGTAGATCTGCAGGGAGGCCCAGCTTTCTATCAAGTTTTGACAAATGAGCACACCACTGAAGCCAGGTTCCCTTTGAAATCTGAAGCACAAGTAATGCAATTGCCTACAGCTAGTTATTTTGGGTGATGAATTATGAAACTTAAAGTTACCTATTTATTTCATAGCATGCTAAAGGCATTTTGATAATTTTTGGAGGTTTTATGTTGTTATTTTATATTGTATTATAATATATTATAGCAATTCCCCCAAGGATGGTTGTGGTTCGATTGTGGCTGTGCGCTATGTAATGTAGGGCCACCCAAGATGGACAGGACTAGAGTTGCCATAATTCTCTCCCACAAAACCAGGACAGAAGTATACTTGACAAAAAAGGGCAGGTTATCTACAAAATAGCCTTTTTAAAAGCAAACATATTATAATGACAGCTATAAAACACTTTCACATTAAATATATCAATACATAAATGAATTTATTTACAACAATTAATTCTTACAAGATAATCTGTTGTACTTCTGTGAAGTCGCGTTGTGGTCAACTCTTAACATCCTCAGTTCCAGGAAACACACTGGTTACATTTATCAGGCAGTGGTGTGGGACAAGGACATTAAGATTTGTCTCTAGGTATACTCCAACTCCAATGTGGCAGGAAATCGCTTGTTTGATGGCGAGAGTTTGAATTTGCAGGCGCACCCCCCAATAAAGGACTCAGACACTGATAAAAGTGGATAACGGCATTGGGCCACATTTATTGATTCATGCCCTAGTCCGAATTATACATTTCTATTGGTAATTGACCAATCATAATTCTTAAGGCAAGCAGGCCGAAGTAACACTGGTAAGGTACCACCCAACATTGCCAACGGCAATTGCTACAATGTATCTATTTGTATCAATTTGTTTGTTGACAACAAACAAATTGTTGACCGTAGTCAATATCTAACTAATGACCCCACCCTCTGAGGCGTATCCGTAAAATCACGGGGTGATGCATGCTGTCTAGCTATAGCCATCACCCCATCGCCTAGTTCGTCGTTGACCGGACAACGTTTAACCAACTTATGCCTGTCTAGTGTTGTCCAGTCAATTGCGAACTTGCCGGATACCTGTGGGTCATAATGTTTACCTTACCAGTGCTACCCGCCCATGTGACCAAAGTCAACAGCAGCAACAGAAAAACCCCTATGTCAAACCATAGCAACAGTGTGGGATGGGCGAAAAAACCAGGACCCGGAAGCCAATATGGGTCCCAGCCAAAAATTCCCACCCGGCCCCGAAGCGACCAAAATATCACACTGTTAACTAGGGAGGGGGTGGAGGGGAAAAACTTCTCCGCTCCGTCGCTTCGCAAAATGGCAGCTCGGCTGCCTCGTGGCCACCCCTTTTATAAGGGAGCTGGCCACGCCCCTAACTACCCGGATGCCTTCGTCCGGTGGGGGGGGGCCCGCAAAGAGCGCGGCGGCCATTTTGGCGCCGCGCTTGCATTGCAGGCGCACCCCCCAATAAAGGACTCAGACACTGATAAAAGTGGATAACGGCATTGGGCCACATTTATTGATTCATGCCCTAGTCCGAATTATAAATTTCTATTGGTAATTGACCAATCATAATTCTTAAGGCAAGCAGGCCGAAGTAACACTGGTAAGGTACCACCCAAAATTGCCAACGGCAATTGCTACAATGTATCTATTTGTATCAATTTGTTTGTTGACAACAAACAAATTGTTGACCTAGTCAATATCTAACTAATGACCCCACCCTCTGACGCGTATCCGTAAAATCACGGGGTGATGCATGCTGTCTAGCTATAGCCATCACCCCGTCGCCTAGTTCGTCGTTGACCGGACAACGTTTAACCAACTTATGCCTGTCTAGTGTTGTCCAGTCAATTGCGAACTTGCCGGATACCTGTGGGTCATAATGTTTACCTTACCAGTGCTACCTGCCACACGGAGGGGCTTCAAAGAAGGCTCGACGCCCCCCCAGACCGTCAGCTCGGTCAACAGGCCTGCTCGCCAATCACCCAACAGGAGGTCCATACCTCCTCGCGACAGATGGACCCCATCCCCTGCATACAGGTCATAATTTCGCAGACTAATGGCGGGGTGAGGGCTGACCCTCCCCCAACCCCTGCTGACAATGAACCGGGCCACAGCCCTGTTCACCATGCGTCTAGCCCGGTCAAGGGCTGGGAGGTCGAACCCTCCCCTATACGTGTGCCGCAGCACCACGTCCGACCAAACAATGGTGGTGGCGGGCCACACGTAATGCAAGTAGGCGAGGTTGCCGCAAATCGCATGCTTTAGCGATAAGCCGGTGACCTGGCCCAAATCATTGCCCCCAAGGTGTATGATGAGAGTGTCAGGCGGGTCGGCATTCCGACCTGAAAAAAGGAATGGCAACAGCTCCCGCCATAACATCCCAGGCTTACCATACCATGTGAGACTTGCGTATGCACCCAGTCCCAGTCGGGGTCCCCACTCTGTCGCCGCAGCGTAACGCGCTGCCCTGTGCATGTAGCTATGGCCCACCAGCCATACTGTCACCGGTGTAATACGACACCCAGGGTCTGTCAAGGGAAAAAACGAGGGAGAGAAAAGATGTGGTGACCAGGCTGGTACTCACTGTGGGAGAGGGCGGACATAAAATTGAAAACACCGCGAACCCCACCTCACCATGCGGCGAATTTCAGCCCCGGAGTACCCAAAAGCAGCAGAAGTGGAGGCCGCCCCTATTCTGAACGAATGGGTGCCGTAACGGGCCCCCGGGAGGCCTACACTGGCGAGCGCCTTGCCTGTCACCTTCCAAAACTGAAACTTAGTAAGGGGAGACCCATCTTGGTGACAGAAAAACGGGCCATGGTGCGTGCCACGCAGTGCAATAAACTCATGTAGGGCACCAACCGGACAGATGTCTGCCAAAGAACACCGTAGCAGTCTCACACCACTGCCTACGCCATGCTGATCCATCTTAGAGGAGCGTATCCTCAACTGAGCCCAGTCTTTGGCAAGATAGACATCCTCGAGTTCCAGTGCCCTACGACTTGCATCCGCCTTAGACAGCATCACAAGCTCGCTGATGCAGAGCGCTCCAAAAAATGCCACCGTTGTGGCTGCATGAAATAGGGCTGCCTCATATCTATCAAAACAGAGGCCAGGCCAGCCCCGGGCCAGCTGGGTAAGAACCCCTGGGGAAATCGGGTGGTGGTCGTCCGGGCAACGCCCACGCTCCCGCCCCCACCCCTCCAAAACATGTCTCACACGGAAGTCAGCGGTACTATCCACATGACCCCCCACCTTGGCCATAAAAGCCAATGCTGACAGCCTGGATGCTATGGTGCGAGGTGCAAGGCCCTGGGCATGCAGGTAAACCATGAACTGCAGTATATGGGTCACTGGGATCGGCCAGGTTTCTGGCAGCCGGGATTGGATACAGAAGGCTCTGAAAGAATTGAATGCATGGTGATACGCCTTACGCGTGCGTGGCGCCAGTGACAAGCCAATCGCCCGGTTCACCTCTCCTTGCCAACGGTTCATATCTCGTCCGGGAGTGGCGAGGGAAATTCCTCCGCATCCGGGGCCAAGGCACGGAACCGGGAGATCTGCAGGCGGGACAAAGCGTCAGCGATATCATTATTGACCCCCGGGACATGCCTGGCCCTGAAGAGGACGTTGAGGCGCAGGCTGCGCAACACAAACTGGCACACTAGGTCCATGACCCTGGGCGATTTGGAAGTCTGTGAGTTGACAATGTGGACAACGGCCGCATTATCGCACCAGAAATGGACAACCGAGTTGGCCCACTCCTCGCCCCATAGCATCAAAGCCCCCAAGATAGGGAAAAATTCCAGATACGTGAGATCACGCAGGCGACCCGTGCCTGCCCAGGCTGGTGGCCACCCACCATAGGCCCACTTCCCATTGAAGTACATCCCATAACCCAGGGACCCTGAAGCATCAGACTGTATCTGAAAGCGAGGGGAAGCCAGGAGGTCAGACCTCCAAAACGATACTCCATTGAACTCCCTCAGGAACTGGAGCCAGATAAACATATCCGCCCTGATACCCCAGGTGAGTCTAACCCTATGGTGGGGCCTAGATAAGCCTGCCATGGCATCGCACAAGCGCCGAGCAAACGCCCTGCCCGGTGCGACCACCCTGCAAGCGAAATTGAGGTGACCATGTAGCACCTGCAGTTCCCGCAGGGACGCCTTGCATTTAGCAAGCAAGTCCGAGATAAGGGCCACAATCCTTGACACCTTATCCCCCGGTAACCTAGAAGCCTGCGCTACCGTGTCAATCTCCACCCCCAGGAATACTGGCTGAGTAGATGGGCCCTCGGTCTTTTCAGGCGCTAAAGGGACACCGAGTTCCTCCATTAGCATCTGAAATGTGTTGAGGAGACGTGTGCACGTGTCCCAGCCCCGTTCACCCCCGAATAAAAAATCATCCAGGTAATGGGCTACAGACCGGGACCCTGACCTGCGGACAAAAGCCCACTGTAGGAACGTGCTAAAACGCTCGAAAGCCGAGCATGATATGGAACAGCCAAAAGGCATGGCCTTATCAAAGTAATATTCACCCCGGAACTTGAAACCCAGCAACTCAAAATCGCCCGGGTGCACTGGCAAGAGGCGAAACGCCGACTTAATGTCGCACTTGGCCAACAGCGCACCCGGGCCACATGAGCGCACCATGCGCAGCGCGTGGTCAAAAGATGTATACCTGACTGAGCAAAGGTCATCAGGGATAGCATCATTGACCGATCGGCCGGCTGGATAAGACAAATGATGAATCAGGCGAAACTCGCCCGGTGATTTTTTGGGGACCAAGCCCAAAGGTAACACCTTAAGATTGGGGAACGGGGGTGTAGGGAAAGGGCCGGCAACCCTGCCCATACCGACCTCCTTAGTAATGCTGGCAGCAGCTACCTCCTCCCGCCCCCTAAGGGACAAAAGGTTGGGGGCATCCTGGGGGAACCTGTCGCCCACAAAAGGGATACGGAACCCCCGTCTAAAACCTTGAAGAAGGTAAACCGCATCCTCCTCCCTCGGGTACAATGCGAGCCAACGCTCCAACATGTCCACATTAATTGGGGAGGGGGCCTTTTGGTGAACCAGCTCCCTCTGCGGCAGTTTTGCCAGCCCCCTGTCCGCCCCTTCCTCTGCCCCGCATCCCCCCAGGCCTGGGACAGGCAGAGGCCGCATGGGGGCCAGCACAGGAGGGACACTCATGTCTGTACTTGCAATTCTTCCTGTTGCAGGAACCATTGGACGAGAAAGTCCAGCACAGCAGGCGGGCTGGAACCCCCTGCCCCGCCACCTGGCGGGGAGCCTGTGCTGGGGCCACTCGCTGGACCGCATGTCCACAATGGTATCTTTCCCCGGGCGCCGGGCGCGTGGGAGTCATATACAGCAGCCACAGCCGCTGGCAGGGCTCGTCCCACCTCATCTCTGGGTGCAGGGGAATCCGCATACGGAATTCCTCGTCGTAAGCCAATCACGACGGGCCCGGGAAGTCGACCATCGCCCGGTAAATGTTGTCCAAATACTGGACCATCTGAATCGCCAAATCAGGCCGGGCCCTGAGGTATACCGCCATGTAGATGAGGTAGGCCGGCAACCAGTTGGCCCACGTGCGTGGTGGCTTGCGACGACGCGCTTGCTCCTTATTCTTCTCATCTTGCCCCTCCCTCTCCTCCTTGGTGAGCTCTCTGTTAAGGAGGGAGAAGATGTCCACATACTCCCCTCGCCAGATCTTCTCTCTGGTGGCCTGTGCCAAATGGTCCCCCAGTGGCAAAGTATACCCTGCCGTCGGCAAAGCCGACACAGGCACGGTGGACACTGCGGGCATCAGCAAAGGAGCCTGGACTAACCCGGTCACCCCTAGAAGATTCCCGACCGGGTGAGAAGGACCCCCTACCCCAGGGCCCAGGGTGATAGTTGAATTCACCGGGTGGGGCATAGGCGACTGGACCGCCGCACCACCCGTGCGAGGCCAAGGCCATTGGAAAGCCCCCCCAACGTGGCCATGTGTGTTTGTGCACTATTTTGGACCGCATACTCACACGCTGCGCCCCCATGGGCCGCCCCCACCGGGGGTTCCGACCCACTGGGAGCGTCGGAGCTCACGACCGCCCTAGAGCTCGTCGACGGGGCCTGATCAGCACCGGCCTGTTGATTGGGGAGCTGCGGGGCAGTGGCCGAAGCCGGGCCACGCGCCTCAGGCAGCTCAACCCGTCCCACCACCTGCCGCTGCCCAGCAGGCGATGGACCGACCAGCCCCCCAAAAGGGGCTCCAGGGTGACTAACCCGGGCCAGGGATGCCTCAAGGGCCGCAACGCGGGCCAGGAGGGCCTCCACGCTGACATAGCCACCTAAACCAAGGGGGGGGGGTAAAGGGCCAGCCGGCCCACTAACCACCGGCGTCGGCACAGGTCCCTGTACCCCAGGGCCGGCATACGGCCACGACCCAAAGCCCGGGCCCTGTAGGGCCGGGGAAGAACCCTGCCATGTAAGGGGGCCACACCACCCCCCAAGGCTGGAAGCCCCCGCATCAAGCTGCGCCCCAACGGAGGAAGGCCCAGCAGAATGGGTGACGCCAGCAACGGCGGCCGCCGCTTGTGGGCCGGGAGCCGCGGCCCCTACCCTGCCCGCACGCGGACCCCCAGCCTCCGGCCAAGGGGGAATTAACCCCATCCCACCGGTCCCGGTGGGTTCGGGCAGAGGAGGCTGCTGGGGAGGCGCAGCCGCGGTCCTCCGACCTGGATTGCGCCTCCGCACGGAACGAGCCGCGTTCGCAGTCGCCTTCTTCTTCGAGGGCATTGCAGCTGGTCAATTGGAAGCCTAAAAGGAGAGAATCAGCAGCCAAGAGGCTCAAGTACAAGCGACGGAGGTAGGAGGGAAAAACCTCTCCGCTCCGTCGCTTCGCAAAATGGCAGCTCGGCTGCCTCGTGGCCACCCCTTTTATAAGGGAGCTGGCCACGCCCCTAACTACCCGGATGCCTTCGTCCAGTGGGGGGGGGGCCCGCAAAGAGCGCGGCGGCCATTTTGGCGCCGCGCTTGCATTATTTTAATGCTGTGTTATAATACACAATGAGTAAGTTTGAAAAATTCAGGACTTCAGCATGATTTTTGTTGAACTGGCTGGGACAATTTTTCTGACGTTGAATCCAGAACAATCCTGGTATTCCGGGACATATTGCAACCCTAGACAGGCCTTAGTGGAAAACTCAGATGAAATATATCCACTAGGGAAAGAACTGGCAATCCACTCCAGTATCCTTGCCAAGAAAACCCCACGAACAGTATCAAAAGTCTTCAAGATATATCACCCAAAGATGAGTCCCTTAGGTTGGAAGGTGTCCAATATGCTACTGGGGAATAGTGGAGGGCAAGTAAAAGTGGCCTCAGAAAGAGTGATGTGGCTGAACCATAGCCGAAAGGATGCCATGAATGTGTCTGACGGTGAAAGGAAATACAGATGCTATAAATAACAATATTGCATAGGAACCTGGAATATAAGGGCTATGAATCAAAGTAAGCTGGAGGTGATCAAACATCAGATTGCAAAACTGAACATCAGCATCTTGGGAATTAGTGAATTACTTTGGACATGAGGAGACCATTATATCTACTACTGTGGGCAAAAATCCCTTCGAAGAAATGGAATAAAAGAATGAGGAAAGCAGTTTTCTTCTTCCATGTCTAGGCCAGACATGAAACTACCAAAATGAAGCCACCTTTTGGTGAGTTCATTCTGCAGTTCCTTTCGCCCAGCCTAGTGTAAGAAAGATTAGCCGGCACAAGGTGACTGTTGCCCGGGGTATACCCATAATTTTCGAGGAAACTCTTTTTGTGTACCCAAGGAAAGCAGTAATGGGATACAATCTCAAAAACAGCAGAATGATCTCAGTCTGAATCCAAGGCAAACCATTCAACATCACAATAATCAAAGTCTACTGTGTATCCCAACTATTGATGCAGAAGAGACCGAAGTCAACCAGTTCTATGAATACCTACAATACCTTATAGAACTGACATCAAAAAAGATGTCATCATCATAGGGGACTGGAATGCCAAAGAAGGAAGTCAAAAGGTGACTGGGATAACAGGCAAGTTTGGCCTTGCAGTACAAAATAAAGCAGAGCCAAAGCTAATAGAGTTTTGTCAAGGGAATGCACTTTGTCTTCCATGTCTAGGCTAGGCAAACACCCTCTTCCAATAACCTAAGAGGTGACTCTACACATAGACATCACTAGATGGCCAACATCGAAGTCAGACTGATTATGTACTCTGCCATGAAGAATAAAGAAGCTCTATACAGTCAGTAAAACCTAGACCTGGAGTGACTGTGTCTCAGATCATGAGGTGCTTATTGCAAAATTCAGGCTTAGAATGAAGAAAGTAGGAAAAACCATTAGGCCATTTAGGTATGGCTTAGATCACATCCCTTCTGAATATATGGTATAGGGGAAGAATAGATTTAAGAGATTAGACTTAACAGAGTGCCTGAAGAACTATAGATGAAGGTTCATAACATCATACAAGAGACTGCAATTTGAACCATCAATTTGAACCATCCCAAAGAAAAAGAAATGCAAGAAAGTGAAGTGGCAGTCTGATGAGGCTATACAAATAGCTAAAGAAAGAAGGAAAGCAAAAAGGCAAAGGTAAAAAAGAAAGATTCACCCAAATGAATGGAGATTTCCAAAGAACGGCAAGAAGAGATAAGAAACAGTGCAAAGTAATAGAAGAAAACAATGGAAGGGGAAGGAAGGGTGGAAGACTGAGTCAACCTTGAGCCCATTGGGATCAAGCTCAGATTGTGGGTAAAGTTTTGCCTGCAGCTTAACCACTGCGCCATGTGGCCTCCAACACAAGCATATGCCTATGGCAATGCTAATACCATAGGTAAATTTTCTTTGGTTTTGCCTTTGATATTTTGACCATTTCCAAGGGGCAGCATCAGAATTGGTCATTAGAGGGAACCAGAGAGTATTTCACAGTATTTTGTAGCTTGTTGATAAGGGTAATAAGTTAATTGCAAGCAATGCCAAGTTGGAGGAAGAAAAGTAATAAGTAACACATTTGCTTAAATCCTGTTTGTTGTATATCCCTATGCATAATTTTCCATCCATTCTTCCCGCAAACACTACCACTACTGCTTTCTCTATGAAAATATTTTCAGCAAATGTGTTCCTTTTACAATTCGTAATTTTCTAAATATTGATCTGAAGCGGATAGAAAAGATGCTACTTTGTATGTTATTTCATCTGAAGGAAAGAAGCTTATTAAATCCAGTTCCTATTCATGATTTGTTGTTGATTCATGAGTTCTGTCACTTGCTTCATTTTGTATATTTTCCCCTTTTGTAATGCCTATTATCTCAAAACTAATTTTACAGAAAATATACAATTGAATTTAATTTTAAAAGGCTGTTTATAATATAAGTTTTTAAGAATTAAATTTAGCTGTACAGTTTCTGTAAAATTTGTTTTGAGATAACAGGTCTTACAAAAGGGGGAAAGTCTGGGTATAATAAAAGCAACTGGTGGAATAGCTTAGTGATTTAGGTATATGGCTGTGGAGACAGAGGTCAATTCCCCACTGTGCATCCTAAGAGTAAATAATATTACTACTATCAACAAAATAAGCACTAAGTAACTTAATAAGAGCAAATACAAGTTTGGACTTTATACGGATTTGGACTTTGTATGAGGCATGCAAATTCCTAGCTGCGATGCCTCATACAATGTCCAAATCCTTGCCGTGATGCTCATACAACGTTGTTTCCATAGAGATACATTGTACTGTAACAGCACAGACGTCAGGGCAAAGTCAAGGAAACAGACAGGAAACTGACAGAACTTTAAGAAATCATTGTCTAAAGGCTAAAAACAATACAAAAACATGTCAAACAACCCTGATTGTCCAAGAACCTGAAGAATGCTGCAAAAATCCCAGGAATGCTTCTATAAATTCTGATGAATAAATTCAAAAAAATCCAAAATCGTGCTCGAAACCATTCCTAAACACTCTTTGCCTCATGCAAAACCCACAAGAGCAATGCACGCATGTGTCCTGCCTTTTATACTGCCCAAACACAATGCAACCTGGGAAAACCCCAATGCTTCATACAAAGTCGCACAACTTTGTATGAGGCAACTTTTTTCAAGTAATTAGGTGATGTTGTATGAAGCGGACTTTGTATGAGGTATTACTGTAGCAGCATGGTGATAGTAATGGTTCTTAACATGAAAGAAGGGTCATGGGTCAAACCTCTCTGAAAAGCTTGTTTTTAGGAGCTTTTTAAAGGTCCAGAGGGAGAGAGCCATGTGTATCATCTGTGGAAGAAAGTTCCATGGTGATGGGGCCACAGTGAAAAATCCCTGTTTCTACTTGTCGTCATAACAGTATGATTGAAAGATTATAATCTCCACCAATGATGCCTCTAACAGTCATAATACATTTTTATTGTATACCCAATCTTAACATTTACCAATTTTATTGTGTCAATTTTAAATCCTTTTATCTTCAAAGTTTTACCTATTATGTATCCAATCTCAATATGTACCAATTTTATTGTGTCAATTTTAATTGCTGTGTGCATGTTATGTCCTTGTTTTTATTGTTTGATTTCTTGTACTTTGCCATGGTCAATTGATTGGTGCAATAAACTCATTGATTGATAGTTGTTGTCGGCTTGCTTTCCCTCTGTGTGAGCACCTAGAGATCCATAGTCCAGGAAGAGTTCTGAAATAGGCACTCCAACAGATAAAGAAGTCCCAAACCATTTGGGGCTTTGTATGCTATTGCCATCACCTTGAACCTTGCACAGAAGTGGGCAGGGAGCCAATGCAGATGATCCAGGACTGGTGTGATATGGTCAAATTTATCTACCTCAATCACTAGCCAGGCTAACACATTTCAGACTGCTGAAGGGATTGGCAAGGTACAAGAAGCACAGGTAAGGACCTTAGTTGGTGTCTTATGCAGATGCCCACACAATGGATACCCTGCCACTGATACTGCCAGCATCACAGCTACCACACCGTGGCTCTTCTGCCAGAAAGTGACACTTTGGTGCTCTTATTTTTCTTCACTTCCTTTCTCCTTGTGTAGATAAACCACTGCTCCATATTGTCTTTTAACAGTTTATTTTTAAAATATATATTTTCAAAGAGGCATAGTACTTAAGTGATGCAGCACTAAATAGATTAAAAAGAAATTAAAAGAAATAGCTGTTTTATAAAAAGTTACAAATTCAGACAGCTAAGATACCTTGCAATCTGAAACCGAATATCTGGGTACTATAAAACCTTGCCAAACTCCAGGAAGACAATTTTTTTTCTGACATAGGTAATCACACATGCCAAAACAATTTTTAAAAATACGTGACCGGAATCTGTTCAAGGTAAATAACCTCTAGCACAATGTTTAAAAAAGCACACCTTCTAGCAGAAAACCCCCCGCACTTAGTGGTATGACATATAGTTCCTGATCGTTAAGTTGATTTCAAGCATGGCAAACCTGCCACAAAAACAGTACTGTATCACAATGTGTAAATGAATTCTTCCACAGAATGAAGCTCTGAAGTCTGCACTTTTTAAAATGTACCCAAGGGTAAGTTTTAATATAGTCTGATTCTTATTTCTGAGCCAGAGGCAAAAACCTGTCATTGCAGCTACACTTGCTAGAGAGAACCCCTCTCCTTTTGCACCATGAATTGGCCTGTGAAAGTGTAAAGCACCAGCTGAAAAACAAATCTGCAGTGCTGTTCTGTTCTGTTCTCAGTGTTGAGGCCTGAATGAAATGTTTTGCTAAGCCCGTGGCAGCATGAAATTCAAGTCAAATTGGGGGCCTTGCTCTGATGTAATGATACAAGAACTCTTCAGTATGAAGCCTCATCTCTGCAGCAAGGCTTGAAAAAGCCACCAGCAGTGCACCAGAGACACCTGCACCATCTTCGGCCCCCTCCTCTGGCCTGGACGGTCAGGGGAAGGAAGAGGAGTCCAGCTGAGCCTTGTCTCTGCAGCGAGGCTTGAAAAAGCCACCGCCAGCACACCAGAGATGCCTGAACCATCTTCGGCCCCCTCCTCTGGCCTGGACGGTCAGGGGAGGGAAGAGGAGCCCAGCTGAGCCTCGTCTCTGCAGCAAGGCTTGAAAAAGCCACCGCCAGTGCACCAGAGATGCCCGCACCATCTTCGGCCCCCTCTTCTGGCCCGGACGGTCAGGGGAGGGAAAAGGAGCCCAGCTGAGCCTCGTCTCTGCAGCGAGGCTTGAAAAAGCCACCACCAGCGCACCAGAGACACCAGCACCATCTTCGGCCCCCTCCTCTGGCCCGGACAATCAGGGGAGGGAAGAGGAGCCCAGCTGAGCCTCGTTTCTGCGGCGAGGCTTGAAAAAACCACTGGCAGCGCATCAGAGATGCCCGGACCATCTTTGGCCCCCTACTCTGGCCCGGACAGTCAGGGGAGGGAAGAGGAGCCCAGCTGAGCCTCTCCCCTTGGCCCGCCATGTGGGGAGTCTAAAGGACCATGATTCCACCATCGGCTCCCTCCCCCGCCCTGCCCGGTGGGGGAGGTGGGAATGCAGCTGCCCAGCATTGCCGCGGCGGGACATGGAAAAGCCGTGCCACCAGCACCACTGGAGCCGTGATTCCACCGTCGGCTCCCTCCCCTCCCCTGCCCAGCGGGGGAGGTGGGAGCGCAGCTGGCCGGCATTGCTGCGGCGGGACTTTTCCACCAAAGTCATACCACCAGAGTTGCCGGTCCATTTCCTGGCCTTAAAGGCTGGGTCGTCCTCTCCTTTGGCTCTGTCAGGGATGTGCAAGCCATGGGGTTCTGTTTTGGGGGCGTTGGTGGCCAAGAGATTGTGTAATTAATTTTGCTATGTTAGAATTTAAATGCTTTTTTTTAGACTGATATGTTTTCTTTTCTGATTTCATTAGTGTATTGTATTATTATTGTATTGTAGTTCGATTCATGACTTATGTATTCATGTTCTGATTATTGTATTTATGATGTATTTTTGCCTAATTGCTTTATTTTTGTTACTGAGTTTCAGGGTTTGCTGATACTCTGTTTATATGCTGTTTTTTATAGGAATTGTGTTCATTGCATTTTTGTTCCGATTCTATATTTATTCTTATTGACATTTTGTATGTTTATTATATTTTGTTTTGTTGTATCTTTAATTACATTGGAAGCCGCCCTGTGTCAGCCTACAAGCTGAGTAGGGCAAGGTACAAATTAAAAATTGAATTGAATTGAATTGAACATGTGTCTGTCTTGCTCTGTTTAAACTCCCGAGAGTGGAGTGACTATTCTCCGATGATCATTTGCCAGCTGCAGGAAGATTATGACAAGTTCCCAAACTGGTCAGAGCCCTCCAAAGTTTAGTGGCAAGTGGGCATAGGATGGTTATGACGTACATTGTCTCTTGTCCAAGCCATTGCTCAGCTCTTGCTCTCCAGATGGTTTCACCTATACCTCTCATTATCCCCAGCCACTGGTTGTACTGCTGGGATGGGTGAGAGCTGTTGGTATATTCTCGCTAGGCCTAAAGAACATTAGGCTGTGTATATTCCCTTTTAAAGCCTTAAAGTGAAGGGTAGTGATGGGGGGTTGGGGGAATGCTGTTTTGGAATGCCTTAATGTACTCTGGGTTATGCTTTTCTAGGCGGTCTGGATTCCCCTTTGAAGCCAAGCTGCCACCGCAGTGTTTCCAACAAAAGGCAACCCATCTGCCTCACATTCCTTCCCATGTTTCTCAAACAGTGTTGACTCCCCCCCCCATCCTCTCACTTGTTTTGGTTCTGCCATATTCCCTTGTTACTGCAAAAATGGATCTTTGCAAAAAATATGAGGCATTTGAAGTTGAGGATAAAGAGCGTTCCTTGAGTGTTCGAACTCCTTAGTCAGATCATTGAGGAGCTTTAGGGTACTGTTGTGTTCTGTTGGTTTTATTGTACACACGGATTACAATGTATCTGAGCCAATGTAACCTTGCCTATAGCAACAATGTAACCTTCAGCTGTATCATATAAACCCTGTAATAGGACGCGAGCTAATGACCACCAGCTGGCAGCAGCGAGCGTCCAAGCTCTCTTGGTCCAAACTCATCAAAGGCAACAGCGCGGGAAGTTTTCCCGCCACCACCTACACCTGGACAAGAAGGGCGTGACCTGCAATGACGTCACGCAGACAGTAGCCAATGGGCTACCATGGCACCACGTTCAAATGTGTTACTGCTGTATATAAAGAGCTATCGATCCGCCATTACCTCATGTTCCCTCTGCCCACGATGCAATAAACCTGAGTTAACCCAGCCCGAGGCTGTGTCCTGTGTCTTGGTTTGCATACACCAAATTGGCGACGAAGGTGGGATAATGGATCCCCACGGAACAGCCAGGGCACAGAGCGGTTTCAACATCACCAAACCGCAAGACTGGGAGCTGCTTGAGATGGATTTCCAGGCGGCCTTGGTGGAACTCAGAGTCAAAGGAGAAGACGAGGAGAGGAAGAGGGCCATCCTCACCAGAATGCTCGGGATGGAAACCAAGCGGACGCTGGTGGGCATAATCGCTCCGAAGAAGGTGAGCGACTTTAAGGCGAGTGACATCATGAAACTGCTGCGAGAGCGGTTCTGCCCCTCGAGGGCAATGTTTCCCGCTCGGAGCGCGTTTTGGAGGCGAGTCCAAGCGCCGGATGAGTCGGTTGAGGCATTCGTGGCCGCCATGAGGATAGCCGCCGCCCCCTGTAAATGGGGCGATATCCTGGAGTTGGTCCTCAGGGACGGCGTGTTGTGTGGCCTGAAAGACAAGGAGGTACAGCGCAGCTTGATGAATAAGGAGCCGCCACCCACGCTGGCAGAGGTCATAGAGGCCGCGGAAGCCGCAGAGTCCACGAATGCCGGAGTGGACGAGATGCACCAGTGGCGTGAGTGGCGTCCTAGAGCCGGCAAGGCGGAAAATTCGGTGCACGGGAAGACCGGACAGTCGGTGCACGCGACTCGACGGGCCTCAAAGTCGTCTACGGAAGGCAGCGACGGCGAGGAGGTCCAGAAGGTCCGGAAGGGTGGTCGACGCTGCGAGGGTTGCGGAGCGGCCCACGAGCGCGCGAGATGCCCGTTCAGGAAGGCCGAGTGTTACACCTGCGGCCGTCGGGGGCACATCGCCAAGGCGTGCAGAAAGAGGAAAGAGGGCCGGAGGCAGTCACAAGACCGCGCAGCCAGACCGGACCGTCCAGCGAGGCCCAAAGATGGCGCCCAGACCACGAGGAAGCAGGACGGCGTGGGCCGCGTCTCGGACGGCAGCGAGGACGACGCCTCAGTGTTCAGCGTGTCCGCGGGACAGTCCCATTACTTCGTTGAGGTATTAGTACAAGGGGCCCCTATTAAGATGGAAATTGACTCGGGGTCCTCCTATTCCATAATTCCCCAGAAAGAGTTCCTGAAAATCGACCCCCACGTGCGGCCCAAGCTTAAAGCGTTGAGGTCCACACTACGGGACGTACAGGGAAACAGCATTCCGGTGTTGGGGGTCGGGAAATTTCGGGTCAATTTTAAGAGACATTCTGCGGAACTGCCCCTAGTTGTCCTCAAAGGGGGAAGCTGTAGCCTCCTAGGGACACAGTGGTTTCAGCCCTTAGGTTTGTTCATAGGGGGGGTGCATACCGTGGGGGGGGACCCAATACAAGCGGTTTGCGATGCGCACCCCGCCGTTTTTAAGAAAGGACTCGGAAGGTTCAAGGGACCCCCTGTAGCTTTCGACATAGACCCGGAGGTCCGCCCGATAAGACTCAAACCACGCAGGGTGCCGTTCGCACTCAAGGACAAGATAGAGGCGGAACTGGACAAACTGGTGGGCCAGGGGATTCTTATTCCTGTTGATTCCGCGGAGTGGGAAACTCCAATTGTAACGGCTCTAAAGGCTAACGGGGAGGTGCGCATTTGCGCTGATTATAAGTGTACAATTAACAAGGCGATCCGCCCTAATGCATACCCGGTGCCAGTGATCAGCCACCTTTTGGCCAGACTAAATGGGGGAAAGTGTTTCGCTAAACTCGATTTGGCACAAGCCTATCAGCAACTTCCAGTGACCCCCCGCCACGGCCGCGGCACAAACGATAGTTACACATAAGGGAGCGTTCCAGGTGTCGCGGTTACAGTTCGGCGTGAACTCCGCACCCGGCCTTTTTCAATCGCTCGTGGAACGCCTCCTAAAGGGCCTGGAGGGGGTGTTGCCTTATTTTGATGACGTGTTGATAACAGGGGGGAGTGAGGCTGAACTGGCGGAAAGGTTGGACAAAGTACTGACCGTGTTCGAGAAAGCGGGGCTGAGATTGAGGAAGGACAAATGTGTTTTTTTCGAGACCGAGGTCGAGTTTTTAGGGTTCCGGATCACACCCGAGGGGATTAAGCCGTCTAAATCCAAAGTAGCAGCCATTAAAAAGGCCCCTCGCCCCACATCCAAAACCGAGCTGCAGTCTTTCCTGGGGCTCCTCAATTTTTACCATACATTCCTCCCGCGGAAGGCGTCCGTGGCCGAACCGCTCCATCGGTTACTTAAAAAAGAGGAGCCATGGATGTGGGGTGACGAGCACGAGAGGGCGTTCAAGGAGCTAAAGCAACTCCTAACATCTGAGGCAATCCTGACGCACTTCGACCCCAAACGGCCAGTGGTCCTAGTCTGTGATGCATCCCCGGTGGGGGTGGGGGCGGTGCTTTGCCACGTGTTGGAGGACGGAAGGGAGGCCCCGGTAGCGTTTTACTCAAGGTCCCTGTCCCAAGCGGAGCGAAATTACGCACAAACCAACAGGGAAGCGTTAGCAATAGTAGCGGGGACCAAAAAATTTCACGATTTTTTGTATGGCCGCCCGTTCAAAATCGTGACCGATCACAAGCCGCTGTTAGGGATTTTCACGGCAAGCAAGCCCACGCCACAGATCCTGTCCCCGAGGATGCTGCGATGGGCTATTTTTCTCAACGCGTACCAACATGAGTTGGAGTACAGGCCCGGAAAGGAGATCAGCCATGCTGATGCGCTTTCGAGATCCCCTCTGCCCTTGTCGGCGGACCAAAAGGCGAGAGCAGAAAGAGACCGCCAGGTGTTGCTAATTGAGGTTTTAGACGCACCCCCACTAGTACCAGCCGACATTGCTAGGGCGACAGGCAAGGACAGGACGCTGGAGAAAGTTAGTTCATGGGTGCAGAAGGGGTGGCCGGCTTCGTCCCCGAGTACAGAGTTCGACCCATTCTTTAGGAAAAAGCTGGAGTTGTCCCTAGAGAGGGGGTGCCTTCTGTGGGGCCAACGGGTGGTGGTCCCTGCGCCCCTGCGGACGAGGGTGCTCGAACTGCTGCACGTCAGCCACCCGGGCATAGTTCGTTCAAAGGCGCTAGCCCGGAGTTACTTCTGGTGGCCACAGCTGGACGCGGACATTGAGCACATGGTCGGCACTTGCGAGGCTTGCCAGGAATCCCGACCTGAGGCGGCCCGTCTCCCGCATAGGGAGTGGGACACGGCAAGGGGGGCGTGGTCCAGAGTGCACGTGGATTTCGCTGGCCCGTTCCGAGGAACCATGTTTCTCCTGGTGGTAGATGCGTTCTCCAAGTGGCTGGAGGTTATCCCAGTAAAGAGCACGTCCTCCGCCACGACAATTAGCCGGCTAAGGAGAGTCTTTTCCACGTTCGGTTTACCCGACACTTTAGTCAGCGATAACGCTAGTTGTTTCACCTCCGCTGAGTTCGGAGCATTCATGGAGGCAAACGCCATTCGGCATGTCACATCCGCACCGTTTCACCCGGCCACGAATGGCCAAGTGGAACGACTAGTGCGTACAACAAAGGACGCGCTGCGGCGCATGGGCCCGGGGGACCTGAATCACCAGGTATGCCAGTTCCTTTTAGCGTATAGGGTAACCCCTTTAGCGTCAGGCTACTCGCCGGCGGAGCTCTTGATGCGGCGAAAACTGACCACGATCCTGTCCAGGCTAGACCCGACGAGGGTCGAGGATAAAGGAAAAAACATAGGGTTGGCAGTCTCGAAAGGTTTCGCCGCCGGGGACCCTGTTCACTGCAGGAACTATTCCAGCGCAGGGCCGGCCTGGGTACCAGGGAAGGTTGTAGAACAGACGGGGCCAGTATCGTACCGGGTCGAGACTAACACCGGCCTCCTCTGGAGGAGGCACGCAGACCAACTGAGGCACCGAGTGAGCGGGCCAGTCAGTGGAGCTCAGCAACAGGATTCAGCGTTAGGGTTCTCCCCCACCCGCTTAACCCAAGGGGGAGACAGCAATGGACAACAGTCCCAAGCAAGGGGGGAAGGAAGCAGAAGCAGCGGCCCCGACTCATATCCTTTTGATACGCCAGTCCTATCAGGAGCCGGGGAAGGGGGAGAGGAGTTCGCGACCGCTACCCCCGATAGTAATTTTGAGTTTGATTTTGCGAGCCGGGGGGGTTTTCAGGAGTGTTCCCCCACCCATCCAAGCGAGAAGAGGGGTTTTTCGTTAGCCCCCAGTGCCCCCGGTTCCTCCCTAAGAAAGAGCACACCTCCCAACAACGCCGCGGAGCCGCGGAAAGTCACTAACGAGTCTCCCTCTCATATTACAGGACAGGAAACCAGGGGACAAAGAGAAGGTAGCAAACCCGGGGAGAGGCAGCCCGCATCGAGACCCCAGCGTGTTCGAAATAAGCCATCTTGGCTGAGAGACTTTGTCTCCTAAGGGGGGGGAGTGTGTTTAAGTGTGGGCTCGAGACTTTGTCTCATCCTAGGGGGGAGGGGTGTTGTGTTCTGTTGGTTTTATTGTACACACGGATTACAATGTATCTGAGCCAATGTAACCTTGCCTATAGCAACAATGTAACCTTCAGCTGTATCATATAAACCCTGTAATAGGACGCGAGCTAATGACCACCAGCTGGCAGCAGCGAGCGTCCAAGCTCTCTTGGTCCAAACTCATCAAAGGCAACAGCGCGGGAAGTTTTCCCGCCACCACCTACACCTGGACAAGAAGGGCGTGACCTGCAATGACGTCACGCAGACAGTAGCCAATGGGCTACCATGGCACCACGTTCAAATGTGTTACTGCTGTATATAAAGAGCTATCGATCCGCCATTACCTCATGTTCCCTCTGCCCACGATGCAATAAACCTGAGTTAACCCAGCCCGAGGCTGTGTCCTGTGTCTTGGTTTGCATACACCAAAGGTACCAATTGTTTTCATCTGCGTATTTTCCTTGCCTCCCAAACAGACACTTTGAGCTGTTCTTTAATTGAAGTAAATGTAACAGCTGCTACTTTGTGTGTTGTTTCCCTCGTTTTCCCTTGTGAGTCACAGATTTCCTTCCTTAATGTCTCTATCTTCTCTCGTCCTGTGCTAATGAAGCCCCGGATTTTAGTTGCGGATGTTTCTGAAGTTGCATGCCTGCAAATCTTTAAAGCTCTCAAATTTAATTTTTTATTTCCCCCTATTTCTTCTTAATTACTTTTCGGAGGCCATCATTACCGTAAGAGAGGCTTGGAAAAGGCAGCGACAGGCCTGGCAGGTGGCAAGTTCATAAACACTGGAAGGATTGGCAACAACAACACAGAGGAGAGGAGAGCAGCCACCGTGGCTGGGGGCCAGAGGCTTACTCAAAGTCAAAGGGAAGAAGGCAGAAGGCAGTGGGCTAGAAAATGGCCTCGGTGGAATGTAGCACAGAGCTAACCCCAGGCTCTTTCCGGAATGAGATCTCTAGAGGTTTATCATACAAAGTGTTGAGACACTGCTTTTATGGCTCACATGACAGATGGTTGACTTAGCTAGGGCGAGTTTATTTTTTTTTAAAGTCCCCTTTCTGGTCAGCTATTCCACCCAGTGCCTATGGTGGTGGCTATGGCTCTCCATCTGGTCAGACCCCACGGAAAATATGAAGCTGGTGTTTGACTGCCAAAAGCTGTTGCTTTAGGTCTGCCAGCACATTGTGAACAATCGTCAATCATTCAACGTTAGGCTGTTCTAGCCTTGGACTTTCTAGGTTAACTGCTCCTAATGGCTGAAATCCTGTTGCTTTATGTAGCAAGTCATGACTAGAATATAATTCTCTTGACTCAGTGGAACTTATAGAAGAGATGAACCACCAAATCCCCATTGATTCAATGGGCCTAATATGGTTGCGACTTACTTCCCTAAGCAACAGGATTTCAGTCATAGAATATTTTTTAAACTATGTGAATCAGAGATGTTATGGTTGTCCATTATGGAAAGAGTAGTCTACCTGGTCAAATTTAAGTTGGGTTTGTGTGTTCCATCCATCCATTTGGTCTTTTTAGAGCAGGGGTGCCCAAACTATGGCCCGTGGGCTGGACTTGTTACTCCCTTGTTACTCTCGGAAGCAGAAGTAAAATGTGCCCACATTTTATTTCTGCTTCTGAGAGCGATGAGGGCAATGTGGGCCAGATGAATTGGTGTCAGGGCCGGATCCGACCTATGGGCCGTGGTTTGGGCATCCCTGGTTTAAGCAGAGAAAATGGCAGCCTAAAATCTATCTCATCCTGTTGCAAAACAGATTGCAAAGCACGTTTTACTTTAGCTTCCAGTGGGAGGAACCACATGACTGGCCCACTGAACCACATGACTGGCCTACGGCCCAAAAGGTTTGGGCACCCCTGTCCTAGAGGGAAGGAAGGTTAAGATGCATCAAAATGACTATGGATACACACAGAGAAGCCTTGGTTTCTACACACACTAAAATGGGAAGGGTTTGAAAATTGGGGGGGGGCAAGAAAAAGCATGACCAGTTTTAGCCAGCATGTTCTGCACAGTGTGCAAGACCAGGGTAAGATAGATGGATTGACTGAGATTGACAGGAGCTAAAGGCAGATATGTTGCCTTTGTTTTCCAAGGCATTTTGTCCAACACGTTTTGCTGACCAAGACAGAAGAACAGACTGTGCCCCATTCATCACATTGCAAAGTCAAGCTGCTTGGGCTAGTCAGGTTATTTTGACACCTGAGGCAGAGAATCCCACAAGCTCTTCTCTTGATAAAGGTAAAGGTAAAGGTTTCCCTTGCTCGAAAGCCAGTCGTATCCGACTCTAGGGTGCAGTGCTCATCTCTGTTTCTAAGCCGAAGAGCCAGCGCTGTCTGCTTCTGCAGACGTTTCCGTGGTCATGTGGCAGGCATGACTAGACACCGGAGTGCACGGAACGCTGTTACCTTCCCACCGAAGTGGTCCCTATTTATCTACTTGCAATTTCTTGCTTTCGAACTGCTAGGTTGGCAGGAGCTGGGACGAAGACGGGAGCTCATTTCCGTCCTGCAGTACTCGGGAATCGAACTGCTGACCTTCCGCTTCCCAGTCAGCGTCTTAGCGACTTGATAGCAAGAATAAAGTACTGTACAGTATATAGTTTTTAAAAAGCCTCAGATTTTGGTGCCCTTTCATGATAAGCAAAGTAGAATGGGGTAGCCCTCCGCTTGTCACATTTTCGTTACAAGCTTGCTGTTGTGATCTCCTGTGTCGCTCTAAATAACCCATACCGCATAATTCAGGGACAGACAAGGGCAAACCTTAACATGCTGACAAACCTAACTCCCCGCCTCCCATATGAAACTCATTTTGTCTCCACTGAGATTGGAATACTAACACAGAGCTTGTGAAGAAGATAATTTACACATGGGTGACATTTGTGCCTTTAGCTCCTGTTGATCTATATCAATCCTTCCATGCCATTCTGATCCTACAGATTGTGTGGGGCTCACTCCCAAAATTTGAACATATCTTTTTTTTTTGTACTCCACTTTGTCGGATGCAAAATAATTCTCATGCAGATACAAACCAGGGCTTTTGTGTGTGTGCATGTGCGCACAGCCCATTTAATGCCTCTTGGCCTTACTCTTATTGCTAATTTCCAGGGAAAAAATGACAGAAATATACAAGAAGAAGCATGACCAACATATAAACTTTTACAGATCATCTAGTCTCCTTTATGCCTTTTAAAATGTGGTTGCAGTTTTTTCTGTCACACAATTACATAAAAATAAACTTTTAAAAGCATTCTATTTTTTCTACTGCAGTATAATTAATAGTCAGTGTAAAGCAATTCCCTTTTGAGAGTCCTCCCCTGTACTTTTGAGAAAACACTTTATTCATTCATTCACTCACTCACTCACTCACTTACTTACACTTATAACATAATATTTAGAAAATATTTTTAAGGTGTGATTTAAAGCAGCTCTCCCCAATCAGGTTACCTTCAATATGTTATGGAGTCTAGCTCTGATCATTACTGTAGGCTGGAACTCATGGGAATTGTAGTCTAAAACATGGAAAAGTTCTGGGTTAAGCTGAATTATGGCAAAATAAAATAACAATAGCAACTACACTTCTATACCGCCCATAGCACTTGGTGCATTCTCTGGCAGCTTACAGGTAATTAGCATTTTCCCCCCAACATGCTGGGTACTCATTTTATCAACCTCAGAAGGATCGAAGGCTGAGTCATCCTTGTATCCCATCATGATTGAACTCACAACAGTTTGGCTGCAGTACAGCAGTTTAACCAGGGCTCTTAAAAGGTCTCTTAAAAGGGCTCTTAAAAGAAGAGAAAATGTCTTGTGATGGAGTGTAATAATTGTGACTGTCTTATATTTATAAAAATTTCCTATTCATTTTCGTTGTAAAAAGGTGTTACATTTGTTGTTATGTGCTATCAGATTGCTTCTGATTTATGGCAACTCTAGTAGTATGTGAGATGTTCAAGAATGATATATCATTGCTTAGCCCTCCTGAGGGGTACACAGAAAGAGCCTCCTTGAAGATTGTGGTATTTTTGATGCACAATCAAGCGTACCCTGGTAACGGCAACCTTGTGTTGTTGACTAATCTTTCTCACACTAGGTCAGGCAAAAGGAACTGCAGAATGAAATAACCAAAAGGTGCTTTTGTTTTGTCAGATTCATGCCTGGCCTAGACACGAAAGAAGAAGGCTTCCTAAGTTTCCATAATGAAGCAGGGATTTCAACCCAGCTGTCCTGAGTCCTAGTCCAACACTATCCATTATACTACAATGGCACTGTTACTGACTACATTACAATGTGTTGTATGTTAGATGACTCATGAAGGACAAGGCTATCAGTGAGATTCTCTGTGGTGTAGTGAGTACAGTGAAGGATCAGGATTAATATATGGTAGTGGGCCAGGTTACCTTAGAGACCGCATCGCCCTAAGGACGTCTGTCCGTCCAACCAGAGCGGACCGGAGGGGCTCTCTAATTGTGCCATCGGCCAGGGGGGCTCGCCTCTCTGGCACAAGGAGGAGAGCCTTCTCTGTGTCCGCACCGGCCCTTTGGAACCTCCTGCCTGTGGAACTGCGTCTTCAGACGGAGTTGTTGCCCTTTAGAAAAGAACTAAAAACCTGGCTGGCGGGCCAAGTTTGGGGTGCAGGTGGAGGGGTGGCTTCCGTTGGGTGGTTAATATAGGGGAGGATGCCTGCCCCACGGTTTCTTCAGTTCCTGCACCCCTCTCTTTTTAGGGGTGGGTTCTTATTGCTGGTTTTTATTTGTTTTATTTGTTTTTATATGTTTTTACCCATTGTTGTGAACCGCCCGGAGTCGGCTTTGGCTGAGTGGGCGGTATAGAAATTTGACAATAAAATAAAATAAAATAAAAAAAAATTAAGGAAACTTGGGTTCAGATCCCTGCTTGACCAACAAAAAGTCATTGAGAGCTGCCTGCATTGGAAAAACTACTCATAAAACCTCATATACCTTGAAAGCCCTATTTGAGTTGCCATACATCAGATGTGACTTGGCAGCACATAACAAACAAAAACAAGGCTATCAACGGTTTATTACTCTGGATAGCTATATGCTCAGTGGTGGGTATCAGCAGGTTCACACCAGTTGTCCAGAACCGGTAGCAGAAATTTTAGCTGGCCCCACCCATCCAAGTTTTGAATTAAAGTAGTCCTAATTTGGGTGCAATGCAGGGCTTTCCCTCTGGCGATGCCCACCATACCATGCCCACAGTGTGGTAGTAAAATTGTATATGCTGCTTCTTAATACATTAGAATTGTGAAGAATGACTTATTTATAAGACAGTACATCTCAATATATATAGACTGGCTGTCAAGTAGTTGCGGACACCCATGAAGTTTTTTTACTGCCAGCATAAAAGTAAGCAAAAAGGCAAAGATGTACCTTTGTTTTCACTTCTGCTGTTGTGTATGCAAGTAAATCATCTGTCACCGCACGCAACTCAGCTGCCAGCCATAGCGCAGCTGAGGAAGCTCAGCCCATGCGACCCCAATCACCCAATCAGCAACTAGCGCGGGAAACCTCCCCGCTATAGGTGAACCTTAGGAAGGTACGCAGTAAACCTTAGTCAGGTTAGGTGAAACTTAGGAAGGTACGCAGTACATCCCTAATTACATCACTGCTACCGCAACCAATGAGTGCCTTTGGGGGGAAATTCAAATGCAATATATGATATATAAGGAGCTGCGTCTCCACCATTTGGGTATGTACAGATTGACCATGCTGCAATAAAGAAGTGTTTGGCCCGCCTGCCAGCTCCGTGTGCAATCAATCTGCCTACATCAAATTGGTGATGAGGATGGGATAATGGCTTCCCACAGAGTTACCCTCACTCCGTTTGACACCTCTAAGCCAGAGTCATGGGACCTCTACGAGGAGCAGTTCCTGTATGCCATGGATGTGGAGAACATCAAGGAAGAAAAGCAGAGATGAGCCTGTCTACTGGCTCAGTGCGGGTTGCCAACCCTGGAACTGGCGAGGAACCTGCTGATGCCAAGGGCCCTAAGGTCGGTACCCCTCGGCGAAATCCTTGCTGCGCTGCGGGCACACTTCTGCCCAAAGGTGTCCATGTTCCTGGCACGACTGGCCTTCCACTGGCACGACCAATGGCCCAGAGAGAGCGTGGCGGAGTACATCGCTGTGCTGAGACTGGCGGCTGTCCATTGCTGGTGGGGAACCTTCCTGGACGAGGTGCTGCGAGACCACCTTCTACTCGGCATGCGAGATGAGGAGGCCCAGCGGAGATGTGACATCATGTTTGAGCAGGTCCTGCAGGCTGTCCAGGCTGCAGAGGATGGGGTGCGGGCATGCCGGGCGAGAACCGCAGCCTCAGGAAACCCGTCGTCCGCCATGCAGGCTCACAGCTGCTCGTCTCGCAGGAAGTGAGAGATGAGAACCACGGCAGCCGCTGCCACATCCTCATCCAACCTCAGCGAGAGTGAAAGCGAGCCCGAGGTCCCGAAGGTGACGAAAAGACCTTCTGAGAGGAGAGACACTGCTGAAGCAAGCAGACACTGTGAGGGGTGCAGGGGCACACATGACCGGAAGTGGTGCCCTTCAAGAAGGCAGAGTGCCACAACTGCGGGTGTTTGGGCCACATTGTAAAGGTTTGCAGACAACGCAGAAGCCGAGACCCTGACTGGACCAGCTGCCGGAAGGACGAGGGTGTCGGGAAGGTGCAGAAGGTGCACGCAGGAGACACAGTGGTGAGATGTGTGGCGGACCGGCATACCCGTTTCTTTGTTAAGGTACTGTTGCAGGGGGTCCAGGTGAAGATGGAGGTGGACTCAGGGACTGCCTACTCCATTGTATCGCAGACCAAGTTTCTGCGAATACCCCCTAGGGACCGCCCCAAACCTAGAGCCCTCAAAACAAACTTGCGGGATGATCAGGGAAATTACAGTCATGGGGGTGGGGGACTTCACCGTCCAGTTCAAGAACTTCACAAGGAAGTTACCCTTAGTGGTCCTTAAGGGGGGGGTCCAGTTGTCTCCTGGGGACCCAGTGGTTTGAACCGCTGGGAATTGCATTCACTGGAATCAATGCCGTCCGAGGCGACCCCATCCAACATGTGTGCAATGCACACCATGGGGTCTTCAAGAAAGGACTTGGGGAGTACAGGGGGCCTTCTGTGGACTTTGATATGGACCCTCCCATCCACCCCATGCGCCTCAAGCCGCGAAGAGTGCCTTTTGCACTAAAGGACAAAATAAAGGCCGAATTGGACAAATTGGTGGGTCAGGGAATTTTGGTTCCGGTGGACTCAGCAGAGTGGGAGACACCGATTGTAACTGCCATGAAATCTAACTGGAAGGTTAGGATTTGTGCTGATTACAAGTGTACTATCAATAAGGCAATCCGCCCCAATGGCTACCTAGTGCCGGTAGTTAGCCACTTGCTGGCGAAGTTACATGGGGGGAGGTGTTTTGCGAAGCTGGACCTAGCACAGGCTTACCAGCAGTTAACAGTCACACCTGGGGCCGCAGCTGCCCAGACAATAGTTACGCACAAGGTTGTTTTTAAGGTGACACGCCTCCAGTTCGGCATGAACTCAGCTCCCGGTATATTTCAGGTGCTTGTGGAATGCCTACTTACGGGACTCCCTGGGGTGTTGCCATACTTTGACGATGTATTGATAACAGCTGGGGATGAGTCAGAGCTAGCTCAGAGGTTAGACTGGGTCCTGACTGTGTTCGAAAGGGCTGGGTTATGCCTAAGAAGGGACAAGTGGTTTTTTTACGCAAACGAGGTAGAGTTCCTGGGGTTTCGGATCACCTCTGATGGGGTAAAGCCCTCAAAATCAAAGGTTGCAGCCATTCAGGATGCCCCCACACCAGCTACTAAGTCAGAGCTGCAGTCGTTCTTGGGGCTCCTGAATTTCTACCACTCCTTCCTCCCATGGAAGGAATCTGTGGCAGAGCTGCTACACCGCCTACTGAAAAAGGACATAGTCTGGTGGTGGGGGGAGGCTCAAGAGTGAGCGTTCAGTGAGTTAAAGCGGCTCCTCTCTTCCGAGGCGTTATTAACTCACTTCGACCCCAAGAAGCCCATAGTGCTAGTGTGTGATTCCTCACCGGTGGGGGCTGTCTTCTGCCACGTATTTGAGAATGGGAGGGAGGCTCCGATTGCGTTCTACTCGAGATCCCTCTCGAAAGCAGAGCACAACTATGCCCAGATAGACAGGGAGGCCCTCGTGATCATCGCAGGGACCAAGAAATTCCATGACTTCCTGTATGGGAGGTAGTTCACCATTGTCACCGACCACAAGCCCCTCCTACGTATCTTTGTCATGACCAAGCCCACCCCACAGATCTTGTCCCCTAGAATGTTAAGGTGGGCGTTCTCCTTAATGCATACCAGTTTATGCTGGTGCATCACCCAAGGAAAGACATTGCGCACACGGATGCACTTTCCAGGTCTCCCCTACCAGAGCTGGTGGAACCCAAGTGCGAGGTTGAGCAAGAGCACCAGGTGCTGCTCACCGAGTCCCTCAAATTGCCCCCAATTGTTCCTGTGGATATCGCCAAGGCAACTGCCAAAGATAGGTTTTTGTCCCAAGCATTGGCGTGGGTTAGGAAAGTTAACCCTTCCGAAGAACTCGCATCATTCTTCAGGAAGCACTTCGAGCTTTCGCTCGAGAGAGGATGCCTCCTCTGGGGCCAAAGAGTAGTAATTCCCGATGTCTTGCGAACCAAGGTGCTCCATCTGCTCCGCATGAGCCACCTGGGAATCATGAAGTCAAAAGCTTTAGCAAGGAGTTACTTCTGGTGACCCCATATAGATGAGGGTATAGAGAAATTGGTGGGCCGGTGTGAGAGTTGCCAACAATCACGACCCGAGGAGCAAAGGCTGCCCCCCCAGGGAGTGGGACACAGCCCGTGGTCCGTGGTCCAGAATCCACGTCGATTTCGTGGGGCCCTTCAGGGGCACCATGTTTCTACTCGCAGTCAACGCATTTTCGAAATAGCTTGAGGTCATTCCAATGCGCAACACGTCCTCCGCAGCCACAATCAAACATCTGAGAAGGATATTCATTTGATTTGGTATCCCTGATGTGCTAATTTCGGATAACGCATCCACTTTCACGTCTGTGGAATTCCAGGCGTTCCTCGAGCGGAATGCAATCAGGCACGTCACCTCTGCCCCTTTTCACCCAGCCACGAATGGCCAAGTAGAGCGCCTGGTCTGCACCACGAAGGAGGCACTAAGGAGGATGGGTCTGGGGGACCTGGAGCTACAGCTCTGTCAATTCCTAATATGCTATAGGGTCGCCCCACTAGCCTCGGGACAATCCCCCTCGGAACTCCTAATGCTGAGAAGAATCCCAACATTGCTCGACCGCCTGGATCCTTCTAGGGTGGAGGACAGGGGTACGAATGTGTCAGTAGAGCAGAAAAAAGTGTTTGGGGCAGGTGATCCAGTTTACTGTAGAAACTATTTAAGCTCAGGGCCAGCGTGGGTACCCTAGGAAGTAGTGGAACAAACCGGGCCAGTATCGTACAAAGTCATAACAGAGTCAGGATTACTGTGGCGGAGACACGCTGGCCAGCTTAGGAGAAGGGTCACGGAAACCACCCGGGAGAGTGATTCAGAGGAACCCACTGGAGGGAGCGAACCAGGGGAATCAGCGTTAGGGTTGGCCCCCCACCCGCTTAAACCAAGGGAGGAATACAGGACTCAGCATGGCAGGCTGCATGGAGCCACGGGAGTCGGTCTTTCAGCCTGAGGATGCGGATCCCCAGTATGATTTTTTGTTTCAGGATGAGGGGAGTTTTTGCGAGTGTTCCCTAATTGTCCCAGTGAGCAGCAGGGCTTTGAGTTCTCCCAACAGTCCCCTCATCCTCCCCGAGTCAGGAATACCCCATCCCTGCCCCTCCCAGGATTCGATGGGACTCTTCAGTTCTCTCGAGGGGAAAGCCCAGGCACAACAGGCAATCCGGGCAGCACCGCTGGACCGGCAGGTTGGCCGCAGCGAAATCGCTGGCCCCCACAATGGTTAAGGGTCTTCGTCCCATCCTAGGGGGGAGGGATGTTGTGTATGCAAGTAAATCATCTGTCACCGCATGCAACTCAGCTGCCAGCCATAGTGCAGCTGAGGAAGCTCAGCCCATGCAATCCCAATCACCCAATCAGCAACTAGCGCGGAAAACCTCCCTGCTATAGGTGAACCTTAGGAAGGTATGCAGTAAACCTTAGTCAGGTTAGGTGAACCTTAGGAAGGTACGCAGTACGTCCCTAATGACATCACTGCTACCACAACCAATGAGTGCCTTTGGGGGGAAATTCAAATGCAAGATATGATATATAAGGAGCTGCGTCTCCACCATTTGGGTATGTACAGATTGACTATGCTGCAATACAGAAGTGTTTTGCCCGCCTGCCGGCTCCATGTGCAATCAATCTGCCTACATCAAATTGTGTATGCAAGTAAATCATCTGTCACCGCACACAACCTCTGCTCTTCTACTTTTGCACATTTGTGCACTCTGTACAACCTGTGCAGTATGTGCAAACATTATACACATTAGTGTTGGTATTCTTATCAGTTGTGGCAGAAAATGCCTACCATCTCACAAAGCAAGGAGAAAAATTTATAGCAATAGCAGTTACACTTATATGCCACCCTATAGCATTTAAAGCACTCTCTGAGCTGTTCACAGATATCTGCCATTTTTGCCTCCAACATGCTGAATACTCATTTTACCAAAATCAGAAAGATGGAAGGCTAAGTCTACTTGGAGCCCGTCAGGAACAAGCTCATAATGTCAGCAGTTTTTGGCTGCCGTACAGCAGTTTAACTACTGCACCACCAAGGGTCTTCAACGTTTATGCAGTTTTTCATGTGCAGTGGGGATTTATATCCCTTCTCTGAATGAATAGCAGGTACTGGAGAATGACAAGTACAGCAGAAGAGCAGACGGTCATTGATCACTATGAGAAGCAGGATATTGGATAAGATTGGTGTGAGCCATCAAACCTTTTCTTACAGCAAATTCAGATGTCAGAGACAGATTATGATTTTATATTTGTGAGGGTGGCCATAAAATGGTGGATGTAGTAGCATCTGACTCTACTCAGACCACAAGCCAACAGTGCTATGTGAGGATATTATGACCCTCATCCTATGAGAGGATGAAATATTCTCTATCATTTTCAACAAGTTGTCAGTGTCTGGTAGGCTTGAAGCTATGGCTATGTATGGGGGTTGTCAGGACTAGAGGTCAGTTACACTGATCTTAGTTGCAAAACCGAGATAAGAAACAGCAGAGCATAAGTCCTTAGAGAAGATGTTGTGTTGCAATGGGTCAGCTGCTTTTTTTTAACATCTCTCCTTTAGACAAAGAGCCTGGATGAACTTGTGGCCAATGAAAGTTGGAAAAGAAAGAGGCATAGAACCTGAGGACAGTTTGAAAGTCTTCAAGGACAAGTTTTTATTTTGGACAGCTGTACTGCAAAGGCGGAACAGGAGTCATGGGCCCATCCACTGGAACCAGGTCTCTTTTTACTTCCCACCAGCACTGTCTATGGTTTGCCCTAGTCCAAAAGTACATTTATACCCTTCCCAGGCAGCGTATGATTCTGTTTTCAAATAATGAAAATGTCAGTACTAATGAAAAGACTTTTTGGAAGGGGCATCTAATTGATTTCCCTGCTGCCCTGAAATATAAATGCTACCAGAAGTAGAATCAGTGTTTCAGCCTTGATCTTTGTTAAATGAGTGTTATCAGCACAGGGCGGGTTGTCCGTTCCCAGAGAGATTTTCTTCTCCATTTTTTAATTGCCATAGGCTCTTTTCTTAGAAACACACACAAGAAAACTCAAAGCAAATGGTAAACAAAACATCCCCCCTCCCTTTGGTTCACAGCCTCCCATAGCTGTTCCTTCATCACCATAGAGATGTGGCTGTTTCCTAAGAAGAAAAGAGCTATTGGAATTCAAACTGGACCAGAAATTTTAAAAAGAGCCCGACAACAAACAAGCCTATTATAAATCTTCAATTACTTTCAAACTGTTGGGTCTGATTAAAAAATGTAAATGCCCTGTTCACACTGGCAACACTTCTATAAAAATGCATGAAGCTTAAAGCCAGAAGCTGGAAAGAGCGTGCCTCACAGTCAACATAATGTTATCTGCTCTTTTAGCTTTCTCCCCACCAATATGAATGCCGCATGGAAATGTGTAAGTTTAAAAGCAAATCAAATGCATAATTTCAAGCATTGCATATGTAGGACCCCCTGCTACCTTGGTTCACAGACGACAGGGGTGGATTTGCCTGTGAGGTGTTTTTTTTAAAAACACCACTTACTACATTACAGGCATTTTAGCTGCTGTGAGATGAGTAAATAGTACAAGGATCAGGTCCAACTCTTTAAGAGCAGTTTATGCCATCTTATGTGCCTCAGCATTACATATAGTGACACTGTTTCCCCATGGTGTAACTGTGCTGTTGGAGATTGCTTGATCGGGGGTGGGGTGGGGGTGGGGGGGTGCACCGGCAAATGGCAGCCAGGATTCCTGTACCAGCAATTGCTGTGCAAAGGGAATCATTTCAGGAACTATAATTTGCCATGCAAGCTACCTTCGCTGATACCTCCTCTTCAACACAGCTGCAAGAGTCATGGCTGCCATTGCAGGTGGCCACCCTAGCTTGTAGCAATGAACCAGCCACATGGACAAGACAACCTGTGCTTTTCCCAAGATCTGGTGGCCCAACACCATGTCTGAAGGTGTGTAGGAATCAATTAATGATGTTTGCTGAGCCATTAAGTTTCTTCTCTGTCCTGCCCTATGACCATGCTTCCTTGTGGCAGGTTACTGATTAGGTAGGAGGGGAAACTATTTGAGTGCCACATTCCCTTGATTGCTTTCGTTCACTCATAACTCCCAGGATGCAGTAAGGAGATGAAGAAAAGGGCAACGTTTTTATACCTTTAGTAATTGCTTAGAAAAGGAAGTCTCAGCTGAGCAGGCTGTGGAAGATGATGGAGGATAGGGGTGCCTGGCGTGCAGTGGTCCATGGGGTCGCAAAGGGTCGGACTTGACTATGCAACTGAACAACACTTGCTAAAATTTTCTTCTCTACACAACTGTTACAGTGATTCCCAGTGCCTTGTGGTGGTCACATTTTCTATGATTAATTATATGAAGCTGATGGATTTGCTTTCGCCAAGATCAGAATGACAAGAAGGGAGGGGTGTGTGGCATCTTTATTTTCAGTGAATGAAAATGCCTCTCATCTGAACAGACACCCCTTCCCATCTCACAGCCCCCTTGGCCTCTTCTGCCTTCCTGCCGGCTCACTACCCTTCACTGCTATGGACTAGTAGGCCACATATTTAATATACAATTCTAGGCTGAGCCTCGATTGTTTCTGAGAGACAGGTAGGATCACAAGGTGGAACGCCAGAATACATTTATCCTCACTAGCGTTGCAAGTCAGATTCTAATTCTAGGCAGCTGAATGTGCCCTGTGCTTTTCAATATTTACTGTTCATCTCAATGGAACCATTTTTCTATTAATGTTTTTCTTCACCTTTCTCCTTGTCTTTATTTTTGCTCTTCCTTTCACTTCCTCTCACTTCTTTTCCATGCCACGGTTTTTGTTGCACAGAATGCTTTGCTTTCAGCACACACTTGTTAAAAGAGAAATAAAAAGAATAGTATTGTCTGGTCTTAACAGATTTTATAAGTATCTGCAAGTACTTTTGGTAATATGTTTTAATTGATCTAGCAAAATTAGATTAAAGCAGAATAGTTGTTTAAAGGACAACGGTCCCTTAAATTAAGTACCCTGTCTACTCATATACTTGGCAGATATATATCAAGTCATTTGTGGCTACAGCCCGCTTTACTACAATATACTACTTCTTTTTAAAATAAATTTTATTAAATGTTAAGAAGAAAAAACAAAAATTACATAAACATAAAAGAAAAAAGAATAACAATATATTAAAAAGATATACAAATTAATCATTTCCATACATCAATTCTCTACAATATATTTCTACCAATGTAAACTTTTCGCTTCATTTGATCAACTAGAAATTCTGAGTCTTTGTCTTTTATCCTCTGCTTTTTGCCTTTCAACCATCCTTGTCTCCATAAAAATAGCCTTTCAAGTCTTACTTCACATCTGGGAAGAAGTGAAAGTTGCAAGGTGTGGGATCAAAAACGTAAGGAGGATTAGGAGTAAGTGGAGACTTGGGCTTTGGACTTGACAGAAGCGCATGTTTGGGAATGAAACAATGAATAGTGTAATGGACAAATATTTCATGGACACATTTGTCATCATAGATAACCTTCATTTTCGAGTAAATTTTGAGAAAAGTTATACTTTGTGTTTTAAAAAAATCAGTAATAGCTTGCTGTGTAATGTGTGTTGAAACATTTTGAAATAACACTGAGCATAATGCCTACTAATTAAATGTGTGTTGAAATATTCAGTCATGGTGTTTTGCTTATGCACAAGGCAAATGGAGTGCATGGACAGATATTATATAATCTTGGAGTTTTAACTATGTAAGTTCAGGGGCTCATTGTGGCAACCCCCACAGCCAGTCCAAAAATTCAGGCATCTTCATCAGTCCATATCAGTAACGAGGAGTAGGCATTTTGTAAAGTTAATGGCTCCTGCTTGGCACCCAAGACCAAACCATCTTTAAAGACTTCACAGTGCAACAATAATACAGTGGTACCTTGCTTAACAAGCATAATGCATTCCATGAAATTGCTCTTTAAGTAAGTTGGTCTTTAAACAAAACACATTTTCCCACAGAAATGCATTGAAGACCAAATATTCCGTTCTGTTCCAGACCTTTTTGTTCAAATATTGTGTTCCGGACCTTTTTGTTCAAAATTCTTTATAAGGTGCACTTTAACGGCATAAATAGTGTGTAGGGACATGTTCAATCAAACAATAACATTTCAAACATCAAACTTCAACTTTTAAAACATCACACATCAAGAATAAAGTAAAAAAAAGTCATTTACAGGGTACCTGTTCAATGCAGCATGGGAAAAGTTGTAGTCCCGCCCCCCAAAACTTCCAGCCAGAGGCTGGAGGCCCAGTTGCTCCCTGGATTTAGGGCAGCAGCGGTGCCCCCCCCTTTTTTGGTGTTTTAGACATCCTCTGCCAAGTCCCAAGGCAGTGGGAGCCTTGTCCGACCAAGATCACTTTGCTTTTAAATTTCCCACTGCTTCCCTGCTTTGTCCAATGAGCTTTGAAAACTCTATTGACATGCAGCTCTTGCATCATCAACTCGTCACCCAGCGCTGAAGCACGAGCTCTCAAAGCACCAAGGATTAGCTAGTCAGATAAAGCAGGAAATCAGCGAATTTTTTTTTAAAATAAAGGGATTGTGGTTGGACAAGTCTCCCACCATCTTGGGACATGGCGGAGGCTGTCCAAAACTCTTGGAAAAAGCACCACTGGTACAGCCATGTTAAGTGACCAATCATGACTTCTGGTGGGGAGGGAGGGGTGTGAACCCCAATTTAGTTGTTAAGCGAGTCTTGGTCTTTATACGAGGGCAACCATTCAGAGAAAATTCTGTTCTTTGAGCGAGTTAATCTCTAAGCGAGGCACTCTTTATGCAAGATTTTACTGTACTGCAACAGTGTGCTATTTCTGGGAATATGCATTTCTCTCCCAGCTTGCTGCAAGGATTGCAAGTACTGTAAACCTTTTTAAAAAGTGCATAAAGCGAGGAGCTTTTTGGGGTTATGAGTTACTGTTTTAGTCCCTGCTACTCAAAAAATACTAGGGCTGGCCCTACAAATAATGAATCTGGTATCACACAGCATGCAAAGCATCTACTGTTTGGCAAATTGGCAAAATATTTCAGATAGCCTCTTCATCAGTCAACTGTGGGACACCCCTGGACCCAGCATGCTGTAACGTGGCACACAGGTGTCTTGCTCGTGCTGGCTTGGCACTGCCGGGTTCCTGGGTCCTGGGTCAGGGACTGCGCCCTGAAAAAAGGGAAAAGGTGCGGGGACTATGACCCCCATGGTGCCTTGGGTGAGGAAAAATACCCCATGGTGCCTTGGGTGGAAAAAAAGGAAAAAGCTATTCCACCCTTGCGCACTGGTGCGGAAGCTGCAGCAATGTCTGCCCATGGCGCGTCCGCTCACAGGGGTGAAAAAACAGACTGGGCACACACGGCGGCAGTGAGGGAGCCATGGGCACTGAGGACAATGACGGTGCCACCCCCGCTTCCCCCAGAGCCGGCTACTGGGCAATGGCTGCAGTAGTGGCCACAGATTCCTGCGGCACCACCGACTACGGGACGCATGGCAGGGCATGCCAGGATGAAGAGCTGGGGAAGGCAGCCAGGACAAGCCCTGCGAAGGACCACGGGGTGGGTGGGGCAATGGGGGTGGGGAAAGAGCATGGCTAGGACACCGGGCAGGGTGTCTGGGACGCGGGGCAAGGAAGGGGTGAGAGGCTGGTGGGTGCGCCACTGTGGGGCCAGGGGAAAAATGGGCAAGCGAGGCCCTGCTACCAGGCCACATGCCCAGTGCGTGGAGCTAGGGAGGGAGAACAGGGCGGCAAGGGGGGGGCAGAAGGGTCTGCACCAGGCATGGTGGCCCATGCGGAGCGGGGCCGCCGTACAGATCCTCGGGCAAAGCCGGGCACTAAACTAGTAAGATATTAAAACAAGCAAATAGGTCCAGGCCAAGATGAGCCCAAGACATTTTACTGCTAGAGAAAAAAGCTACCTGAGTTAAAGTGCAGAGTACCCCAAACCAACTAGTTTAATTTGGCACGGGAGGCAGGAAATTCCTTTCTATCAGTAAAAAAATAATGACAAGAACACACAAATCAGTATCTATTTATTTATTTTTATTTCATTTGATTTGTATGATTTGTATAAATTTGCTGTCCTTTTATAACACCAAAATCTGCTACCTAAGATATCTGCTCAACTCTGCCTAATTCCAGGGCACTGTACCGTATGTTTTGTTATACATAATTCCAAAAAATGTTTACTTAACAACATGCCAGATGCTTGTTTCCCATTCTCATTTTGTGAAGGATGTCTTAAGATTTATTTTTAATTTTGCTCTCGATTTCAGGACTCGACTTCATCCATGATAACATCTCCTGATGAGATGTTCTGAGCCCAGCCATGCTTTTCTGAATGTTACAGAGACAATTAACTGCTCCAGTTTGCACCATTCCCATGGAGGTAAGGGATGCTTTTTCAGAGTGAAAGGGCAACCAGAGTTGACTTGGTGCTAATGCCAAACTTTAAATGTTTTGACTATAAAAGTAAAACACCATTACCTTTTCCCGGCAGAGCGCCATTCTTCCTCTCTATTCGTCTCCTTCTCCTTCCCTCACTGTAGCCTTTTGTACATCTCAGGCATTAATCCTTCACTGCTAGAGTGTATAAATTAAAGAATAATAGAGCTGCAGAAGCTAGGCTTGCAATGATGGGGAATGTGTTTGTCTGCTAAGAAGCAATTTCAGTGAAAATTAACTCAATTTCATCTGAAATAGTGAAGACCAGCATAAGTTGGCAGATCCCTGAGGACAGTAAAATTACTTCGTGAAAGCTCCGCTTGCTGAAATTAACCAAGCAAGCACTCCAGCTTATTGGCGAGATGCTGGTAGTAACTAGGTTTTAATGAACGAAAATAGCTTTTTGGATAAATAAGGAAAGTGACATTTCACATTCTGGTGATGCTTGCTGTCAGATGCTCTTGACTTTCCATACTCTGTTGTCTGTGGCATCCTGTTGTGGTTAGGACCCTTGTTGCAGGTCTTGCAAGGACATTGTTCGATCAGTAGAGTGCTGGCTCTGAATAGCACAACACAAGTCTCTTTCCTTCAGATCCCATCTAGTTGTGTTACACTGCTAAAGAAATGGAAATGAAGTTGTTTTACTCCAGGTACTGCTGCTCAATAAAATGCAGCCTGGGACTGGCTACAGATATAGCCTGGCTTTCTTTGCAATGCAAGATGGTTGCTTAAGGAAGCACTTCACAATGGGGAGGTATCCATCATTGTTAGGGATGTGATTTTTGGATCTCTTGGAATACATATACCATACCTTCCCATTCTGGAAGATCTAGCAGACTTACACACCTGTAACTGCTTGTACTATATCACAATTTATTAAAATCATCCTTTTTCTTCAGAGTTGATTATTTCATTTACTATACACTAAATACTGTGACACTTTTACATTCCATTTCTTGCTTTACATTTAAAACGTCATAGTTCTAACATTCCATGTTTCAATTGTATGACTGAAATCCTGTTATATAACTTACAGTGATGGAAAGGGACAATTTTGAGTAATTAAAAGCTTCCTATTTCAGTTTTGCAACAATTTCAAATTCTGTGTATTTCATTGTGTGGAAACCATGGGAGCTACAGTATAGAAACAGGGAGCTTTTTAATTACTAAAAATCTCCTTTTTCTGATAATGTCATATGGGGGCAGCAATTTCCAGTAATAAAAGACTTTCTCCTTCCATCCCATGGCTCCCATGGCTTCCACATGATGAAAGGAATAAGAAGAGCAGGTGTTAGTTTTGCAAAAGAATTTGGGCCTCTCTGTCATGGAGCTTCAAATGTTCCTTTCTCAAATCAGAAGATGAACATCCTTTTGGCTTACTTACTTCAGTTGCCCTACTAATAACAATACTATCCATATATCCCCCCCCCCCAAGTAGCTAATTGAGTGCCTTCTGACCTGGAAGTCTCATCTTGCAGCATTATCCAGCATTATATCTTGTTGGGCTTTTGTTGCTGTCTCACTATACAGTTTTCAAGATGTCTAGTCTTCAGAAATGCCACCTCCTACACAGTACTATCCTGAATTAATTGGATAATTGTCGTATATGAAAGATCTTCCTATACCTACAGTATCACCTTGCACAAATTCTGCTACAACCCAGCAGCTGTACTCTAGAAGCTGTTCTACACTCATCACCATTGAAGCTATTTATTCTCTTCTGCTGATGTGACCATTCATTCCTGAAGCAGACAGGCGTCTCTCAGTTGGATGTCTTAGTTTTTGACTATCCTGTCTTGGATGATCCTCCAAGTAGTTTAGACTCATAACAGAAGAGATCAGAAGGGCTCAAGGTACAAAACACTGCTTGGAATGTGTGTGTTCCTCCCATCTTCAGATGTGTGTACACTGGCTTACGCAAGGATTCAAGATTGTGTTATTCTCGGCACTTCTGACAGATGCCAGTAAGTAAGGGTGTTTCTTATACCACTAGGGAGACAAAGTGAATTTGCATTGCAAAATACATTGCCTGCGAAGAAGACTGCAAAAGGATTGATCATAACCAATATAACTTTGCCTTATTGTGTGTTACAAAACTTTATAGCAATACTTGGCTTGGCACTAGGGCTGTGAAGTGACCAACTGGTCAAGCATCAGTGGTGGTGTGAGCTAAATACGCAAATGATTTATTTCCACATTGTTTATATTTTCCCCTTTTTGCCTTGTATCTTTCTGTCATTCTGTTCAATAATAGGGGGGGGGGGAATACAACTTCTCAAATCTTTCAGGCAGCGACACAGTTACATTGACAAAAAAGAAATATTTCCTCTTTTGGATGCATTTTTTCCTGCTTTTGGAATTGCTTGTCAGATTCAAACACTAGCACCAGGAGAAGAAACCCAGAGGACAGCTTGGCCCTCATAGCAGCAAAACAGAGGTGGCCACACCAGGAGTGAGTCATCAACCCTCTACTAATAAGTAAATTCATCCCTGCTTTCCAGTTCCTTTTGACTAGATCAATTATGGTGATTTCTTCAGTTGCCATTTAACACCAGCAAAATGCATTAAACGTAAGGAATACTTTGCTGAGCAGGTATTAGATCATCAGTTCTAGCATGACTCACCTGAGACTTTATGCCACTGTATTCATCTCCCTGACAGTTGTTTTTCAATATTTACTCATCTTTCTGGTTATTATTATTATTATTATTATTATTATTATTATTATTATTATTATTATTATTATTATTATTATTATTATTATTATTATTATTATTATTATTATTATTATTAAGTTTTATTTCTATCCCGCTTTCCTGACACAAGTGCCACTCAAAGCAGCTTACAACATATATAAATACAATAAACAGAGCAAAATATACAATAGAATACAAAAGGCAATACACAATTAATACAATCAAAACATCAAATTATGCAAAAAATACAATACAGAATAAACAATATACAATACTGTATAATAGGAATACAATACATATAAGCATAATATTATACATAAAATGACAATGGGGGGGAAGGGGTAGGGGGAAGTCAAATAAAAATAATAATAACACATACATTATAAAAATTACAGAATTAACCTCAACCACCCAGCAGCCACAAAGGTGCCCAATGGTTCAAAAGACCATAAGGGCAACTGCGTCAACAGCAGTGGTTCCCACCTGTCACTCCCCTCGTGGAGAACGAGTCCCAGAACGAGTCCCCCAAGCGATGGTGTGGCTGAGGGGTGAGCGCGGACCTCTCTGCGGTGGCGGTGGTGGCGGCTCTTCACCCCTCCAGCCAGGTGTGCTCTGGTTGCTTTCCTCCAACCACAGAATACTCCACGTCTCTGACAACATAAAGGTCATGATATCAGAAGACTCCTGCTGTCAAGTTTGGGGTATGGAATGCTGCTAACCTGGCAGCCCTTGCCATCTACCTACACGTGAGAACACATTTTGGTTACTACCCAGTTTTTTTATCACAGCTCTTCAGTTCCTCCCTCCCTCTTGATGTGTTTTTCGCACAGCTAAAAAGTAAACAATCCTACTATCAAGGCCATCCACCTGGTTCTATGCCACATACACTACTAGCCTGCCACTGGAAGAACAGCTGCCATTTATTTCAAAGTGTAGTTGCTGAACACTTCCTTGCAGCTATATTTTCAGCCTTTCTTTTCTAATTGAGATATTTTGTGATGAGAATTTTAATAAAAAGAATGTTTCCAGAACTTGGAAAATATTAATTTTGTAGATTACAACACCCAGAATTCCATGAATTGTAATTTTAAAAAGTAACTGGAAATGTTACATGCTATTTCCCTCCCTTGAGACATCTCTCTAGGCAGAAGGATTAGCCCTCAGGCCAAATGGCCTTTTTTTTTGGGGGGGGGGGGATGTTATTACTTTTGTTGTTATTCTATTTTTTAAATGAAACTTTATTGTTTTATAAAAACAAACAATACAATTACGTAACATATAATATAATAAACAAAATATTCTGGAGTTACAATTTAACATACTTTATCTAATCCCCCATTTTCTTTTTACAACCTCATTTAAACCTAAACAAAACACACCTTTATCCCACCCTGTGCTGTACATAATGGAATTTGCTTTACCCTTTCTTAATTAACTTCAACTTTGCCAAAATTTACACATTTCTGGACTTGGCTTAACCCCATCTTCGTTCACTAATGCGTATTCTACACAGGGCTTCCAAATTTCACAAAAATCATTATGAGACTTTATACCCTTCCTTACCTTCAATTCAGTTGTTAATTTATCATTTAATGCTAATTGCCAAAACTCGATCTATCCTTTCTAAACTCAAACTTGTTTTTTCCCCATTCTTTAGCAATTAACTGTCTTGTCACAGATAACAAGGTAAGCAACCGTTCCTTCTTATTCCTGTCCATTTACTTTTGTTGTCATCCTAAATTTTATTTGTTTCTGATGGTTACTCAGAAGGGAAGAGACCTGTAGAAAGTCTAGAATGCTCAATTGCAACAGAGTTTGAGGAACTTTGTTTCTGCAAAATAAAGTAATTCTTGATTTCCTGATTTCTTACTCCAACTGTCAGAATAAGAATGCTTTTCTTTCGAGAGTTGCTTGAGATTAGATTGGACACAGAGACCTCTGCTTGGCCTGTTTTCACTGCCATCTCGTCCACTTTTTAGGCAGGCGTACATTTCTTTCCTTCTTCTTGTTAAGCCTCCAGTAAAGATACCATTCAAAAAAAAATCATGCCAGGGGAGATGTGGGAATGTTCCTGTGATCTGGTTTCTCTCTCGAAAGAAGATTGGGAACATTTTAATAAAGTGGATTATAAGGACTTGGACACAAAAGCAACCTGTTTCCTTCTGACAGGAGCTTTAATCTTCTCCCTGGGCTGCTGACAAAGGCTTTTCTTAAAGAAAACCCATGAGCACAAAGAGGAAAAAGAGAAGAGAAAGCGAACAGACACACAGAGAGGCGTGAGATGTTGAAAGACACCCATGAATTGAAGCAGCTTGGGTGTTAATTATGTCCTCTTTACCAGAGACCTATTTCCCTTTTTCTTTTCCAATTCTGGATCAATGGTAGAGGCAGGTGAAGTGGACAAGGACGGAAGCAACTTTGATTACACAGTCTTAGTGGTAAAAAAGAGTATTGAGCAAGAAAGTGAAGTTGAGTCAATGCAACAATTAAAAGGTGAAGCACCTTCCTTTCCTTTGAAAGCAAAAAGACCCCAGCTTTGCGGAGGGAGAATCACCTCCCCAACCCTGCACCCAATTCTAATCTGATTCTATTTCTAGCTATAAGAAAGTATGTGACCTAGAAAACTGTCCTACTTTTATGCTGCTTCTTATATATGTGGGGTGGCCCGTATATTATGCATTGGTAAAAGAATAAAAGAAGCCCCTTTCCAAAGACTTCATATTTTAACAGGCAGTGGATAGTTTAGAACAGGGTGAATAAAGTCTGACCTTCTAGGTAAAGGTTTCCCTTGCTTGAAAGCCAGTCATATCTGACTCTAGGGTTCAGTGCTCATCTCCATTTACAGCCAATGAGCCAGTGCTGTATGTGTCTGCAGATGTTTCTGTGGACATGTGGCAGGCATGACTTGACACCGGAGTGCACAGAACGCTGTTTACCTTCTCACTGAAGTGGTACCTATTTATCTCCTTGCAATTTCTTGAGTTCAAACTGCTCGGTTGGCTGGAACTAAGACAGAGACAGGAGCTCATTCCATCATGCAGCACTCAGGTCTCGAACTGCTGATCTGCCGAACTTCCAGTCATCAAGTTCAGTGTCTTAACCACTTGAGCCACTGCAGCCCCTTCTAAAAGATTGCAATTTTTTACAGCCCCTGTTGGCATAGCTTGTGGTAAGGAATGCTGGGAACTAGAGTCCAACAACCTCTAGAACATCACATTTTGCTCAGCCTTATTTTAAGCTCTGGATTTAATGATCTTAAGAGGCCCCCAACCCTCTTCAGGTGGGAAATGTGAATTTAGTTTACTTATTTCAAAATATGGAAAGCTAATCCTCCTACATATGATGACCATCATTGCTTTCACTAAGTAAAGCCCCACCCCAACGTCCTGTCCAGATGCCTCCATTTGCAATTAAAGAGCCCTGGTGGGGCATTGGTTAAACTACTGTACTGCAACCAAAACATTGTGAGTTGGATCCCGACGGGTCTTCCAGGTTGACTCAGCCTTCCATCCTTCAGTAAAATGATTACCTAGCATGTTGGGGACATAATGCAAATTATCTGTAAATTGCCCAGAGAGTACACTGAGCACTATGGAGCAGTATACAGTGAAACCTCGAGATAAGAATGGTTCTACTTATGAAAAACTCAAGATACGAATGGAAATCTGGGGGGGGAGGGGCCCAATTCTGGTAATGCAATGTTTTCATTGTGTTTTGAGATACAATTTTTTTCAAGATACGAACAACCTCGAGGAACAAATTAAATTCGTATCTCGAGGCTTGACTGTATAATTGCAATTGCTATTGCTTAACTTGTGGAAGGGCTCCTCAGATGACCTCAGGATGAGATACTGAGGACCTCATTTAGTATGAGCTTCTTAGTTGCTCCTTATCACAACATAAATTCTCAGGTTGGTTAGCTAACACTAGTCAGCAGCTGAAACAGGGTAATGGATATCAACCAGATCTCAGAAGAAGAGGGTGATGCATGTTGTGAAACTGGGAAAAAGAAACCATACTCCATAGCACAACTCACCTCAATATAGCTGTATTGAGGGGGAAGTTCCCCCCCTCTTCTTGTAAAAACCTATAATAATTATGTAGGCTTATCATAAAAGCTACAGAAAAAGAAGTTTCAGAGTGACCATGACAGGCAAAATTGCATGGCCAGTGTAAATGGCATCAACTAGCAAGGGCAACAAGTGAAGTCACAGAACAGAAAGAGGCTTCTGGCGAGTTGTTGTTTACATGTCTAATGAGAAATAGCTTCAACTCAAAACACAGTTGTTGGGAAGATTGACCCTGATCCGACTGGTTATCCATGCTGGGTTTCAAAGAATTGCACCTAGTGACTATTCAGCAGAGAGAAGATAGATGGGGCTATAGCAAGAAGAGGGCCTAATTTACTTTCTTCCTTGTGTGTTAGCTTTTTCTCCTTCTTGTTGTTTGTATTTATCTTTCCCCCCTCCCGTTTTATCCTTAGAACAACCGTGTGAGATATGTTAAGCTGAGAGATACAGCTTTTTAAGATGACCCAGTGAGTAGAATGGAGCTACTGCAGATTTTGTGAATAAGAAATGCATGATGTGCATAATATTTGTGTTTTAACGCTTGGCCAATCGTAATGTTGTCCACCCTCCTTTCCTCATGCTCCTTAAAGTCTTTACCTCCACCCCTGGCAACAACTCTCTGCAGCATGTAATTGCTGCCATTCTCTGCAGAATTGTTTCCTTTTGTTGATTATAAGCTTGCCACCTCTTGCTGTCATTGAAAGCCCCTATCCTTTTGTTCCGGTTGAATGGGAAAAAGTAAATTAATTTTTAATGTAGTTTTAATTTTAATATCCTCAAGTGCTGCTGTGTAAATGTTATGCACTCAGATACAACAGCGGGAGGAGCTCATATGTGTATCTGAAGAGATAGAAGCTTTTGACAGGAAAAAGATTGCTTCATTTAAAAAAATCTTGACAATGACTTTGAAATACAGATCCTCCCCACTTTCCTAGTTCATCACAGAATTAATTGTCTTGGCCCCCACCTCAGTACAGTACTTGTAATGAATTTTGATTGAATCATGTGAGAGTCAAAGGAAGCAAATGTTTTGGCACCTGCTTTGGTAAGAGACTCTTCTGTGCAGGCTGGAGGTTACATTTTCTGTGTGGGAGGTAGCAATGGAAACTCCAGAAAGATGAGAACAAGGCAGTAGATGCTCTCATTTCTCCTCGTTCATGCAAAACATAGCTCAAAGGATGATGTTACTTCTTCTGCTGTATCCGAATCTGAATATTGACGATCCTCATGGGAATCAGCCATGAAGACTGTCATGAGAATATAATGCTGTGGTCTTTCATCTGCCTTCCGCATCACTGCATGACACCCATACCACTGATTCAGTTCTACGAATCACTTTCTGATCCTGAGCCCTTTTGGCACGCAAAGTCCTCATTAGCCCCAGGCCAGTATTGATGAAGCTGCTGCCCTCCATCAAGATGGATTCAAGTGGGATTTAATCTACTTGGGGACCATCACCCTTCCCTGTGGATTTAGGCACCCAAGGCCGTTAGTCCTCAGGGTTGTCAGGTTAGTTAACTGCCACCTGACACTCGGCATTGAGTCGATGGCAGCATGGTCTACTCTATTACCATAGCAAGAAAACCTGGCCAGACTGCCTTCTTCCTTTTCCTCCTTTAAAAATAACTATTAAAATCAAAGTTTTCCCTGATAGAGAAACTGTCCTATCCCTTATTTTATAATTTTAGAGAGAAGACAAGACCAAAACATTCTGCTATCAGACCATGAGGTCCAGTGTTTAGAGATGAAAGTACAGTATATTAATGTTGCAGAGAGATGATGGAGTCATTTCCCCCACATTTTGAAAGGAATTCCATGCTGAAGACCTGCAGATCACTTATTGAACAAAGCAAGCTAATTTGCACAGTCCCTGCGTTGAGAGAAACCTATGAGAGGATCAGAATAATGACATCATGGATGCCACAGTTGTAAGAACTGGAGATGCCTTAAAAATGAATGAGGAAAGTTATTGGGCAATAAGGTTGTAAATGGCTGTTTACCTTCAAAGCAACATTTATGTAGAAAATTATTTTCAAAACATTGTTTATTGGATTTCTGTACACACACAAAAGGCATTTATGGTAACTTAATGCTCACCAGTTCATAAAATCCTCAGAACTGAGCAAAACTAGCAATCACATATCAAGAAGAACCCATCTGTAGTAAATACCACAGTGCAGTTGGAGGATGTATAATGTGTGTGTATGTGTGTACATCTGTGTCTGTTTCATTGTCTGATGCAGCGTCTTTTGGATTTGGATGAATCCAGAATCAGGCTGATTTAGACAAAACTGAATGACATTGGCTTTGAAAAATTCAGGGGATGATTGAACAAAAGCAGAACGATTTTAGAACAGACCAAATCTGAATTTGAATATTCCTTGTAACATTTTTTTTTAAAAAAATGGATTTTTAGGGACAAAGAAGTGGAGAACAATGGTCCATAGGGTCGCAAAGGGTCAGAACCGACTGTGCGACTGAACAACAACAGAAGTGCAAACAGTTTGTACCCAAAAATTGATATATTTATCTCCAAACTCTCCCTGTAAAGAAGACACTGAGGTAAGTTATAGTCCTTTGTTGGTTTGACTTGAGTTGAATCAGGTAACCTCATGTTTGGCTTGAGAGAAAATAAGTTTTTTTCTAAATTGTTGAATCAGAGTGAATACTCCTAATTATTACATATTATCCATTCAAGGAGCTTAAGGCAATGCTATTCTTCTATATTCTCAACAATCTGGTTAGTTAGGTTAGTTTTAAAGACACTGACTGGCTCAAGGCCACCTAGCAAACTTTACAAGGGAGTAGGGAGTGAATGTAGGTCTCTGTTTGTTTTGCTTTCTTTCTAGTCTGGAGCACTTAATGACTCCTGTACACACTAGCTGGCAGAAACAGATCTGGTCCTTGTAGACTTAGAGGAAAGAGGACAGGTATTGCATATTGCAATGAACTGTATTGTTCATTTGCTTTTCCTTTGTCCTTGTGATGCTGTTATGTTTCAATACCTAGCACAAAGGAATATGGATTGTCCACATTTGCTTTGTTTCTCTCCACAAAGCAGAAAGGAAACACATACAGAACCCCTGTTGCTTTAATGGACTAGCTATAAAAGAAGGAAACAGGGGGAAAAGGAACAGAGACATTATAAGCAGACGAGTCCTGAACTGGCATCACAGCACCCCCTGCCTTTCTGAGTTCTTGTTTTCCTTGCCCTTCCGTGACCATTCCACCAGCATGATAGTATTCCTTTCCTCACTTTTCATCTATTCGCTGGGCATCCTGTGGTCACAACTGTTGTACTAGTGGTGTGAATCTGCTTACAGTGGTTACAAAACAGAAAACAGGCTAGGGTGTGATGGTTATCTCTTAGCAAAAATTGTTGTAGAAAAGCAAGTCTTGGTGTATAGCTCTCCTTTTTGTCTCTGGGGGTGCAGAACATTTGGGCTTTCTTGTTATAAAAGCTCTGGTGACACGGGGGCCTTAGAGTCCTGCAAAATGCCTCCATTTGAAAGCATTCAATGTGCCTTAGACATGATCCTAAACTACCAGTGGTAGATGGCAAAGAGGCTACAATCCAGATCTAATGTTGGTGAGTCTATAGCTCAACAGTGCATTAGGACTGTAGGTGACGCAATCATTCTGCACGGACTGATCTAAATCAGATTTATTCAGTCATCTGACTCCCATCTACACCTGGATTGGAGCTTCACTTGGATTGTTGGTCCCTTCAACAACATCTTTTACCACTTAGTAAAGGTGAAGGTCTAAAAAGAGGGCACTGCTCATCACCGTTTACAGCCAAAGATCCAGTGCTGTCTGCATCTGCAGACGTTTCAATGGTCATGTGGCAGGTATGACTAGATTAGAGTTGCCATACGCCACGGAAAACCATGAATTTCACATTTTGATACTGTCCTGCACGGTCCCATACAAAACACTGAAAATTCACGGTTTTCAAACTGTAGGAATGGCTGGCCGCAAGGAAGACACGCGGAGACAATCGTGCGGTGAAGTCCAACCCCGACCAGAGTCGAGGGTACGTATTTATTACCCTGTCGTGGGGTGACATGTCCCTATGACACGCGTGACCCCCCAATACAGAAGGCTTGCATACATGGCATTTTCCGGTGGTCAGTGACAATGCCTGCTCTTGGATATTGCCCTGTGGTTAATGGACAGCTCGCAGTTAATTAAAACCAGGCTGGCGAAACCCATTGTTCCTGCCCTAATCTCAGGGTCTATGTGTATTGACTCTGGGCATCTATCTTTGTCCTCTGTCTGGTTTGGCTTGTTTTCCTAACTCTACTGCAGCCAGCAGCTGAGGATTGTGTTGCTTCACTAGAGCCATCATCCTAGTTTTGCCCTGCTCTACTGTAGCCATCAGCCCAGGCCTTGTGATTCACCCCTAATTAGCTAACTAGCCCACTCCCCAATTTTCTTTCATGCCAGGCCCGGTTGGTCCCCGGATCTGTTGAAAGCTGAGCGAACCCCTGGGGAAAGGTTTAATGGCCAATTATTCCTATGGGCAAGCCACATCAAACCACTTGATTTGGAAGAAAAAAACACGGATTTTTTTTGCACTTCTATTGGAACGACCAGCAGGTGGCAGCAGCTTGGTGAACAAGGACGGGAAGGGGCACACAGCTTTTTCTATCTTGTGGCATCTCGTCATCTGTGTGTAGCAACAGTTTGACCAAATACTGCAGGATGAAATGAGCTCTTTGTACCAGCTCCTGCAAACCTAGCAGTTCGAAAGCAAGAAATGGCAAGTAGATAAATAGGGCCCAAGTTCGGTGGGAAGGTAAACAGCATTTCATGCACTCCGGTGTCTAGTTATGCATGCGGCTGGGGTTTTATTTCCTCCTGCCCATCTCCCCCCTGCCCCTTTGCATCCGAGGCTCCTGCTGCTGGGAGTGGGGGGGGGGAGGATGGGGATGGGGGAGGGTGGTGGTGCGGAGCACCCCCTCCCCCACTCTGTGCGTGTGCTCTCAAATTTGGATGCTGAGCCAAAGGACCTGGTTTTCTCTTCCCGCCCCCCCCAAAAAAAGCAATCTTCGCTTGGGCCACTTGCGGAATGTTGGGACATCAAGAGGTCCTCTGAGCATGTGTGGACGGCCTCGCCTGGCAATTAGAAATTACATTTCTCCAACACTCTGGTGTCTAATCATGCCTGCCACATGACCACGGAAACATCTGCAGAAGCAGACAGCGCTGGCTCTTCAGCTTTGAAACAGAGATGAGCACTGAACCCTAGAGTCAGATATGACTGGCTTTTGAGCAAGGGCAACCTTTACTTCTGTCCTGTTTTTGTGAGAGGAAATTATGGTAACCCTAGACTAGATGCCAGAGTGCATGGAATGCTGTTACCTTCCCACAGATAGCACTTGGGTCTCGAACTGTTGAACTGCTGACCTTCTGGTCATCAAGCTCAGCGTCTTAACCACTTAGCCACCATGGCCCCTTGTCTACCACTTACTACCTTATAAAAGAATCTTGATAACTTACATGTTTGTGTTTTTGATTTTGATTTTATCAATGGATCTTTATTTAAGTCACCTGTACAGTCTTACAATGAAGGGATACAAATAATTAATTACAGATGAGTAATTAAAATATTTAATGAAACAAAATATAAATTACAAGTAGAGGCAGCCAGATACACCTCCCTCAGTATTAACTAACACATATAACTTAACCAGGATCTTTCAGCCAGTATGCCCACTGGCTATGCTTGCTGGACGATTCTGGGAGTTACAGTCCAAAGAATTAATTTTTCAAAGCCCTGTTAATATGGCAGTTCAAAGCTTGAGAGTGTCCCCCTCTCAGAACAGGATTGTATTTATAGCCTAGGTTTGCGCCTGCATGGGTGTGTTTTACTTCCGCTTCCAGGAATGACAAGGGCAGTGCGGGCCGGATGAGTTGCAGTAAACCCATTCGTGCAAATTCATGGGGGCTTGGGCTTTGGGGAATTGAAGTCCAAGAACATCTGGAGTGCCAAGTTCTCCATCACAGGCTTAGGGGCTGAATAGGAATTTTGGGGCACTGGAATTGGGGTCATTTTTTTTTGCCTATCTACTATAGCCTGCAGAACATAAGTAGTCCTAATTAGGTGACAATTAGTTGGCGGGTAGTGCTGGGTTAGTGTGGCAGAGGTGTTTCTCTCAGGGCATCATTTGATGAGATTTGTTCTGTGTGCCTGGCATGATTCGGGTGAATTGGCTGGGAATGCAGGGCATACCATGGAGCATACAAGCTACACAACTTATTTTTATTCAAGTGAATGGGATTGGGATTGGAAATGCCTGTTTGGATGCCTTCCCGAATCAGACAGCCTGCACAGTAGCTGTCAACGACCAGCACTGTTCAGGGAACTAGGGTTTTGCCAGTCTGGACTAGCTTCCCCTGCCCTAGGTAAAGGTAAAGTGTGCCTTTACTCAAAAGCCAGTTGTGTTTGACTTTAGGGGGTGGTGCTCTTCTTCAATTACAGGAAAAGAGCCAGTTGTCTGCGTCTGCATAGGTTTCCTGTGGTCACATGGTAGGCATGACTAGACACCGGAGCACACAGAATGCTGTTACCCATACCTGTCAACCTTCCCGGATTGGCCGGGATTTCCCAATTTTTGGCGCCAATTTGCGCCATTTCCCGCCCGCAGCTGCCAAAACCCCGGAATTGGCAGCAGGGGAAAAAGAGGTACTGCGCATCCCTTCTGCACAGATCGCCTTCTACGCATGCGTAGAAGACTTTTACGCTTGCATAGAACCCTTCTACGCTTGTGTAGAACCCTTCTACACATGCGTAGAAGGCGACCTGTGCAGAACCGTTCTGCGCAGGTCCCGTATTTTCCGGAGCCGCAGTTGACAGGTATGCTGTTACCTTTCCACCAAAGTGGTACCTATTTATCTACTTGCAATTTCTTGCTTTCAAACTGCTAGGCTGGCAGGAGCTGGGACAGACAACAGGAGTTCACTCTGTCACATAGCACTCAGGTCTGAAACTACTATTCCTGCTGACCTTCCAGCCATCAAGTTAAGCGACTTGACCACTAAGCCTAATAACAGGTATATCAGGGATTCTCAACCTGAGGCCCATGGGCCGTATGCTGCCCACGGCACCATTTCATGTGGCCCACCACCACCTCCACCCGCACCGGGAAGTGCCATGTGGTGGAGGAAGGGCAAAATGGCTGCCCGGCCCCCAAAGGTGTCTGAGGGAGCATGATCTGGCACACACTTTTAAAAGGTTGAGAACTCCTGAGGTAAATAGTACTACCTGGCCCTGCCACAGGTTTTTAAATTAAATAAAATTGTGGCCAAAACATTTGTGTCTTGTCTCTTTATTTCTGGGTGTGGGGGGAATTACAAATGAAGCAGCTTGAGAGGAGGATGGTTGTAAAATCTAAGGTTCAATCACTTAAGGACATATGAACATAAGCACCTTACGGGTACAGCATGATGTGATGAATATAAAGCTCATGTGTAAAAGCAGATACTGAGCAAAGCTAATAAGTATAATAGGACATAGTAGGAACCCTTTATTGGATTTGCCTGTACTTTGCATTGATCCCTTCTGTGAGCTAGCCAGCGCATAGCTTCAATAAATACTAATTGGTTAATGTCGATAAGTATTCTATTTTAGGCCCATTTCCTAAGTAATGTTTGGCAACTTTAGACCTATGGAAACAGTAACCATAAAAGAAATGACTTCAGTGTGCATGTTTATTTGAATAAATACTTCACATTTTCTCAAAAGCAGCAACAAACTGATTAAGCACACTTTTCATAGTCAGAGCTCATTTGTGCAGCCCTAATCAATATACAAATTGGCAGCTCAGCAGTTCAAAACTCAAGTGCTGCATGATGGAGTGAGCCCCCATCTCTGTCCCAGCTCCTGCCAACCTAGCAGTTTGAAAGCAAGAAATTGCAAGTAGATAAATAGGTACCCCTTTGGTGGAAAGGTAAACAATGTTCTGTGCATTCCGGTGTGTAGTCATACCTGCCACATGTCTACAGAAACATCTGCAGATGCAGACAGTGCTGTAAACTGAGATGAGTACCAAACCCTCGAGTCAGATATGACTGGCTTTCGAGCAAGGGTGACCTTTACCTTTACTATCAATATAGTAAAGCTAAAGGTAAAGGTTTCCCTTGCTCGAAAGCCAGTCGTGTCTGACTCTAGGGTTCAGTGCTCATCTCTGTTTCAAAGACAAAGAGCCAGCGCTGTCTGCTTCTGCAGATGTTTCCGTGGTCATGTGGTAGGTATGACTAGACCCCAGAGAGCGCAGAATGCTGTTTACCTTCCCACCGAAGTTGTCCCTATTTATCTACTTGCAATTTCTATCAATATACATAGTATTTTACAGAGTTTGGTAAAGCCTCAACAAAAGTTTCATGTCCTGCAGTGAACTTAGGGGTGGGTTTTTTTTAAAAAACTTTCAACTTTTTTATTATGTGTCTTTTATGTATTTCCTGTCCGCTATGTAAACCGCCCTGAGTTGGGTTGTACCTGAGTGGGCGATATATAAGCGTGAAAAATAATAAATAAATAAATAAATAAACTTACAATAGAAAAATGAAAATGTTAACAATTGATGAATAAGAGCAAATGAACTCTGCGCAGATAGTGTTTATATAGATCAACTAGCATTTTTTGCCCAGCCCTGCCGGGCAGGTATAATGTGTGTGTTGGTGGTTGGGGTGGTTTTGGGGGGTACACACACACACAACATAACCATACATGCAACATAACCACAAGCGCACACACAACACACACACACACACACACACACACACACACACACACACACACAAGAACATAAGAACAGCCTTGCTGGAACAGGCCACAGCCCATCCAGTCCAGCATTCTGTCTCACACAGTGGCTCACCATTTCCTTCAGGGTATTCCCAAGGAGATGCCTTCACCTGCTTAGGATTCCCTGGAAATGATATTGAGAGATATCCTGCCTATCTCTCCAACCCGGAGGTTGTCCTTAAGTATCCATAATTATAGCCATTGATACTCTTGTCCTCCATGAACTTGTCTAATCCTTTCTTAAAGCTGTCAAGACTGACAGCTGTCACCACTTCTTCTGGCAGGGAGTTCCATAGGCCAGTAATCCTCTGGGTGAAAAAGTACTTTCTCTTATTTGTTTGAGAACTAGTGCCCAAAAGTTTCATGGAGTGTCCCCTAGTTCTAGTGTTATGCGATAGGGAAAACAGTTTTTCCTTATCTACTTTGTCCACACCATGCATGATTTTATAAACTTCAATCAGGTCACCTCTTAGACGTCGTCGTTCAAGAGTGAAGAGGCCCAACCGTTGCAGCCTCAGATGGTAAGGAAGGTGTTCCAGTCCCCTAATCATTCTGGTTGCCCTCCTCTGCACTTTTTCCAGCTCCATAATATCCTTCTGGAGGTATGGCGACCAGAACTGTACACAGTATTCCAGATGGGGCCTCACCATAGATTTATAAAGAGGCAAAATGACACTTGCTGACTTATTTTCTATACCCTTCCTAATGATCCCTAGCATTGAGTTTACTTTTTTCACTGCTGAGGCACACTGGGTTGACACCTTCATTGAGTTGTCCACCAGGACACCAAGGTCCCTTTCCTGGTTTGTCGCAGAGAGTTCAGACCCCATCAGTTTATAAATGTAATTGGGGTTCTTTGCCCCAACACACACAGCACATACAACACAACCATATACTCATTCAAGACACACATACAACACAAACACACACACAACTACACACACACAGCACACAACACACACACACACACCGAAGCTGTGCGGAGGGAGGAGGGGCTCTTCCTCCCCCCAATTTTTGGTGTTTCTGGGGAGACCGTGGTTGCATCTGCCTGCCATTTCTCCTTCCCAGGCCGTGGTGGCTGCAGGGACCCTCCCTCACCCGGGGCCGCTCAGCCCAGCCCTAGCCTTACTTCCTCAGTGACCCTCGGCTGCAGCTTGCCCCGCAACTGGGACCACGGTATGCGGTGCAGGTACTGCAGCCGCCCCACCACCAACACTGAGCGGTTCTGCGGATCTGCCTCGCCGGCACTGGCGAACTCCAGCCCCACGTTCGCAATCTTCCTGCCCACAGTACACAAGGGGAAGAAAGGAGGCAGGCAAGCAGGAGGGAAGTGGTGGCGCTGCTGTTTCAGCTCCTCCCAGGCCGGGCTCCATGCCTGCCTCCCATCGGCAAGGACACCCAGGAGGCCTTCGCTGGGCGGGCGTGTTGGTTGGTGGCTGGACTGCCAGCTTTTGTTTCCCCCTGCCCGATCAGCGATGGCCTCAATGCTGGCAGGGACGGAGGACAGGCTGCACCACGGAGGCAAGGAAGGTGAGTGGGCCAGCACAGAAGGCTGCACCGGGGAGGCACAGAGTATGAATGTCCCTGCCGGCAATAGGTAAGTGGGGCAGGGGAGTGGAAATGAGGGGGGTGGATGGGTTTGTGATACCCTTTTTCCTTCACCCAGACCTGGGTGGGTGGTGTGGTTTCTGGGCCCATTCCCCCCTCAGTTCCTCTCCCCCGCCCCACTTACCTGCTGTCGGCTGGGCCTGCGCTAGCCCGCTCACCTTCCATGCCTCCATGGTGCGGCCTGTCCCCTGTCCCTGCCAGCGTTGATGTCTTCGTAGGTCGGGCAGAGGGCACCAAAAGGTGGTGGTCCTGCCGGCAACTGGCATGGCTGCCCACCGTGTTGAGGTGGGGATGGCTTCTCTCCAGGAGATGAAGCGTCTCCCGGAGAAGGGAAGTTGTCAGCACGTTGATGGCTTTTTTTACCCCATGCGCTGGCTGCCCCTCCTCCTCCACGCTTGTGCCCTTCAGCCTGATTGGCTGAGGGGTGGCATGGTATGGTGGACACTGGGCCTTGTAGTTTTATTTATTTTTGTTAGTGTTCGTGGGCCGGTTGCCCTACTCTCAGCATTCGGACCCTTAACGGCAATGCTCGCAGGGTGTTAAGGTAAGTGTAGGCAGCTCAGTACAGGATGGTTAGGTTGGGTATGGCCGTGTATGCTGGACACGCATGACTCAACCACCTTCTTATAGGTATAGATCAGTAGCTGGTACTGAACTTAGTTAGATCTGGGTAGAGTCTAAAGTTTTCAACTGTGTTTCAACAGGGACTATAAAGTTCTTGGCTTAGTGTGCTGTCTGGTGTGTCCTCTAAGCCTTCCCTGACATAGACATCATACACGGATCATTTCAACATTGACGTCTATCATACAGTTACAGCCCTCTTGACATCTAATGTAATAAAAGATTAGGCCTGTTTTCACTTAGGTTGATTCATGTATCCCTTTTTTCCCTTCCTTTTGATTTTACTATGTCATCAAATATTGGAAGAAATGTGAAAATCTAACAATGTTCAGCATTTCAAAGGATCTTATATGTAGCCACACTAGGGAAGTGGAATAAAGGTATGTGCCAAAGATGTAATCAAATAATAAAATTAGAAGTACAGAGATAATTTATGGCTTTCTCTCCAGCTTACCTTAGAATAATTACCATCTATATCATTTAATTTCACTGGAAATAAGTATAATCTCCAATCTAACTCATAAAAATGTTACTAGGATAGATTTCAATATTCTAGTGTTCCATATATTTCCCCAAGCATTAGTACTTATTTCTTCTCCAATATAAAATTCCCAAATGATTTCTCCTAATATTTTGCTTCCAATAATATTTTAAATTTTTTACTCACTATTCCTTTCACTATCTTGTTTATACCTTCACTTTCTTTTTGTAATATATTTTTTCATAGTTCATAAATTTCCTATATTTACCATCACAATTCCTTTTTACCAAGTTCTTTATCCACTGCTCTACTAAAATAATATTATACCAAGACATTATGGCCATACCTGTCACTTCTTTTATTTGCTCTTAATTCTTTGGTCTCCATTACAACATTGATCATGAATTGCCTATTGTTTAACTCTTTTTTTACTGGTAGATACTTTCTGAGGTCTACTGTGAATACCTGAAACTGTGAATAACAGCAAACCCTATATTTTATATTGTAGACAGTGGCCTCTCTAAATTGAGTAATAGTTAACACCCCCATGCTGCTGCTGTCTAACCTCTTCTCCTTAGCTTGCTTTTTCTGGAGTTACTTCCACGCTTGTATTTTAAAGCTCCACTTCTCTGATTCTTTCCTTTTTTATAATGATCTTTTAAGAATAGATCCCTATGAATTTGAGGAACCTTAATTTACCTGTTCAAAACCCTTCTCCCATTCTCTATTTTAGTTTTATTTATTTATTTATGATATTTATACCTCACTTTCCTCACCCAAGGGAGATCCAAAGCGGCTTACAATCATATGCAATATCAGGTCCAAATAAATAGAATCTATACCTATAAAATGGTGCAATAACCGTTGGAATGTGACAAAGGATGTTGCACCAGGCCCCACTAGCCCGTAATGGGCCTCCGTTCACTCGCCCGAACCCGGTTCACAGGTAACTGTCGGGTTGAAATTTTCGACCCGGGGGCAGGAGCCCCCCAGTCACAAAAAAAGGGAACTTCAATTCCCAATGTTCCTGGAACCACGCCACGCCAGAGCCAATTGGCCGCGGCGCGGCAAAAGGAACGTTGGGAAACGCGCCACAGCCAATCAAAAAAAAAGCCGCAGGGAAAAAACCGCCGCACAAACCAGAAACACAAACGACAAACTACAATCCCCAGCGTCCTGCGCGCCATGAGTGTGCAGAACGCTGAAGAAGCCGGCACGCGAAAAATAAAAACAAACCCACACCATGAGCGCAAGTCCGCCGCAGGTGGACGCAGCGCCCAGAAAACACGCAAACCCTGAAATCACTATAACATGCAAACCCGCCGGCCATCTTGCACGGAGCAACGGGGAAGAGAGGGACACCCTCTCCCCCGCGCTGCCCCGCCAAAGACATGGCGACCCCTGCAAAAAAAGCCAAACACCCCCCCAACCGCTGCAAAAATCACCGTGGCGGCAGCAACCAAAAACAAAACGAAAAAAGGCCAGCAAGCAAACCCCCACCCCCCAAACACACAAACCCCAAAACAGCCAGGGCCACGGCAATACCCTCCCCCAAAAGCCGCATGAAGCGGCGAGCCAAACACCCACCCAACAAACACACACACCGCAACCCAGCCCTGGCCACGGTAATACCCCCCCCAAATGCCGCATGAAGCGGTGATGGTATTTCCACGGGCCAGCCATCAAGACTGGCCCACGAAAATACCCAAAACACAAATCAAAAACATTCAAAAAACCCCCAAAAATATTCAAAAACACACACACACACAGAAACCCCCACCTCAAACCCTAAAACACAAAAACATTCAAAAAGACACACACAGAAACCCCCACCCAAAACCAAAAACATTCAAAAAGACACACACAGAAACCCCCACCCAAAACCCTAAACAGTCACAGAACGCCCCCAAACCCAAAACAACCCCCCCTAAAAAAAACGGAGAGAGCTTACCATTAGACGTCTTGCCTCAATGAAAACCAGAACTGAAATGAAGAGAAGAAGAGACTCACCGGAAGAAGCAATACACAAAAATTGCTCAACACCACCACCCAGTGGCCAAAGGAGAAAAAACATCCAAAATATTACCAAAAATTCAATAAATCCCAAAAATTAGGGTAATCAATTCCAAAAACATTCAAAAATATCCAAAAAATCAAAAATAATTCACAGATAAATAAATAAATTTTCAATAAAAAATAAAAAAACACTGTAAAATACCTTCAATTTAATAAAACATATATTTACACATTTTTAAAATTATTATCCAAAGTTCATTTCCATAAACAAAAAACAAAAACCTTCAAAAACCACTTTAAACAGCCTTGCACTGAGGAAGCCGGCACGCAAAACAAACAAACAAAAAAAAACACCCACTGGGAGCGCAAGTCCGCCACAGGAAGGTGTTCCAGTCCCCTAATCATTCTGGTTGCCCTCCTCTGCACTTTTTCCAGCTCCATAATATCCTTCTGGAGGTATGGCGACCAGAACTGTACACAGTATTCCAGATGGGGCCTCACCATAGATTTATGGCATTTATGGCAAAATGACACTTGCTGACTTATTTTCTATACCCTTCCTAATGATCCCTAGCATTGAGTTTGCTTTTTTCACTGCTGAGGCACACTGGGTTGACACCTTCATTGAGTTGTCCACCAGGACACCAAGGTCCCTTTCCAGGTTTGTCGCAGAGAGTTCAGACCCCATCAGTTTATAAATGCAATTGGGGTTCTTTGCCCCAACATGCATCACTCTGCACTTACTAATGTTGAAACTCATTTGCCACTGTTTTGCCCACTCCCCCAGTGTCAAGAGATCCCTCTGGAGGTCCTCACAATCTCTCACAGTTTTCACTACCCTGTATAATTTAGTGTCATCAGCAAATTTGGCTACCTTGCTTTTTACTCTTACCTCTAGATCATTTATGAAGAAGTTGAAAAGCAGGGGTCCCAGTACTGAACCTTGGGGGACCCCACTCTTTACTTCCCTCCACTTGGAGAAGTGTCCATTTAGTGCTACCCTCTGTTTCCTGTCCCTTAGCCAGTTGCTGATCCAGGACAAGACCTGTCCCTTTATTCCATGACTGGTAAGTTTATTCAAGAGCCTTTGGTGTGGGACCTTGTCAAAAGCCTTCTGAAAGTCCAGATAAACAATGTCAACTGGATCCCCCTTATCCACATGCTTGTTGACACTCTCAAAAAATTCCAACAGATTAGTGAGGCATGATTTGCCCTTGCAAAAGCCATGTTGGCTCTCCTTTAGCAGCGCCTTCTCTTCTATGTGCCTATTAATTCTATCTTTTAGGATGGTTCTCATCACTTTACCTGGGACACATGTCAAACTGACAGGTCGGTAATTTCCTGGATCACCCCTGGATCCTTTTTTGAAAATTGGTGTTACATTCGCTACCTTCCAGTCATCAGGCACAAAGCCTGATTTGAGGGAAAGATTATATATTTTGGCTAAGAGATCAGCAATTTCATCTTTAAGTTCCCTGAGAACTCATGGATGGATGCCATCTGGTCCTGGTGATTTGTTAGTGTTTAGTTTAACAAGACATGCAAAGACCTCCTCCCTGGTTATTTCTATCTGGCTTAATTCTTTGGTTTCCCTCCCTACGAAGATAGGCTCTGTTTTGGGCATGTGGCCTCTGTCTTCTTCAGTGAATACTGAAGCAAAGAATTAATTGAGTCTCTCTGCAATCTCTGTTTCCTCTTTAATAACCCCTTGCCTTCCATTGTCATCTAATGGTCCAATGGCCTTCCTAGTTGGGTTCTTACTTCTAATGTACTTAAAGAAGTCTTTGTTATTTCTCTGAGTATTTTTAGCTATACACTCCTCAAAGTCTTGATTTGCTTTCCTGATTGTTGCCTTGCATTTGTTCTGCCAGAATTTATGTTTCTGCCTGCTGTCCTCATTCGGACAAGCCTTCCATCTTCTAAATGAGCTTTTATTGCTTTTGATCACTTCCCGAACAGCTCCTGTAAGCCACATTGGAGTCCTCTTGGACCTGGCAGTGCCCTTTTTCCTTTTGGGTATGCATCCCAGTTGTCTCCAATGTAACATTTAAATCTTTTTTAATTGTTGTGGTATTTTTCTGCATTGTTTCTTCCATGTCTGTTTTAATTTCCAATATATTAATCTCCAGTTTATTTTTATTTCCCCCCTCTAATAATCCAGCATCTTTTGCTGTTTTTCTTTTAGAAATACAGTAAATCCAAACTTTTCACTCTAAGCCATCAGAGCAGTCACTTCCTCTTTCCAATAGTAATGTTCTGTCCTTCAGTTTACCAGCAAGTTCGGAAAGTTCAGAGATCACTTCATCCCTGGGCTTATCAAAGCTATAAATCTCTAAACATGCTTCACAGACTTCAGCAACTTCAATTCTTTACAGCATTGCTCAGCTGAATTTTAAACCTTCTAAAGTTTGGGAAACAGAGTGAGATTTATCACATTTCCAAGCCCTTTCATTCCCCCTTTTTCTGTGATTTCAACATTCATGCTGACGCTGACAAAGTTTCCCACAGAGAGGGAGAATTGAATGAATATCATCATCCTTTTCTTAACAACTGTGTCTATTTCTCTTTCAAAATATGAGTGATACTCATTATTTAATGGCTGTATATAGGTCAGAGGTTCTCAACCAGATCCAGACCATTTCATGTGGCCCGCCACCCTCGCTCCTGTCACTGGAAGCGGCAGAAACAGCAGCGGATGCATTTTATGGCAATGTTTATAGCAGGGGAACCACCGTATGACCTGGCAAGTGATGCAATGTAAAAAAAAAATTACTACCCACTTGGTGGGTGTGGCTATCTGTGGAAGGGGCTATCTGTGGAAGTGGCCTCAACCCCCCCCCCAAAAAAAAAGAAAAGAAAAAGAAAAAGAAAAGAAAGAAACCTACCGTGCTCTCTTGCTTCGGGGAGATGAGGAATAGTAGTCTCAGAGCAGCAGCGCTGCTGGGAGGTAAGCGGGGTGAGTTGGTGGGCTGGTGCTGGCTGGCCTCCCCGTCCCAGCCCAGCACCGCTGGAAACACGTCCTGGCTGGCGGCACTACTGGGAGGTGAGCGGGGCAAGTTGGTGGGCTGGCACTGGCCAGCCTTCCCCTCCTAGCACCACTGGAAATGTGTCCCATTTGTCTCGCCCAGGGCTGAAGGTGCAAGGGAAGCGTGGAGATGAAAGCGCACCTTCGGTTCTGGGCGAGGCAAATGGGACGCGTTTCCGGTGGCGCTAGGAAGGGGAGGCTGAGAGGTGGGCATGGCCAGCCAAGTGGGCATGGCCTGGAATTTCTATTACCGGTTCACCAGAACTGGTGAGAACCTGCCACATTACAACACTGGTCCCGGCCCACAGCTTTAAAAGGTTAAGAACCCCTGATATAGGGGAATATTTGTTAATCTCTTTTTTCAGAGACTGGGAGACTCCTGGTCAGCGGATCATCATGTTCAGAATGGAAGTCCCATTCAGAATGGATGTGTCCCATTTGTCTCGCCCAGGGCTGAAGGTGCAAGGGAAGCGTGGAGATGAAAGCGCACCTTCGGTTCTGGGCGAGGCAAATGGGACGCGTTTCCGGTGGCGCTAGGAAGGGGAGGCTGAGAGGTGGGCATGGCCAGCCAAGTGGGCATGGCCTGGAATTTCTATTACCGGTTCACCAGAACTGGTGAGAACCTGCCACATTACAACACTGGTCCCGGCCCACAGCTTTAAAAGGTTAAGAACCCCTGATATAGGGGAATATTTGTTAATCTCTTTTTTCAGAGACTGGGAGACTCCTGGTCAGCGGATCATCATGTTCAGAATGGAAGTCAAACTATTATGCAATTGATATTGTCTAGAGTAATTTCTTAACTTGTGTTAATTTGCTTCCAAATGTTGTACCATTTGTATAGCCACACAAATGAGCTTTGATCTGTGTTTGAGAAATGTAGGGCTGTATCTTTTTGCTAGCCTCAACTAAAATGATCCCATTGACTTGGTGGGATACATAAGTGGACTTATATAGAAGTTGATTTAGTGCATCTACTTACTATTTGAAATTAACAATATGATAATATTTTAGCTAAACTGAAAGCTCTGTCATGATAATGGGCCATGATCATGGGCTGATGTATACATTCTAATATAATCTCTACCATCACAGGAAACATTATAAAAAAGTATTTCAACAGGGCAGGCAAATTCACTCTGTCATCAACATTGCCCCATTTCAAAGTCCATGTTGTGACATTATCTTGATTAGGCTAACTAGAAAGCCACAACAATTTCTGTTTGCTTCAGGAAAACCAAAACAAAATTATTTATCTCAGTTTGAGCTTTCATAGATTAATTTTTTTTGTCATACCCAGCCAATTTACTAGTTTGAAAGATGCCACAACACTTTTGTTTTTGTTTTTCTTTTGCTCCATGCAAGCTCATCTCAGGCATCATGCTACAGAAGGAAAGGAATGAGGGTCATTGTTGAATTCGTGTAGGCTGGGTGCTGAATACTACCTTAAGAGCAGATGTAGTTGCTTAAAGAAGGCTCACCCAGTGGAAGGTTTTACCGTGAAGGGTCCCTTGTTTGCTGGAAACAGGAAAGAACAAACAAACAAACCAACCAACCAACCAACAGTAGTCTTGAATCTCCATTTTGAAAGAACAGCCAGCTTTCTTGGAACTTAAAGTGATCTCTACTCCATTTTGGGAAAGAACACAGAGGCCAGAATCATAATCAGAAAAACCACCTGTATTAAATTCAATTCAAATTTAATTTATACGCTGCCTTTCTCTGACTGAGGCCGACTCAAGGCGGCAACAACATCTCAAACAATACAATGTAATACAGTACAATTCAAAAAGCAGTATTCAAAGTAAAAATATAATATGAAATATCACATCAAAAATAAGCATAATTCATACATTACAATCCAAAAAATCACAACAAAAAATAACATATATTATAAAACCCACAAAAATCAACCTCAACCACCCACAAAGGCGCCCGGCGATTCAAATGTCCGTGAGGGCAGCTGCGCTGGTGGTGATGGCTGAATGGCTCCCACCTGCCTCTTCCCCCACAGAGCCGGCAGGAAGAGGCGGCGCAGCTCCAGCATCCCTTGAACTCCCCAACCGGTAGGGCCAAAGGGAGGGGCGCCGGGCGCAGCAGCCTCCCATCTTGGGACCAAGGAATAGTCACCGGGAGAGGCCCGGGGGTCTGGTGTCGGTGGGGGTGGGGAGCCACTTTTGGAGCCATGGAAAGGCAAGCCCCAAGTGTGGCCAGTTCTCTCCTCCCCACCTCCTCCTCCGGCCGGTTGCCGGGCGAGCTCTGTGGGGCCTCCGAACTCCGGCGTCAGTGGTGTCAAATACCTGCCAGCCCAAGCTGGGAAGGGCAGCCCCGGATCAGCTGTGACGGCAGCAGCGGTGATGGTTCTTGGTGGGCCGGGGCCATCTGCTTTTACCCTCTCCCAGGCTGGGAGGGGCAGCCCCGGATCAGCTGCTGCGGCGGTGATGGTTGATGTATAAAGGCAATTGTACAGTATTTTTTTCTTTGCCAATAAGCCACCTCTCCCTGCACCACTATTCTCTCAACCAATGTAGGCCTGGATATGCCAAAAGGAACTTGCTGAGCTGAGGGTGGATGCTTATCTAATTGCCCTCCAGCTCTGTGTTGTCTCAAGAGGATTTCCTTACCAGATAATCTGAGATAGCTTCTGTACTGTCAGGGCTTTCAGCTGGTGGATTGTCAATTGGTAAACCAATAGATGGTAGTTTGTAGCTCCCTTCCAGCCTCTAATCCAGGGGTTCCCAAACTTACGGCCCATGGGTCAGATCCGATCCATGATGCCATTTTATCTGACCCCCACCACCCTTGCCACTCCTGGAAGCAGAAGTAAAACACACATGCACAGAACGTGCCCGTGCATGTGTGTTTTACTTCTGCTTCTGGGTGGGAGGAACCATGCGACCGGCACACTTGACTACGTGACCAGCCCACAGTCCGAAAAGTTTGGGCGCCCCAGCTCTGATCAGTCAAATCCTGGAGAAAAGCAAATGGTTCCCACAAAACCGTTGCAAAAGAAATATGTGGTGTGCAGTGGCTCTCTAATTATACTAACAGCTAGGCGGCCCTTGCTTGGAAGCATTCAAAATTTAATTTAAATTAATTTAATTAATTTAATGTTCGATTTCTACACCACCCACTTGGCCTAGGCCAACTCAGGGCAGTTCACAATCACAGATATAAACATAATAAAATTAATTAAAACTACCCACCCCCTAAAAAGGGTGCAGGGACCAAAGGGACCATGGGGGAAGGAATTATCCTCTATACCAGCCACCCAAAGGAGGTTACCCTTCCACCTGCACCTCATACTTGGCCTGCCAGCCAGGTTTTCAGTTCTTTTCTGAAAGGCAGCAATTCCGTCCGGAGATGTAACTCTGTTGGCAGGAGGTTCCAGAGGGCCGGTGTGGACATGGAGAAGGCCCTTCTCCTTGTGCCAGAGAAGCGAGCCCCTCTGGCTGATGAAACCATTACAGAGCCCCTCCGGTCTGCTCTGGTTGGATGGACAGACGTCCTTAGAATAATGCGGTCTCTTAAGTATCCTGGCCCACTACCATATAGGGCTTTAAAGGTCAAAACCAGCACCTTGAATTGCACCCAGAGACAAACTGGTAACCAGTGTAGCTCCTGAAACAGTGGTGAAGCATGGGCGTAACATCCACCCATCACCACCCAGGCTGCCACGTTCTGGACCAGCTGTAACCTCTGAATGGTCGTCAAGGGCAGCTCCATGTAGAGCACATTGCAATAATCTAGTCTGGAGGTCACCAGAGCATGAGTGACCATGAGCAAAGAGTCCTGGTCCAGGAGCAGGCGCTACTGGCGAATCACCCGAAGTTGCGCAAAAGCCCTCCTGGCCACAGCCACCACCTGTTCTTCTAGCAGCAGCCGCGAGTCCAGGAGGACCCTTAAGTTGTGCACCAGGTCTGTCTGGGGCAAAATAGCCCCATCCAGAACCAAAGATGTAGCTCCCGGGATAACGCAGGACCCCTTATCCATAGCCACTCAGTCTTGCTTGGATTAAGTTGTAGCCCATTGGCCCCATCCAGACCCCAACAGCTTCCAGGCACCTGGAAAGGACCTTGACAGCATCACTGGGGTAGACCATACTGCCAGCGACTCAACGCTGATTGTCAGGTGGATAATATCTGTCAGGTGGATAATATAAGTGGATAATGAAGACATTTCAGCTGTGGATAAAGGCCACACACTTTTATCACCCATGGATTTTTAACGGTTGACAAGGACTATAATGCTCTCTTCACATCAGAGAAAGAGCCTCCTCGAAGATTGTGGTATTTTTGAACCACATTTAGTACCAAGGACAATGGCAATGGGAAATCTTTCTCACACTAGGCCAGGTGAAAGGAAATGCAGAATGAATTCACCAAAAATTAGCTTCATTTTGGCAGTTTCACATCTGGCCTAAACATGGAAGAAGAAGAAGAAGAGGGTTGAGTAACAGCATAAATGTTTAACATCTCCCACTGAAATGTGGTTACTTAACATTTTGTCCTCTTACCATTGTCCAAATAAGGTGGAAGACCTCTGCAAACAACTCCTGATATGTGGATGGATAGAAACCCATTACCAGTTTAGCCCTAGGGCATAAGTGGGAGTGGTCCACAGTCAAGATCAAGATTAGATTAGAACTAAGTAACTATAGGAACCTTCATAATGTATGAATAAACATAAAAATAAAGTGATTCCACAAAGAATGTTAAGAATGAGAAATGCAGTTTAACCCAGATTAAAGCTGAGCATCTCTCTCAAGTGATTGGTGATCTCAAGCCATCCATTTGGAGCCAGCTTCAGTTCACTGTGAGGGGGACTGTGGATTTTTACAAGAACAAACCCCACATCAGACCATGAGCCAATCCTGTGTAAGCACGCATGCACGCACGCACGCACGCACGCACGCACGCACGCATGCACGCACACATTTTTATTATATCTTCCATCCCCTCTTCCTTGCCAGCCTTTCCCATTTTCTTCCCCTTTATGGGCATGCTATTTCTTATGTCTTGTGAGTAAAACAATTCCAGGAATGCTGGGAATTTTCCCCCTCCAAGCACATTTCGTTTTGATAAACTGCAATATTTTGTCTGCAGAAATGTATTAACCGCTTACATCTATTTTCTCAAAGACCATGCATGAATATTAAAAGGGATTTATTTGTACAATGGCTTCAGGCAGTTGAGCAATCCATTATATACTGTCATATCATACTGTGGTAATGTGGAAAGCTGGGAGTCCTCCAGTAATCTTGATTAGCAATATGCCCCCCTTTTTTTGGATGTTTGTGCGTGCGAGTGTGCTGTAAACACATTTTCTTCCCCTGTGTGCCGATTTCACTTTAAAAATTACGATGTGATTCCTAATGCATTGCTTTGCTTTAATTACAACAAAACAAAAACAATGATAATAATCATCGCCATCACACTAAGAATAAATATATTATCTTCTTTTTCTTTTTAGAAAATAATTGCTAATAAGTGTGTTTCCTGCTGGTAAAAGGTGCCAAGTTACATTTAATCAATCAATTAATTAATTTCAGCGTATTATGTGCTTTGCCAAAGCTCATGTATATTTCAGTCTGATATGAATTTAGCACATTTTTAGGCAATCAAGCATCAAAGCAGAACAGACGGACTTCATGATACCCACAATCAGAAGATTCAGCCTATATTGGGGTGGGGGAGGGAATTTAGACTTAGTTTCTGACAAATTTCATGTTTCTTCTAAAGGTCTTGGTAAAACTTTACTCTTGGAAAAAATCAACAATGTTGCTAAAATTGCTTGGTAGGGGTTGTAGGCTGCAATCCAGACACACTTCTTCTTCTTCACCTGCCATATCCAATTCTGAATATTGACTGTCATCATGGCAATCGGCCATGAAGATTGTCCTGGGAACAATATAATGCAATGGTCTTCCATCTGCCTTCCGCATCACAGTGTGACACCCATACCACTGATCCAGTTCCACAAGTCACTTTCTGGTCCTGAGCCCTTCTGGAACACAAAGTCCTCCTCAGCCCCAGGCCAGTATTAATGAAGCTGCTGCCCTCCATCAAGATGGATTCAAGTGGGATTTAATCCACTTGGGTACCATTACTATCTCCCTTTCCTTGTTGACTTTGCCACCCAAGGGTGTTACTCCATAGGGTTGTCAGGTTAGTTAACTGCCACCTTACAATCAGCATTCAGTTGCTGGCAGTATGGTCTACTCTATTACCATAGCGTTGTGCCCATGCCTCACCCCTGCTACGGGAGCTGCATTGGTTGCCACTGTGTCTCTGGGTGCAATTCAAGGTGCTGGTAATTATCTTTAAAGCCCTACATGGTAGTAGACCAGGATACATAAGAGACCGCATCACCCCAAGGATATCTTTCCATCCCACTAGAGTGGAACGGAGGGGCTCTTTAAAAATACCAACTGCTAGAGAGGCTCGCCTCTCTAACACTAGAAGAAGAGCCTTTTCACTTTTTAATTTTTTATTGGTTTTCATATAATAAACAAAAGAAAATGATAAACAATACACCAGACAAATAAAAAGTGCATTAAATAATACTGGTAATAAAACGATATATACCAAATGAAAATAATATATAACAAATGAAAATAAAATATAACAAATGAAAATAAAATTGTTGGGATTGTCTGTGTGGACTTCTGAACCAATGAACTACAATTCTCTTTCCAAAATTGGATCGTATCAAGGCTGGGTTTAAATTCATTGTCCTCTGACAGTGCAAATTCAACAAAAGGACCCCAAATATCCCAAAATGGGATCTTTGTTACAATTCCCTTTTTCTGATGGATTTGCATAGTCAGTTTCTCGTTAAGTGCCAATTGCCAAGCATCTGAATACCATCTAGTCTTTCTAATGTTTGTTCCACCTTTCCATTCCTTGGCAATTAGCTGTCTTGTTATCAATAAAGATAACAGTAATTCTTTTTTTTATTATCTTCCAAGTGCAGATCATCGACTTCACCCAAAATTGCCAACTTTGGACTTAATATTATTGTTATTTTAAATATTTTACTCACTTCTTCTATTTCTTTCCAAAACTCCATAAAGTTGTCACATGACCACCACATATGGATATATGTCCCTTTCCCTTTGTTGCATCTCCAGCATAACTCAGAATTCTTCTTTCCCATTAAATAAAGTTTGGCTGGGGTAAGATACCATCTCCAAAGAAGTTTACAATTGTGTTCTTTTTCCTTAATTGAAAGTGATTTCATATTTCTTTGAGTCCATTTCCTTTTCCAATTCTTCTCTTTAATTGTAATTCCCAAATCATCTTCCCAAGTTTTCTTAAGCCATTGTTGGGTTTCGTCACTAGTATTTAACATTTGGTATATCTCACCCGCTCAACCTTTTAAATTATTTTTACCGTATCTCACCTCATGGACAAAGTTTCAAAAATAGTTAATGCTCGATCCAATACACCATTTTTCCTCAACTGTCTATCCCACGCTTCCATTTGATGTTCTTGCAACCAATTTAAATCTAACTCGTCATATACACTTTTCCTTTGTTGGTAAGAATTACAATTGTTGATCCATTCTATGGTGCGTAATACTTTTTTTTACGAAATAGGACTTCTCTATTATTTGGTGTTGGATCTAAAGGGCAATTTTGGTGGTCAAGAATTTCAAATATTGGTGAAACGCTTGGAGCCTTTTCAGTATCTGCTTCAGCCCTATGGAACCTCCTGCCAGTTGAACTGCATCTCCAGATGGAGCTGCTGCCCTTCAGTAAAGAGCTGAAAACCTGGCTGGCACAGCAGGTGTGGGGAGGTGGAGAGGGAGCAACACCCTCCCCCCCCCACACACACACTGGCTCATTTACATACCTGTCAACCATCCCGATTTGGCCAGGAAAACCCCGTAATTTGACATCGATTGACATCATAACCCGCCCCGTGCTGCCAAAACCCCATAATTTGGTAGCGGGGTAAAACCCTTCCACGCGTGTGCAGAAAACACTACGCCACTTACGTAGGGGCTGCGCAAGTGGCGTAGCGCTTCCGCACATGTGTGGAAGGGGTAAAACACTTCCACGCATGCGTGGAAAGCGACCTGTGCACAAACGATCTGCACAGGTCCCGTTTTTCCAGAGCCACGGGTTGACAGGTATGCTCATTTAGACGAGGATCACTCATGCTTTTAAAAGTTTTAAACCTGATTTTTTAATTGGTGCGGGTGGGAGGTAGTTTTTCCAGTATTTTTAGGAATTTTAAGGTTCTCTATAGTTTAAATATTGGGGATTTTATGTATGTCACCCAGAGTCACACGTCAATTGGTGCGGCTGTACAAATTGAATAAAGAAGTAAGTAAGTAAGTAAGTAAGTAAGTAAGTAAGTAAGTAAGTAAGTAAGTAAGTAAGTAAGTAAGTAAGTAAGTAAGTAAGTAAGTAAGTAAGTAAGTAAGTAGCAGGATAACCTGGCCAGACTTGCAGACATACTTACCTAGGAAACAGCACAGCATAGAAGTAATTGTATTCAGTTTTGTTCCTCAGTAACTACAGTATAAGCAGAGTCTAAGTTGCATTGTGGATATTAACCTATTGAGGTATAGCACCACTCTGTGATATAATTGTAACTTTTAGTTACTTTTGGAGTTATAGGTTTGTGACTTCACTAAATAATAGAAGAGGAATGTCACAGTTCAAATTGGGGCTTGTGCTGTTGCCTCATGCACCGTTATGGGTGCTGAGGAACTAATAAGATGAGAGGAGTGTTGTGTTCTGTAAAGCTGTGCCTTTAACAATGTACCTTTGCCATATGTTATCAATGTAACCTTTCTGTGTGCAACATTATAACCATCAGCTGTATCAATGTAAACCTGATAAGGGGACGCGAGCTAGTGACCACCAGAGGGCAGTAGCGAGCGTCCAGCTCTCATGGCTCATATTCACCTGGTTCAGCAGCGCGGGAAGATTCCCCGCCACCTCTTCACCTGGTCAAGAAGGGCGTGACCTCCTACGACGTCACGCAGGCAGCAACCAATAGTCTGTCGATGAGCCACATTCAAATGTATAGCCAGCTGTATATATTGAGCTACCCATCCGCCATTACCACATGTTCCTCCGGATCATCATGCAATAAACCTGTGTTAAGCCAACCCTTCGGCTGTTTCATTGTCTTTGGTCCCTTACACTAAAAGGAGAGAAGCCATCAGTTTGTAGCACTTTCAGAAAGCTAGTAAAGGTATATTTTAGTTACTGTTGAGAAATAAGAAGAGGTTTTTTAAAAAAAATGTGACTGTAATGGTAACTAATGTGGTCAGGGGCTTAAAATGATAGCTGTAATCAGTTATTTTTTCAGAAATAACTTCAAGCTCTGGGCTCAAGTAGGTATGTGTAGGATTTATTGTGTAAAGACAGAGCCATAATAGGCAATTTTGACACTCTAGGCAAAGAGTGCAAAATGTGCCACTGAATCATTTTTGTGATTCATTGACATGGAAGTAATTATAGCCCTATTGTTATTGTGAGCTACAGTTTGACTTACATATGCCTAAATTTGTAAAATACATTAATCTGTTACAGAACTATGTGGATGTAGTTTGAATGGAGCAAGTTTCTTTGGGAAGATGTTATTTCTCTGGAAATGACACAAATCCAGGCTAAGAGAGAAAGAACAGTGACTCTACAATCAACTCAGTGTGGCTTTATCTGTGATCTTTAAAGCTGGTTTCATCTTGATATACAGCATCTTGGAATACCTAGCTCTGAAGATTGGCCATGATAATGAGGGTTTATAGATATATTGTCATTAAAAACATTTTAAGGGTGCCAGGTTGCTTTCCTCTTGTTCATTCCATTCTACTAGGCCAGAGATGGGGACCGTGTGACCTGCCAGATGTTGTAGGGCCACCACACCCATTATCTATCATCTCTCTCCATTGGCTGTGATGGCTTTGGCTGGTGGGAATTGCAATCCCACAGCGCCTGGAAGGTCAGGTGTTCCCTGTCCCTGTGCTAGGCTGCCCCATGGTCCTCTTGGATTAGAGGTGATGGATGATTAGCAAAAAGCTCCCCAGGCAATGGCAGAGGCAATCAACACTTCAGTCACTCTCTGCTGGTGAAGGCTGATTTGCAGCAGTCTGTTCTCCACACTGAGTGCACTGCTCAGGAATATAAACACCATTAATACCTTACATTAATATCAGCTTTGATTGTGCCTTCCCATTATCATCTCCTCGCTGTTAATGAAAGGGATAGCCATAGGAGATGGTGGAAAGGGGAGTGGTGATGGGGAAGCCTGACCTAATCAGTATGTGGGTATAAATACTCAAACTAAATTGATAATCCAAAGAGATCAAGGAGTTGAGGAATACCTGAAAGAGATTAGGTGGAATACCACAATTTTGTTCCTAGTAAAGCTGGGATCAGATGACTAAATATAGACCTGATTTAAAGAAAGAAAGAAAGAAAGAAAATTGCTGTAACCCAAAGCATTATCAGTTTGGATCAAACTCTGCCCTACAAAAAAGGCTGTCTAAACACCAAATAAAAAGTTTCTAACAGGAAATGACATACCTAGGAAACTGGCTGGTTCTGTCCCTGTGCTGTTCTTCAGCAGAATATGCTAATGCCTTTTGATATAAATCAGCACATGCCAAACAAGCGGATGTACCTCTTAATGAATCATACAGAATGCCTGCGACCTATCCCTATGGAAAAAGTATTATTTGGCTGGCATTGCCCCTCTGGAAATATGCTGAAATGTGCTGGCAGATAATGGAATACAGCATCAAACCCACTTAATGGACACCAACTTCCATGCCAATGGCTAAAATTGAGTAAAGGTTTTTTGCACACCTCTCTGGCTCTAAATATTAAACCAGGAGAGGCTAGGCCAAACCTATGAAGAGGGGAAACAACACACCTTGTTGAATGGATGACTGCTGAAAAGTGTCTCCCATCAGGAGAAGATTCTGGCTAGACTATTTGAAAATAGCTTAATAGAATTTGAAGCAAAGTACGAAGATCAAAGACAAATCAGGCAACTTGAATACAGGACATTTTTTTGTGAATGTGGAGAAATTAAATCAGTGCATGTGCAACTGGAGTACCCTCATCTCCACTAGCTTTGTTGTTAGTAATGCTTTGTTAGTAATGGCTTGCATAACTTCACATTTTGGCATTCCAGTGCCCTATGATGAGAAGGACATCTTTTTTGTGTCAATTCTAGAAGGTGTTGTAGGTTTTCATAGAACCAATTGACTTCAACCTCTTCTGCATCAATGGTTGGGGCAAAGACTTGGATTACCATGATGTTGAATGGTTTGCCTTGGATTCGGACTGAGATAATTCTGTTGTTTTTGAGATTGTATCCCATTACTGCTTTCCTTACCTTTTTTTAACTTTAAAGGCCATTCCATTTCTTCTAAAGGGTTCTTGCCCACAGTAGAAAATACAGTGGTCCTCTGAGTTAAATTCATCAATTTATGTCCACTTTAATTTACCGATTCCCAGGATGTGGATGTTCAGTCTTGCCATCTCATGTTTGATTGCATTCAGCTTATCTTGATTCATAGACCTTATATTCCAGGTTCTTATGAAATATTGTTCTTTACAACTGTCTTTCAATGTCAAACACATTGACAGCTAAGTGACAATTTGACTTTGGTCCAGCAACTTTACTCTTCTGACCTGAGGGGTTCATCTTCCAGCATCATAAATGTTATCCTTTTGATGCTATCCATGGGGCTTTCTTTGAACTCTGGTGCTGGAGGAGACTCTTGATACTACCCTGGACTGCAAGGAGAACAAATTAGTCAATTCAAGGAAAACAACCCTGACTGCTCCTTGGAAGGACAAATACTGAAGATGAAGCTTAAGTACTTTGGCCACCATATGAAATGAGAGGACTCACTCAAGATCGCCTTGATGCTGGGAAAGATTGAAGGTAAAAGGAGGAGGGGACAACAGAGGATGAGGTGGCTGGATGGCATTGCGATGGGTGTAGACCTGTGTGGGCTGTGGAGAATGGTGGAGGACAGGGGAGCCTGGAGTATGATGGTCCATGGGGTTGCAAAGAGTCAGATTCGACTGTGCAACTGAACAAAATAAATGGGGCTTTCTCGGTAAGGATACTGGAGAAGATTGCTATTTCCTTCTCCAATGTTTAGTCCTCTACTATGGCCTGTCCATCTTCAGTGACCCTACATGGCACAGTGCATAGCCTCATCAAACCACTCAAGCCCCCTTGTATTCATTTCCTAATCTCTGTTGTTTGAAAAGATTACTTCTTCCTTACCATTGTTTCATATTCAGTCTCTTTCATAAGAAGCATCCCTTTCCAGTAATAGCAAGATGCTCAAACTGGGATCAGTTATTTTTATTACTTTAGGAGGGAACTTGAAAGACTAGCGCAAATGCCAAGGCAGGCAGTGGTGGGCTGGCCCATTGGGCTACCGGGACTCAGCCCAGGGCGCCCCCCCAGGCCCATTGTGCCCCCCTTGGATGCCAATCCAAAGAACTGAGCCAAGCCGAGCTGCGATGCCCAGAACAATCAAGCAAACGAGCGGGGCTCTGTGTTCCTCTGCCTGCCTTCCTCCTCCTGTGCTGCCAAAGATAAGGTTGCAAAAGCAGCTCCATTGACAGTGGAGCCACTGTGGCTTGTTGTTGTTGTTCAGTCGCACAGTCGATTCCGACCCTTTGCGACCCTATGGACCATCGTTCTCAAGGCGCCTCTGTCCTCCACCATCCCCCTCAGTCCTCCCAGTTCTGTGCATATTGTGTCTACAATACCATCTATCCATCTCATCCTTGGCCTCCCCCTTCTTCTTTTGCCCTCCACCTTTCCCAACATCACGGCCTTCTCAAGTGAATCCTCCCTTCTCATTTGATGCCCAAAGTACTTTAGCCTCATCTTTACTATTTGACCTTCCAATGAGCAGTCAGTGTTGATTTCTTCTAAGATTGACCTATTTGTTCTCCTTGCTGTCCAAGGTACCCTCAAAACTCTCCTCCAACACCACATTTCAAAGGCATCTATTCTTCTGCGTTCAGCTTTCCTAATTGTGGCTTAGAGGTTGCAATTTTGCCTTGTAAGCAGGAGGTTGTTGGTTCGAATCCTCAAAGAGGAGTTGAAATTAGAAGGCGAGTAGGAACGTATGTATTTTGTTAGGGTTAAATGCCCTCATCACTCCCTATCCAGTGCTCTTTTGGCATAGCCAGCACACCCCTGAAGGCAGGGCAGGAAAGTCCATGAAATAGAAAGACCAAGACAAGTCTGGACCTCCAGTTATCAAATGCTCTGCTCCTGGAGAATTGGTAGGCTACCAGACAGCTGAATAAAATGGTTCCCAGGTATCAACACAGAGCCAAAGTGACATCCAAAGAGATAGTAGCCAAATGGGATGTTTATTTGGCTTAATCAGGCAGGCAGAGCCTAAAAGCATATATTTGCCTAGGAGGTGTATCTTAGGAGCCTCATAAAAATATCAGCATGGAAGCAAGCTATTAACATGGCATCTGATTACAGTCGTGCTTCCTCTTAATAGAACTATATTAGACAATCCTCATTTGAGCACCTTTGCTGTCTGGAAGAATATCTTATGTGAGGAGAAAAGAGTTTAAATAACGAACTGAAAACAAGAAAAATGTAGGCACAACCCGCACCCACCCCGAAGTGTGAAGAGGAATCTTATGTGTGTAAATGTCTTAGAACTTTTTGTAGATTGCAGATTTTTTTAAAAATAGCCTTGGTTGGGTTTCCTTCTTCTTTCATGTCTAGGCCAGACTTTAAAATGCCAAAACAAAGCCACTTTTGGTGGATTCATTCCATAGTTCCTTTCACCTGACCTAGTGTGAGAAAGATCAGCTGGCACAACAAGGTTGCTGTTGCCCAGGGTACCCCCCCCCCCGATTATGGTTAAAAAATACCACAAATTTTGAGGAAGCTCTTTCTGTGTACACTGGCTGGGTTTATTTTATTTATTTATTCCATTTCTATGACTTCCCCATCTGACTTAAATGTCACTATGGGCAGTGAACACAATATAAAACCCAACTCCCACCCTGTAAATGTAAAATATATTCTTTATATGATACAAAATCACCAAAGAATAGATGGCAAACCCACCCTCTTCAAGGGAGCTACTGGGTAGCAGTGGTAGCTGATAGTGACAATGGCAGAGGAGGGAATGACACTCAGGCTGACTTTTGTAAAGAAATAAAGTTGAACAACAAAAGAGGTGGAAATTTTCAATAAGTCCAAAATATGCAATAAATCAAAAGGAAATTTAAACCTAGATTGGAAATGATGAATGACCAACAGGGAAGCATACTATCTTACCAGGAGAAAATTAGGAGAAGGGGTACAGTATGCTGAAGACCTATTTAAAAAGTGTTTTTTAAAAATCTTCTCAAAAGCACACAAAGGTGTTTTCTAGGTTGAAAGGACTTTTGCTGGAGGAACTCTGCTCCGGGGACACCTGTATGAGTCTCCTTTCAAGGCTACTTGCAGTTTCTTGCTTTCAAACTGTTAGGTTGGCAGGAGCTGGGACAGAGACAGGCACTCATTCCATCATGCAATACTCAAGTCTTGAACTGTCACCTTGCCTACCATCCAGCTAACAAGGCGAGCTACTTAACCACTTAGCCACCGAGATAACAGGATGGCAGATTGCTTTGAAGAGAAACTCTATGATGATTAGAAAGTGAAGTGAAAGCTGCTCTAAATGCATTGGGAAGAAATAAATCACCAGATAGACAGGATATCAGTAGACCAATTTCAAGCCACGGACACTGAATTTGTCAAAACCTGTTGTGTATGGAGTGTAATGTGCCTTTAAGTAAATGCAACCACACGAATGAGTGAATGTAACAATCTCTAAAAGTAACATTGTAACCTTCTGTATTAGGACGTGAGCTAGTGACCATTGGGAGCAGTAGCAAGTGTCCAGCTCACATGGTACAAATTCTCCAAATGCCTACAGCCGCGGGAAGATTCCCGCCACTGCCTCACCTGGACAAGAAGGGCGTGACTAAGGGTGACGTCACGCGGACAGTAGCCAATGAACTACCGAGGAGCCACATTCAAATGTATAGCCACTGTATATAATGAGCTGTTCGTCCGCCATTACCACATGTTCCCCCTGACCATCATGCAATAAAGATGAGTTAAGCCAGACTTTGGCTGTTTCTATTGTCTTGGTTCTTGAACACTAAAAAACCGTAACAAGAATATGCCAACAAATAAAAGAACATAAAACAATGGACTACAGACTGGCAACATTTGTTATTAATTCCAATCCCCAAGAAATGAGTTGCCAAAGAGATGTAATACTTATAGGACCATTGTTTTACTTTCCCATGGAAATGATGCTTAAGTTGTTGAAACAAAACCTTTTACCGTATATGGATTGAGAAATACCTGACGTTGAAGCTTAGTTCTGAAAAGGAAGAGTCACCTGTTATCATACTGCAGATATCAACTGACCATCTTCTGCTCCCTCCTCTGCCCGGACAATCAGGGGAAGGAAGAGGAGCCCAGCTGAGTCTCGTCTCTGCAGCTGTTGTGTATGTACAATGTTGCTTCATATGTATGTACAATGTCGCCTTAAGAAATGTATGAATGTAACCTGGCCACAATCACAATGTAACCCAGCTGTTAAAGGAACGCGAGCAAGCTGCCCATAGAGGGCAGCTGCGAGTGTTCAACTCACATGGTTCTCATTCCTCAAATCACCTGCAGCCGCGGGAACTCCCCGCAACAACAAACTACTACCGAGCCACCACCGAAGATGGGCGTGACCCGGACGACGTCACGCCGGTAGCAGCCAATGAGCTACCGTGCAGAAAGATTCAAATGTATTGTACCACTGTATATAATGTGAGGTATCTCCGCCATTACCACATGTTCGTTCAGATCATCAACCAATAAACCTGTGTTAGTCCTTATTGCGACTCCTTCTATGTCTCCCGGAAAAGACACTAAATTGGCGACGAAGGTGGGATCGATGGTGAATCCCAAGGTCAAGGCGTACCAGTTCGATGTGAGCGAGCCCGAACAATGGGAGCCCTACGAGTGTCAGTTTCGGCACGCGATGGAAGCCGCGGGCGTCAACGACGACGCGAAAATGCGCTCCCACTTCCTGGCCCAAGTGGGGCCGGCCATGCTGCGAATCCTGATGACCCTGCTGGCCCCCCGGAAGGTAGACGAGGTGCCCATCGACCGTATCCTGGAGAGGTTGGGTGAGCATTTCCAGCCGCCCGTCTCGATCTTCCCAGCCCGGGTCGCGTTCCACAGGTGAGACCAGCGACTGGGTGAGTCTGTGTCCACCTACGCGGCGGCCCTCAGGCTTGCGGCGGTCCACTGCCAGTGGGATGACCTGGACCAGGCCCTCCGTGACCGCATGTTGTGTGGTTTGAGGGACGAGGAGCTGCAGAGGAGGCTGATGACCCGGGACCAATGCCTCACGTTCAACGAGGTACTGTGGGAGGCCCAAGCAGCCGAGGAGGCCAGGAGCGGGGTTAGACTGTTCAAGTCCCGAGGGGCCGCGTCCGAGAGGGCCAAGTCACCAGTACAGGTGGCCCGGCAGACACCAGCGAAGGCGGCCTGGCGGGCCCCCAAGCCGCCCGCCGGCACACCAACGTCGTCCGAGGAGTCGTCCACGACAGCGGACCCCTACTCCAGCAAGGACGACGACGTCCAGAGGATCAAGAAGCGTGGTGAGAAGCGGCAGACCCGAGAATGGCAGGACCGCTGTTGCGACGGTTGTGGAGCGTCCCACGACCGCACGAGGTGCCTGTTTCGAAAGGCCGAGTGTCACAACTGCGGCCGAAAGGGGCACATCGCCCGAGTGTGCAGGCGCGGGTGAGTCGAGGACAAGGGGAGTTCCAGCCATCCCCAGACACACCAACGGAAGGCGGCCGGCACCAGGAAGGTCGCAGCCAGCTACAGTGAGGAAGGCGTGAACCGCGTGAGCCTGGAGCACCGGCGGTTTTTCGTAGAGGTACTGTTGCAAGGGGTCCCAGTGAGGATGGAGATAGACTCGGGGTCATCTTATTCCATCCTGTCCCAAAAGGAATTTATGCGTATTCCCCCTGATAAGCGGCCCAAGCTCCGGGCCATGAGGTCACACCTACGGGACATGCAGGGGAATGGGATCCCGGTGTTGGGGGTGGGGAACTTCAAGGTGAAGTTCAAGAACTACTCCGAGAAACCGCCCTTAGTGGTCCTCAAGGGGGGGAGGTGCTGCCTTTTGGGAACGCAGTGGTTTGCTCCCCTGGGAACTGAACTGTCCGGCATTAACGCCATTGAGGCTGACCCAATGCGGGATGTGTGCAACGCGCACCCGGACGTTTTCAAGAAGGGGCTCGGGAAATACAAGGGGCCCCCGGTTTCCTTCGAGCTGGACCCAGAAATCCGGCCCATCCGCTTCAAACCGAGGAGAGTGCCCTTCGCACTCAAGGACAAGATCGAGGCAGAACTGGACAAATTGGTGGGGCAGGGAATTTTGGTTCCAGTTGACTCAGCGGAGTGGGAAACGCCGATTGTTACAGCCCTTAAGGCAAACGGGGAGGTCAGGATTTGTGCGGACTATAAATGTACCATCAACAAGGCCATTCGGCCAAATGCATATCTGGTGCCCGTGGTCAGCCACTTGCTGGCCACGTTACATGGGGGGAAGTGTTTTGCAAAGTTAGACCTGGCCCAAGCATACCAGCAGCTCTCTGTAACCCCGGCTGCTGCCGCCGCGCAAACGATAGTGACGGACAAGGGGGCGTTTAAGGTAACGCGCCTTTAGTTTGGTGTGAATTCGGCCCCCGGAATTTTCCAGTCCCTCGTGGAACGCCTTTTAAAGGGGCTTCCTGGCGTCCTCCCATACTTCGATGACGTGTTGATAACGGCGAGGAGCGAGTTAGAATTAGCAAAGAGGCTAGATGGGGTCCTTTCAGTGTTCGAGAGGGCAAGTCTTCGACTGAGGAGGGACAAATGTGTATTCTTTGCGAGGGAGGTCGAGTTTCTAGGTTTTAAGGTAACCCCGGACGGGATCAAACCCTCTGAGTCGAAGGTTGCGGCCGTAAAAAACGCCCCTCGCCCCACCGCGAAACCGGAGCTACAGTCATTCCTAGGGCTCCTAAATTTCTATCATACCTTCCTGCCTCAGAAGGCATCGGTCGTGGAGCCACTGCACGCAGTGCTTAAAAAGGACGCGGTTTGGCGGTGGGGGGCCAGGCAGGAGAGAGCGTTCAAGGAGCTCAAGTCACTCCTGTCCTCGGACGTTGTCCTGACCCATTTCGACCCCAAAAAGCCAGTGGTCTTAGTTTGTGATGCGTCCCCAGTGGGGGTGGGGGCGGTCCTGTGCCACGTGTTGGAGAGCGGGAGGGAAGCCCCGGTGGCGTACTACTCAAGGTCCCTCTCTTAAGCCGAGCGCAATTACGCGCAAACAGATAGGGAGGCCCTGGCCATAATTGCGGGAACGAAGAAGTTCCACGATTTCCTATACGGCCGCAAGTTTACGGTGGTGACTGATCACAAGCCACTTCTGGGGATCTTCACTACCGGTAAACCCACCCCACAGATCCTATCCCCCAGAATGTTGCGATGGGCCATCTTCCTAAACGCCTACCAGCATGAGCTGGTTTACCGCCCAGGGAAGGAGATCTCCCACGCGGACGCACTGTCCCGGTCTCCCCTTCCTAGTCTAGGGGACCCCGCCTGCGAAGTAGAGCAGGACCACCAAGTCCTGCTGATCGAGTCCCTCGACTCACCCCCCATTGTCCCGGCTGACCTCGCCAAGGCCACGGCGGCCGACAAGACGCTGGCCCAAGTTAGTTCCTGGGTTAGGAAAGGCTGGCCCACTACTCCCCCCGATGAGAAGTTCAGGCCGTTCTGTAGGCGCAGGGTAGAGCTTTCGCTGGAAAGGGGCTGCCTACTCTGGGGCCAGCGGGTAGTTATCCCAGAGAAGCTAAGGGCCAAAGTGTTGAAACTACTGCACACCAGTCACCCCGGGATCGTGCGCTACAAGGCTCTGGCCAGGAGTTTCTTTTGGTGGCCCCAGATAGACGGGGACATAGAGCGTCTAGTAGGCACGTGCGAGAGCTGCCAGAGCTCTCGGCCCGAGGAGTCCCGGTTGCCCCATAGGGAATGGGATACGGCCCGCGGGCCATGGTCCCGAATTCATGTTGACTTCGCTGGCCCCTTCCGTGGGTCCATGTTCCTGCTGGTAGTCGACTCCTACTCCAAGTGGTTGGAGGTAATCCCCATGAACAGCACCTCCTCTGCGGCAACCATCAAACAGTTGCGCAAGCTTTTTGCCTGTTTCGGCCTGCCAGACGTCCTTGTTAGCGACAATGCTAGTACCTTCACGTCTGCAGAGTTCAAGACGTTCATTGAGCAAAACGCCATCAGGCACATTACCGCTGCCCCTTTTCACCCCGCCACAAACGGTCAGGTAGAGCGCCAAGTGCGCACTACGAAAGACGCACTGCGGCGCATGGGTCCCGGTGAGTTAAACCTCCACCTGTGTCAGTTCCTCATCTGCTATAGGACAACCCCCCTAGCTTCAGGATTTTCCCCAGCCGAACTCCTCATGAGGAGGCGTCCGGTAACGCTCTTTGACCGGATGGATCCGTCCAGGGTGGAGGATGAAGGGAGAAATATAAACATAGGGGGAGAAAGCTCCAAAAGTTTCTTGGTAGGGGACCCGGTTCACTGCAGGAACTACGCGACTTCAGGGCCAGTGTGGGTTCCAGGGACAATCATTGAACAAACGGGGCCTGTATCCTACAGGGTTGAGACCAGCTCGGGTCTACTCTGGAGAAGGCACGCTGACCAACTCAGAAGGTGAGTCACCAGTGAGGGGAAATCAGCGTTAGGGTCCTCCCCCACCCGCATTACCCAAGGGGGAGACACGGCGGAACCCGCAGATACAAATGCGTATCCTGGGTTCCCAACCACAGAGGAGGATACTTTGAAAGAGAGGGATCAGCTTGATTATGATTATGATTATGATTATGATTATGATTATGATTATGATTATGATTATGATTATGATTATGATTATGATTATGATTATGATTATGATTATGATTATGATTATGATTATGATTATGATTATGATTATGATTATGATTATGATTATGAGTTACCGTACCAGGGGGGTGTAGCGGAGTGGTCCCCCACCGATCCTAGCGAGAAGAGGGGTTTCAGTTCAGCCCCTGGTACCTCCAGTCCCCCCAGTCCTTTTGTGTTAGAATATCCCATAGCTCCAGCTCCCCGGAGACCCACACCCCCAAGGCAGGCAGCGGGGGAGAGTCCGCCTACCACAGTCCCTAGAACTCCCAGGCCGGCAGCGGGGTGGTGGTGAGGGCACGAGGGTCTCTTCGTCGATCCCAAGATTCATACTGGGGGGGACCCCTAGCTCCTCAGACGGCAGGCAGGAGTTCACTTCCCAACTGTTCATTCCATTCCCGTCCCCCAATGCAAGGGGATCGAAGAGCCCACACCAAGCCACTAACGAGTCCCCCTTTCCGTTGCAGGACAGGACTCCGCAGAGCCAGGCTCCCCTGTGTTAAGTCAAGCGCCCGCTCGCCCCAGGCGCACGTGCGGCAAGCCACAATGGTTGAGGGACTTCGTCCCATCCTAGGGGGGAGGGATGTTGTGTATGTACAATGTTGCTTCATATGTATGTACAATGTCGCCTTAAGAAATGTATGAATGTAACCTGGCCACAATCACAATGTAACCCAGCTGTTAAAGGAACGCGAGGAAGCTGCCCATAGAGGGCAGCTGCGAGTGTTCAACTCACATGGTTCTCATTCCTCAAATCACCTGCAGCCGCGGGAACTCCCCGCAACAACAAACTACTACCGAGCCACCACCGAAGATGGGCGTGACCCGGACGACGTCACGCCGGTAGCAGCCAATGAGCTACCGTGCAGAAAGATTCAAATGTATTGTACCACTGTATATAATGTGAGGTATCTCCGCCATTACCACATGTTCGTTCTGATTATCAACCAATAAACCTGTGTTAGTCCTTATTGCGACTCCTTCTATGTCTCCCGGAAAAGACACTAAAGCAGCGAGGCTTGAAAAAGCCACTGCCAGCGCACCAGAGATGCCCGCACCATCTTTGGCCCCCTCCTCTGGCCCGGACAGTCAGGGGAGGGAAGAGGAGCCCAGCTGAGCCTCGTCTCTGCAGTGAGGGTTGAAAAAGCCACCACCAGCGCACCAGAGATGCCCACACCATCTTTGGCCCCCTCCTCTGCTCAGACAGTCAGGGGAGGGAAGAGGAGCCCAGCTGAGCCTCTCCCCTTGGCCCACCGGGCGGGGAGTATAAAGGACCGTGATTCCCTGACCGGTGGGGGAGGTAGGAACGCAGCTGACCGGCATTGCTGTGGCGGGACATGGAAAAGCCACGCCACCAGCACCGCCAGAGCCGTGATTCCACCATTGGCTCCCTCCCCCGCCCTGTCCAGCGGGGGAGGTGGGAGCGCAACTGACCGGCATTGCCGCGGCGGGACTTTTCCACCAAAGTCGTACCACCAGAGTTGTCGGTCCATTTCCTGGCCTTAAAGGCCAGGTCGTCCTCTTCTTTGGCTCCATCAGGGAAGTGCAAGCCTTGGGGTTCTGTTTTGGGGATGTTGGTGGCCAAGGGGTTGTGTAATTAATTTTGCTATGTTAGAACTTTTTTTTGAGACTGATATGTTTTCTTTTCTGATTTAATTAGTGTATTGTATTATTATTGTATTGTTGTTCGATTCATGACTTATGTATTCATGCTCTGATTATTGTATTTATGATGTATTTTTGCCTGATTGCTTTATTTTTGTTACTGTGTTTCAGGGTTTGCTGATACTCTGTTTATATGCTGTTTTTTAATATAGGAATTGTGTTCATTGCATTTTTGTTCCGATTGTATGATATTTATTTTTATTGACATTTTGTATGTTTATTATATTTTGTTTTGTTGTATCTTTACTTATGTTGGAAGCTGGCCTGAGTCGGCCTACAAGCTGAGTAGGGTGGGGTACAAATTAAATTGAATTGAATTGAATACTGAAGCACCACAAAGAACTTCAGAAGATCAGTCTATGCCTTATAGGCTACAGGACAGACTTTGACTGTACAGAATATGAGAAAGTGTGGGTTGATCTAAAAGAAATGGTTGTGCCTCAAGGTTTGATTGTCCTGATTTATAACTTTAATTGTGGGGAAATAGTTACAGTTAGGACAGCATATCGAGAGAGAGAGAATGGTATGACTCCCTAAATGAGGTCCCAAGCTTGAGTTTGCAAGAGCTGAGCATGGCTGTTGAGGACAGGGCACTTTTGAAAACTCTCATTCATAGGTTTACTAGAAGTTGGAAGTGACTTGATGGCAGTTTGCAGTGTGTAAATATTAAGGTGAATACAATTTCCATATCTTTTGAGTGAATGAGTGAATTGATAAATACTGTAAAATGTTTAACTTGCAAGTGCATGCTGTTTATGCATGTGCATGCTGTGTGTGTGTGTGTGTGTGTGTGTGTGTGTGTGTGTGTGTGTGTGTGTGTGTGTGTGTGTGTGTGTGTGCACGTGTCGAGGGAGATGCAAGGTTCTTGTTCTTGTGCTTCTAGCAGCCTCCACTGGCATTATTTGGTGTTCATCTAATATTTCTTTGATGTTATCTCTCTACCTTCCTCAGGATCTGCCTCGTGCTCTTTGTCCTTATCCTCTTTTCACATACAGTATGTCTTGTATGGTATGGCATTCCATCAGTGCTACTTGCAGAAAGTCTTAAAAATGAGGCCTATTATGGGGAGTACATAGGAAGTCACAAAGTAGCTTTGGGTCTACCAGATTTGAAGGTGTGCTGGTCTTCTGGGTTGAGCTAACACATACATTTAGCCATTTTTAAAGAAGAGAGGTTTCCTCAAGGCCATGATTTTCGCCCCTCTCACTCATGTACCTTGTGCTCTGTTTTATAATTAGTCACTGGAAGTTAAATAGGCATAATTTTCAAGTCTAATTGCTGACACATGAGTCTCTGGGGAAGTTTGACTGTGGGAGAGAGAATGGGTTAATCCTATGGAATGTCCATTCTCTACTGTTTCATCCTTGAATTAATTTTTTAAAATTGTTATTCTATGACTTGGGCAGAAATTGTAATAAATTATAACCAATCCATCCATCTGTCCACCAGCCTGGAGCTGGCATAGAAAAATTCTGTCCAGCTGTGATTAATGAGAAGGAAAATGTCGATAAAAACCCTGCTTTGCTGGAAGAGAACCTCCCTTCTGCATTTCATGTTATCTTTCCCCCTTAGCTCCTCTAAGTTTGGTTGGTTACTCTTTTCAAAAAGTGAAATTTTATTTTTTTGAGTATTAGAATATCCCTACTAAATTTCCCTAGCTCAAACCTTGAAAAACAAGAAAAGCTTTCCTTCCTTCCTTTCATATTTAGTAGTCTATGGGTTTTATTCCGAATGTTACCCCGCATAGCTTGATACCGTAATTGGATTTCAAACTCTCTTGGATAAATATAGTAATGACGAATTTGTCAGCCATTACTTCTTGCACCCATTGTATTCATTGTCCTGAAAAGACATCTTCTCCTTCTACATTTCCGCTGATGTATTTATAGTGTTTTCTCATATTTTTGGTTGGTCTGCTCTTTGTCATAAGGGAATGCTTATCTTGCCTCTCAGTCATTGTCATTGCAGGCTGTTTCTAATTTTGTTCTTTTAGGGTGGAATGGTACCATTTTATTTTTCCAGGAGATGTTCCTGAACAAGCTAAAGCATAAAGAATGACCAGGAAACTTTGATCTGCCACCAGTATGGTCCCTTAGCAACAGCTAATTTGCTACTATGATATTGAAAGCAAAATTCTGATCTTTTCATAGAAAAATAACAGCTACCTATTCAGACTGACTCATAAGGAATTCAGAAGTGAAGTCTGTCCTTCAGAAACAAGAAAAAATACAGTTCTTCTTTGTCGTCTTCTTCTTGTGCTGTATCCGATTCTGAATATTGGTGATCATCATGGCGATCACCACTATAAGTGGTGGAGCTGTAAAATTACCATGGCCTTTCGGAATAAATTAGAAAAGGAAATTGGAAAAATAATGGGAATAACAATTAAACTAAAACCAAATATAGTATTGTTAACTGATCTAGAGGAAATAAAAATTGATGTTAAAAAGAAGGATCTGATTTCCATTTTCCTATCTACGGCAAGGCAGCAGATTGCAAAAAAATGGAAAAATAATTAAATTTGGAATTGGAAACATGGTATAGATATATTTGGGAAATGGCATTGAACGATAAGCTTACATGGGAGTTAAATGTTAAAAAAGGAATTGTGAAGGAAAATAAGTTTGGGGATATTTGGAAACCTTTTTTAGAGTTTACTTTGAAAATCAAAAAAGGAGTCAGACCAGAACCAAAGGTAATGCAATTTTGGGGGAAATGAGTGTGTATATGGTCATGCACTGAATTCCAGGACTATGTAAATAGCACAAAGGTGAATAATAAAGGTTGGAACATTAAGTAGAGTAATGCATTGATAAATCTTTTAAAACTTGATAAAATTCAAAGAACATTTAAATTCAAAGAAAAATTGTTATGTTACAAAGTTGTTATGATATTTACATGATATTGTATTCATTTTGCTGCTTTTATGTTTGTTTGATGTAAGTTTTTTTCTCATTTAATGTCTGTTATTTTCTTTAAAATTAAATATATATTTTTAAAAAATGAAGACTGTCCTGTGAATATAATGCTGTGGCCTTTCATCTGCCTTCTGTATCACAGCATGACATCTGTACCACTGATCCAGCTCCACGAATCACTTTCTAGTCTTGAGCCCTTTTGGCACACAAAGTCCTCCTCAGCCCCAGGCCGTTATTGATGAAGCTGCTGCCCTTCATCAAGATGGATTCAAGTGGGATTTAATCCACTTGGAGACCATCACCCTTCCCTGTGGACTTCGCCAAGCCAGCTAGTCCTCAGGGTTGTAAGGTTAGTTAACCACCTCCTGACGCTCGGCGTTGAGTCACTGGCAGTATGGTCTACTCCATTACCATAGCAGGATAACCTGGCCAGACAACAAAATACAATTCTCTTGAGAGCTAATACTCTTTCTTGGGTTAGGCTGGGATGATCTGTGATGGATCCTCCATTTTTTTATTTTATGATTGGAGCCAAATTAAAATTAGATTATAATCTATTTTTAGTGAGGAGGGTAGGGTTAAGAAGTTGGACAGGAGAAAGAAAAATGAGACATAACAATGAATGTGGAACAACATGAAATTCTACATACTATGGTTATATCTTTGACCTATAAGCATGCTTAATACATTTTTGGGAGATATCTCTATAATCATGTAAAAGTTTATGCATGCCCAATCTGCACAGAGGCAGTACAACTAGTGGTGGAATTCAGTGGTTTCACCCCATACCTTAATGGCTGTTCCAGGCTTTGAAATTCATGGAGGGCAAAAGAAGTAGGGGGCGGCCAAAGATGAGATGGCTAGATGGTATTGTAGACACAATAGTCACAGAGCTGGGTGGGCTGAGGAAGATGGTGGAGGACAGAGGTGCCTGGAGGACAATGGTCCATAGGGTCACAAAGGTCAGAATTGACTGTGCAACTGAACAACACCACCACAGAGGAAAGCTATGTCAAGGTTACATAGCAGTTTCCTAAACTGCTTAAAAACCTTGTTCTTCTTTATATCTGGCCAGAATTACTTTGGATTAACAAATCAATAGGGATTTATTTGTGTAACCCAGTGGTGGGCATCAGCAGGTTCGCACCAGTTCACCAGCACCAGTAGCAGAAATTCTGGCTGGCCCTGCCCACCCAAGTTTTGAAATAAAGTAGTCCTAATTCAGGTGCAATGCAGGGCTTTCCCCCTGGCCATGCCCACCATACTACACCCACAGAGTAGGTAGTAAATTGTTTTGAATCCTACCACTGAGTACAACCGTAATTCAAAGAAGTTCTGGATGTAGAGATTTAGAAGAAGCAAAAGCCTCAGGTGCTAGAATGCTTTTGAGCAGACGCAACTTACTCTTTGCTATGGAACCCTCCTGAGCTAGCTGATCTGAGAGATCTGCCAGCTAGCAGAAAGATCTGCTGGTACTAGTGTGCTTCTGGTAATATCCGCAGGAGAGGCTGAGTTCATGCCAGATTCAAATCCACTTCAAGTCAGGAGTGTAGCCACTGTGATGGCACAAATTTAGCCCATGCTGGGAACAATCTGATGCAAATGCAAACATCTCTATCCTAGGCTGAATTTTGGATTTGGCACAGATTCAGCTGATTTAGAATCAAGTTAGCTAAGTTAGGATTGGACAACATGGATACGTCCTAGGAGCAGCCCTGTGGTGGGGAGAGAATTTACCGGGAAGGGTGTACATGTGCCACTGCTCAAAGCCCATACCTTAAAGGGAAATGCCATCTCGTCAGGCTTCATTCTGCTCCATGGGAGAAAGTCCAAAGTATGTTGGCAGCTTTGGACTTTCTTCCATGTGCTTCGGACTTTCTCCCACGAAGCACAATGAAGCCTGGCGAGAGGAACAGAAGCGGAAAATGCCAAGTTGCTGTTTCCCTTTAAGGTATGGGCTTTGAGCAGTGGCACGCGCCCACCTGTCCCAGTAAATTTTCTCCCCACCACAGGGCTGCCTAGGAGATGGTAACTAAGATGACAGAGTTGCTAAAAAGAGAATTTAACCTGTAGAAGAAAGAAGTATTTTTTTATTTTTTTTATTTTAATTTATATAGCTGCCCCCTCGCCGGAGTGACTCTGGGCATCTGGCCCTTCAGGAATGAGGAGAACCAGGACAACCCAGTGCCCTGGATCCCCAATCCTTTGAGCCATCCCAGAAGGATACTGTGGTCGACAGTATCGAAAGCCGCTGAGAGGTCAAGGAGAGAGAGAACAGATGGATGGCCACCATCCTGTTCCCACCAGAGATCATCCACCAGCGCGACCAATGCTGTCTCAGTACCATATCCGGGCCTGAAACCTGACTGAAACAGGTCCAGATAATCCGCTTCTTCCAGGACCCCTTGCAACTGACGTGCCACTGCCTTCTCCAATACCTTCCCTAAAAAAGGAAGGTTGGAGACTGGCCTGTAGCTGGATGGTATCGCTGGGTCAAGGGATATTTTTTTTCAGGAGGGGGCACACCAATGCATGTTTCAGGGATGCTGGGAACACCCCCTCCTGCAAGGATGAATTAATTATTAATTAGAACTTATATGATATTCATTTTCATTTTTTTTTACCATGCAGATGGTGATATCATTCTTTTGTTTGGTTTCAGAGCATATGTCCCAAACCACCATACCTGTCAACCACGGCTCCAGAAAATACGGGACCTGCGCAAACGGTTCTGCGCATGTCGCCTTCTACACGACCAGCGCAGAATGGTTCTGCGCAAGTCACCTTCTACGCATGCGTAGAAGGCTTTTACGCTTGCATGGAACCTTTCTACACAAGCGTAAAAGCCTTCTACGCATGCGTAGAAGGCGATCTGCGCAGAAGGGATGTGCAGTACCTCTTTTCCCCCACTGCCAATTCCGGGGTTTTGGCAGCTGCGGGCGGGAAATGGCGCAAATCGGCACCGAAAATCGGGAAATCCCGGCCAATCCGGGAAGGTTGACAGGTATGCAAACCACTGATTCAAGTGACAAAAGAGAGGATGTAGTGCAATAAATAAAACTTGTAGAAATAGACAAGCTGATGTTGCCTTGAATTACTACAGCAATGAAAAGATTTACATCTTGAATTTTGATTGAAAATAGTTGTCTGTTTTCATTTTGGAATTAAGCCTGAATGGGATAATTAGAATAGGGGAAAAGACGGCTGGGGTGTATGAACACAAAAGGAAAGTGAAGAAGACACCCTCAAATAGGAACAAACTAATATGCAAAACGTATTTAATAATAAAAAAACCACAAAGTCCCCAGAGAATTAACACAATCTTAAGCAAGATGCCGTGCTGAAAATGCATAAAGTTGCAGTCCGTAGTGGAAATCGCCAGATATCCGGGAGGTCCAACATAAGTTACTAAAAGTCCAAAAGGTGATAAAAAAGTCCAACAACCATGAGAACTGGAATCCAACAGAATGATAAGAAGCAACTTAAATCTCAGCGGCAAGTAATGATTCTAACAGGAGATGATGGGCGAAACAGAACTCAGTTTTGCATATTAGTTCGTTCCTATTTGAGGGTGTCTTCTTCTCTTTCCTTTTGTGAATGGGATAATTGTCATCAGTGATGAATACAGGATTCTGGTTTTCTCCTAAAGGTCTATACTGTTCTACAAGGCTCTTAGGAGCATGTTCAGATGACAGATTCCCTGACCAGACAGGTTGAAGTCTCAAGGAATTGCTATGTTTCCTTGGTTGGTAAGAAAAATTACAAATCAAGGAAGGGAAGGTTTGATTCCCTTACATAGGAAGTGACTTAGAAGTCTGGGGACTCATCTCCACCCCTTCCTACATGACATCCAGACTCACAGCATGAAGGTATTTGTATGTGTGTTGTGTTTGTGAAACACTAGTACATTGTAAATTCTGGAGCAAGGAATGGGAAAGACATCCTGGGTGAATACCCTTGGCTCATTGTGGATCTTATGTCCTTGTGTCTTATCTAAGAGAGAGGCATGTTGAGCCATGAGGAGATCATCTCCTCATAGGCACAGACCAATTATATGAAGTTTAAAAAGGTTTTATTAGTGTGAACCCTTCTCTCCAGTGATTATCAGGGCTTGAGTTTGAGCAGAAATGTCAGACACCTGCCCCTCCTCTTGTGAGTGGAATTAGTATAGCCATTGGAAAGATCTTTCATGTCCTGATCAAACCCTGGACTGCCAAAATGAAGCCACTTTCTTGGCTTTGTTGTTGGACAAACTTAAGTCCTCATAAGAGGATGTTTCTGGCAGTAATCGGCAAACCAGTAAATAAGCCAGATTCTGTATCTCTCCACATTCACTCCAAATTGTATCTCTCCACAATGTTGTCTACCAGCTCCCACTTGAACATGTTGGTCTTGCATTTAGGGACTCCAACCCTCAGCCTATTCAGGGTCCTCCAAGTGATGAAGGGGAGGTTGAGTTACTCAGCTATATCCTCCTTTAATGTTGTTCCTTGTCCAGTGAGCTCCTTCCTCCAACTTCTAATTTGGTTTCGCTCTTGTGTACCCTCAAGAATATTTGTTCTTGCCATAAAGCTCTTCCTGGATTTGAGCCAGTGGACTTGCGGCTCTAATCCATTCAGAGGATGTCGAGGGTCATTCTGTTGCTTAATTGGAAAGGTCAATAAATGAAAGAACCAGCATACAGAACAGTTATGTTTGCACTAATAGACCAGAGGGAGGTGAAGTGGTTTAAGAGATGGACTGGAGAATAACTGAGTGGGGACATGGCTTTCCTACTTTAGGTTTGCCACATCCCATAGCCCAGGTGTCTCCTGACCATACGATCTCTCAGAGAGGTGTACTATCTTCCATCTCTCTGCTGCCCCTGAATCCTCCATGTAGGCTTCTTCTGTGAATTTGGTTCCCTCCCCCACCCCAAGTCCCACCTATTAGTCAGATGTGCTGTTGGTGTCTCCCCATTTGTGGCTAAGGAGTATGCAGTGCCTGCTGATAATGTAGGTGAGTGGTGCAATGGCTGGTACATTTCTGGCATTTGAATAGTGGCTATTCAATGGTTATTTTGACTGCTTTCATATGTTTAACTCCACCAAGTAAAACTGGGTTAGGCTGGCAAGTGTTTTTCAAGTCTGGGTTGCAAAAATAGATTCCCCCTGAAAGGCAATTTAAAAGGGAACAAAAAAGAAGACCTATTTTTGAGAACATCTTGAGGTTTCCTTGGACCTGCCACCTCAAAGCAAAAGGTCTAAGTGAAATAGCACTTAAATGAAGTCATGTTATTGTGCATTAGTACTATACTGCTAGTTATATTGGCATTGTAGTGTTATAGCATTATATAACATTTCCCCAGTCACTGCCATTAAAACCATACTTCTAAAAATGTCACTGCCCTTAAAGAGTCCTTTCTACTCGTTTTCTTTGAAGTATTATAATACTATAACAGTTTTGTTGAAGTGATGTTTCACTTGCATTTTAATTTTATAGAAATGGAAATGCATTTTAGTGTTAATTAAAAGTCAGTTAATAAAACGTATGGTCTATTAAAATGATGTCCATTGCAATGATGATAGTTAATGTGTGTTGAGGTTCGAATGGCAACTTGTCTGAATGGGGACTTACACACTCACAACAATTATCTCAGGCATACTGGTGATAAGAGGACTTATTAGCTTATTACCTGACTGAACAGGTACCCAATATCATGTGGATGTCCAACTAAAAATCCAGGAAGACTTTGCAGATAGCTAGAGTAGCAAAAATTATACCAAAGAAATAGAAGAATCTTAAAGACAGATCTATTTCAGTATGAATCTTCACGGATTACAATCCACTGCCTCACGTATCTGAGGAAGTGGATTGAGATTCATGAAAACTCATGATAAAATAGATCTGTAAGTCTTTCAAGTGCAGCATCTCTTATGTTTTTGGTTTTTTTTATTTGTGTTACATGTGTTGAAGCAGATTTAACATGGTCTCTTTTGATTAATGCTAGAAGGCACCATCTGGAAGCAGCTTTTTGGTATGCTAAGTAAACGTGTGTAGATGGCAACAGACATTATGGAATGTTATGCCTAACAATCCTGCTTTTCCTTCTTCTTAGGACATGGATACCACATTGTATTAGAGCTATATTAAATCTTATCTCAGTGGTTTGTTGTCCCCCCCCCCCGCCAATTTACCACAAATTCTCTTGATCTGTTTTCAATAACAATCTCTTGTTCCCCCTGTGGAACATTTTGCAAACCATCTTGAGAAGGTCTGTCATGTTGCTATCTCGTGATGTTGTCACCATAGCACAAAGAACATCACTAGTTGACAATACGTAGAGACAGGATACTGTGTTGTGATGGATGCAATTGCCTGATCTGTCTAATTTCATCTGACAGTGAGTTGACAGTGACAGGCGAGCCAACAGCAATGGTGTTGGCAGCAACAGGTACACAAGCAACATGGAAGTATGAAAAATAACACCCAACTAATGCAGATGGAACCTCCACCTTAGAGAAAACCGTATAAGCTTTCCATTTTGCTGAACACTTCTTTTACTTTGAAAGTCTGTTTTGCAACAAAATGCAAATTAATGTAGGAGCCTTCATAAATCTATACAACCTATTTATGAAAAATGACACAAAACTTTATTTATAAGTGAATACACTTTTATGGCAGTGGCAGGAAGAAGCAGGGGTCTCTCCCAAAATTCCTGAAAAAACATTTTATTCCTAAGGTTTTACAGATCAAGGCTATAAAAATTACATTGCATTGACAGAGAAATAATAATAATTGCAGTATGGATCCTCAACCTATAGTCCATGGGCTGGATCCGGCCCATGGCACCTTTCCATCTGGCTCTCAGCTATGATCCAACCACCACTTCTGCTTCCGCCGCCTTCTGAATCCTTGTCCCCTCCGCTTGACTTGGTGTGTCCCTAACTGTGCTCTTTAGCAGTGTGGATGTTGAAAGAAGCCTTACAACATCTGCCCTGCTACAGAGCATTGTTAGGGACACACCAAGCCAAGTGGAGGGGACAAGGATTTAGGTGGAAGCAGCAGCTGCCTGTGGCCACCTGCATCTTTCCCAGGAGTTGCTCTGGTTGAGAGCAGCTTTCCCAGCAGATGCATGCGGCTGCTGGTAAGCAGGGAAGTGGTGGTGGGGAGTGGTGGGGGCTCGGGTAGTCACACTGCCATCGCTGGCAGTGGTGGTGGAATGTTTTTGGCTCAGGGTGGTCCCTGGCAGTGGTGGTGGGGGGAAGTGAAAGGGGGGTTCAGAGTGGTCCTGCCGGTGGGAGTGGTGGGGACCACTCCCCCCGCCAGCGCCAAATGCAGCAGTGGAACCACCAGTCTGGCCTGCAAATTGTCTGAGGGGGCATCAACCAGCCCCCATCTTGAAAAGGTTGAGGACCCCTGCATTATAGGATCAGAGATGGCTTTGCAAATTTAGTCTTCAGACACGTATGTATCTGTCTCTATCTACAGCAGTGTTTCCCAACATGGGCCCCACTCCCCACAGGGAGACTTCAATTCTCAGAAGCCTACGTTCTCAGAAGCCTAAGTCAGTACATTGGCTGGTCAGTGCTTTGGGAATTGACTTAAGCTTTTGGGAACTGAAGTCCTCAAACAGCAGTACTAGCAGTTGTATTTTAGAGTCCAAGTCCCTCACCCATAGAAGAACAAGGCAAGATTTCTGGGACACTGTCCTCATAAGCGTGGCAGAAACCTGACTTCTAGAGATACCAGAGGAAGGATATGTTAGACACAGAGTTAGAGGGGTACACACAATATGAGTCACCCATTTGTGTTTTTACAAAGGGGAAATACTATATAAAATTCATATTAACTGTAATGGAGTACTGGATGTCTGGGAATTCTGAAGGGCTACAATTCTGAATCTGAATTTTGGTGTTAGTTCATATTCCTAATAGAGGTATTGTTTCAGTGTCAATGTTGTTAAGGAAATTCAGAAACTACAGTGCCACTGACAGAGATTTTTGTATTTGTTTGTTAGAATACAGAAAAACAATAATAAGTAGACCTCAAACGTAGCCCTGAAAAAATTAAATCAGAAAAAAAGAAAGAAAAAGATAAGAAAAGAAAAAAGAAAAGAAAAAAATGGGATCAAAGCTTATACACATGTGCACATGCAGACACCAACACACACAAATAGAGGAGCTGATTATCAGGTGGAAAATATTTTATTGACAAACATTTCCACAGTACAGCAACAACTTGGCAGGTGCAAAAAAAGGCAATGACTTTTATAAAAAGGGAGTTATAGCAGACGTGATCTGTTTTTGGACAGAACCACAGGGCAAGATTTATGCTTGGACACTCAAGGGACTAGTCCACCATGCCAATCACAGAAATAAGTAATAATCTCCCCCCCCCCCAAATTGAAGATAATGTCTGAACTGAAATCCAAGAAACCTCCGATCATTTCTGTTGTTGCCGCCAGGCACCTCTGTCCTCCACCATCCTCCTCAACACACCCAGCTCTGTGCCCATTGCGTCTACAATACCATCTAGCCATCTCATTTTTGGCTGCCCCTTCTTCTCCCTCCCCCCACTTTCCCCAACATCAAGGCTTTCTCAAGTGAATCCTCTCTTCTCATTTGATGTCCAAAGTACTTTAGCTTCATCTTTACTATTTGACCTTCTAAGGAGCAGTCAGGGTTGATTTCTTCTAATATTGACCTATTTGTTCTCTTTGCTGTCCAGGGGACTCTCAAAACTCTCCTCCAACACCACATTTCAAAGGCATCTATTCTTCTGCGCTCAGCTTTCCTAACGATCCAGCTCTCACACACATACATTACCACTGGGAATACTATTGCCTTGACTATGCAAATTTTTGTTTGAAAGGTTATGTCTCTACTTTTGACTATGTTCCCCAAGTTTCTCATAGCTTGCCTCCCAAGAATTAGTTGCCTTTTTATTTCATGGCTGCAATCTCCATCTGCAGTGATCTTGGATCCTAAGATTGTAAGGTCTGTCACTGCTTCTACTTCTTCCCCATCTATTTTCCAGGGACTGATAGGGCCTGTTGCCATTATCTTGGTTTTCTTGATGTTGAGTCTGAAGCCAGCTTTTGCACTCTCCTTCTTCAACCTAAGCAAGAGTTTCTTTAGATCTTCTTCACTTTCTGCCATTTAGGGTAGTGCAGTGATGCACTGCAATTTTTTTACTACCTACTCTGTGGGCATGGCTAACTGTGTGGGCGTGGCCTCATCCACCCCCACCCCCCAAGAAACCCAGGGATTTCTCTATACATTGCCTGCAAGCGGAGGGGTCGGCCTCACTCACTCACTTCACAGCGATACCCAGCCTTTGGCTCCCTGCTTCTCAGCGCTGCCAAGGGCTGCTCAAAGCCGAGAGGAGGAAGGAAGGAATGGCGGGGAAGACCTGGCTCTCCTCTCCTTCCTTCCTCCTCTCAGCTTTGAGCAGCCCTCAGCAGTGCTGAGAAGCAGGGAGCCAAAGGCGGGCTATCGCTGTGGAGTGAGTGAGTGAGCCTGACCCCTCCACTTGCAGGCCATGCTCCTCACTTGCTGCCTTGGAGACGCAGGCCATGGAGGCAGGAGATGTGTGGACAGAGGAGCCTGGCTGGGTTGACATGAAACAGTTACAGGGGAAATGCAAAGGCTTCAGCCAGCGATCCGTCATGGGATGAGCTCTCCCTGGAGGATTGCTGGCTCACGCCTTTGAATTTTTCCCTCCATTGTTTTGTGTGCTGGCACGAAACAGAGGAGGGGAAATAGCAATGGCGAGAGCTGGCATGGACAGCAACACTGCCTGAGGACATGGCAGGGCTGAGGCAGTGCCTATGGCACTGCCTCGCCCAGCCGTGTCCTCAGGCGGCATTGCTGAGGGTGGGAGAGGCAGCAGGGCAGAGGCAGCACCTATGGTTGTGCCTCACCTGGCCGTGCCCTCAGGCAGACCATTCCCTCTGTCCGGGCTCTGTCTGCCTCGGTAAGGCTGCAGGCAGGGCCCTGGGCTGAGGGGTTTTGGGCGTGCATCGGCCATTACTTTTACATGCGCGCCGGCTGTCCCACCTCCTCCATGCTCACATCCTTCAGCCTGATTGGCTGAGGGGTGGCGCAGTGCGGAGGATGCTGGGAAGGCTAGGATTTTTTGTTTGGGTTCATGGGGCATTGGCCCCACTCTCGGCTTCCGGACCCTTGCGGTGATGCTCACAGGGACAAAAGGTAAGTCTGGCCAGCTCATTACGGGATAGTAGTGATGGGTGTGGCTACACATGCTGGACACGCATGGCCCATCCACCATTTTATAGGTAAAGATGTGACATAATTCTCACTTTCTTGTCTCTGTCATCCCCTTAGCAATGCAGAATGAAGGAAATATAAGTAATAAAGAAGGCCAAGTTTTAGAGATGGCACACTGGAGAGATCTGAGACCCCAAAGAGTGAAAGATCAGAAGAACCTGGCACTTTTCTCAAAACACAGTACAATGCACAGGGTCAAAATTCCAGCTAACTCATTACTGTGCAAATCTTTGCAGAGACTCAAGATGAATTATGTGTGGGAAGGCATCTGGTTTCTGTCTTGCCTGTCTCTGACACATTTTGTAACCAAAAGCCTCTTTGCTTGCATGCGTAGAATAGTGAAAAAGTATTCTCCTTATTTGGGCTCTGACACTTCTGATTGGCTGTGGGCCCTCAGTGTTGTCTCTGTTAAGTTTCGTTTCTGATATACGTTGCTTGCTTAAGTTTCGTTTCTGAGAGTCTCTGCCTGAATAAAGAGAAGGCAGGAGTATCGTTTGTCAGCCAAGGACTGGAGTCGTGTTTTTTCTGTCTCTACCTCAAAAGATCTGAGGATATAAACTGCTGCTAATGAGGCTGACTGATTGAAGAGATCTTTACATGAATCAGATTCCAACAGTTATGGTTTTGTATCACAAACACAAAAATTCGTGGATGTAGAGCTTCATGCCATTTGTCATTTGAATTTGCAGTGTGAAAGTTCTGCTTAGACACTTAGCTGTTGTTCAATAGTTCTGACTGACTTTTCTAATTTATATGAAACTAGGAAGGTAATGCCAGAGTTTATTTGCTGTAAACTAGAATGGATACCTGTTCAGTTATACCTCTGACTAAAATACAACATGCATTGTAGCAAATTCAGACCTTGGGAATAAATGTTTACTTATAATTAATTCCTTACAATAGATGACTATGTTACCTTATGGCTGTGATTTAATGATACCTATAGGTATCTATAAAGGATCTTATGGAGAAAGGAAGCACACTTCCAGCTAATGTAAGTCAGTATAGATAATACAGGAGTAGATCAATAATGAACTGACTCAGCACAAGGAAGCTTTCTAAGTTCATAAATTCATGACAACTGATGAATTAAGGTAATATCCTCTGCTGCTGCTGTTGCTTCAAATGATGCACATGAAAAATCCCCCTTTTGCTTTATTATTCACTAGCTAATTGCTTGGCCTTGCTCGGGTTTTTTTTTTTTTTTGCTTTAGAGGAGGGAAAACCAGGGACATTTCTTTTTTTCCAACCTAGCATGAGGAGAAAGCCAGGCCCTCCTCCACCACCTCCGCCATCCGGTCTCCCACTGAGGACTCCCAGGCCTGGCCCAGGGCCTGGTAGGCCGCTTCTACTGGCTGGGGGTTGCCGTGTCTTCTGTTGGGCACTGCCTGGTCCACCCCAGGCTGAGGTGGCCTTCTGTGGCTGAGGCAGAGGCCACAGGGTGGGCTGGGTCGAGAGGGAGATGGCCACGGCATGCGGGCTTGAGCTTTGGCAGTGGCAGCTTTGGCTCTCCTCACCTGGCCCGGCCTGGCTCGGCCTAGCAGAGTGTTGTGGGGAGGCAAGTCAGGCCTAGGCCTGGACTAGCTAGGCCTGACGTGAATGCCACCGTGGCCCCTCAGCAGCAGCACCACGGCCACCGCCTCTTCCATCGTGATGCACAGTACTGCTGTTTTGTGAGGGTGGCTATGTTGCACATATGCATTGCAGCTTTTTCGTCGCTTGTTCTCCTGTTGAAGATTCTGCATGTGACCACTCCCCTCCTAGAACAGTGCACATGCACAGTACCTTTTCCCAATTTGGGGGGCTTACACCCCCACATGGGTATCGGGACCCCCACAGTGCTGATCTCGCAAGGCCAAGGTAGGTGTGTACCAAATTTCAGCAAGATCGGTGCAGGGGTGCGGGGAGTCTTTTGGACACATACAAACATAGATCTCTGCTTTATAGATAAAGATTTGCTAAGATCACATATGGTTTTATTACTCATATTAATCCTTCTACTTTTACTCCCTGCTTCACCCATCTGTGAGAACATCAGAATCCTATCAATGCATCCATGTCTTTTGGCTGCCAATTTGTTTTCCCAGAATGCTCCAGACATTGCATAGTTCCAGAACACCCTGAGGCACAGCTGATCACCTCTACAAAATTGTTATCATACTGGTAGTTGCTGTTTTATTTGTGGTGCATGAATTCTACAAAAGCTGGGTTTAGCAGAATGGTTTTCTTCTTTCTCAGCACAGGCATCATATTGAGTTTAGTTGATTTTCTTTGTTTCTTTTAGTTTGTTTGTTTAAGAAAAATTACAGAAAAATTCAGAAAAAAACATAACCATTACGTACAGAACATACATTAAAGTATTACTTTCCACATGATCCATCCATCTGTGGGACTTATCAACAATATCCAGTGATTATTTTCTATATTATTACATTTCCATATTTGCCTTCCAACAGGATAATATATCATGTTCTGGCTTTATAACTTTCTCTTTCACTAATACATAAACCAGGAATTATCCCCATAAATGTCTAATCCCATTTTTACCTTTATTTTATATGTTAATTAGGCACTAATAGTTATGTTACATATCTCTTTATACCAGTCATGAAGTTCAAAATCAAAATCTATTTTCTATATGTTGACTATGTCCAATCTTACTGCTATAACCAATATTATAATACTTTTTTCTTTTGCTGTTCTATCTGCATTTTTCCAAAATGCTATTTTAGGTCATATCTCCAAATTAATAGATAATACATTAATTTCATTAATTTCCGCAAAATCCCTTTACCATACTTTTTTGACTTTTTCACATTCCTGCCATAAATGAAAGTAAATTCCAATTTCTTTTTTTACATTTCCACCAATTTTCTAAATATTTTGTATCATAATGACTTAAATGTACCAGAGTCATATACCATTTCCATATTGATTTATAACAGTTCTCTTCAATTCTAACTGACATTATTATTATTATTATTATTATTATTATTATTATTATTATTATTATTATTATTATTATTATTATTATTATTATTATTATTATTATTATTATTATTATTATTATTATTATTATTATTATTATTATTATTAATAATAATAATAATAATAATAATAATAATAATAATAATAATAATAATAATAATAATAATAATAATAATAATAGTTTTATTTATATCACCCCTCCTGGTGCAAGCACTGTCAGGGTGCTGCCGCAACCACGCCCTCCCCTCCCCCACCATCGGCGGGGAGATGAAGGGAGCCTTCCGTGGCCCAGGAGGCTCCGAAGACGCCGCCGCAGCTGCGCCCTCCCCGCCCCCACCATCGGCGGGGAGATAAAGGGAGCCTTCCGTGGCCCGGGAGGCTCTGAAGATGCCACTGCAGCTGCGCCCTCCCCGCCCCCACCATCGGCGGGGAGATAAAGGGAGCCTTCCGTGGCCCGGGAGGCTCCGAAGGACACCACTGCTGTGAAGCATCATGCCCTCCCAGCCCTTTGTTCATCTTGGAGGTTGACTAGGGCGGGTAGTTTTGACTTTGATTATTTTTGCGGTGGCCTTGTTGTACCTGGACATGTGGGGCTTCTGAAAAGAGGGTTGTTTTTTCTTCCCTTTTGTCTTGATGCTTGCTATTGGAGGGTTGGAGGGTTGATATTGTATTATTGTGATTATTGTTTTTCTGTAATTGTACTGATTAATTATTGTGTTTTTGCATCATTTTATTGTAACAGTATGTATCTTAATATGTTGTTAGCCGCTCTGAGTCGGCCGTGGGTTGAGTGGAGCGGGATATAAATTTAAATAATAAATAAATAAATAGGTTATGGTATTGTATAAGATACCTGTCCCTTTGAGTGTACCTGAATGCTGTGATCAGGTGAATGTAATGAGAGAGTGACTTTGCAGAAACTCTACTATAAATTATCACTCTCTCAGCCTGTGGATTGTCTGACAACTTCGGGATGTCTGACCATGACTGCTGACCTACTTGGTCTGCTTTGCACAACTGCCTGGATGAACTGAACCTTTGTTGCCTGGCTTGCAACAAACCTTGGAGGAGGCCTGATCCAGGAAACCTCAGCTGAGTTGCACTGAGCTCAGCACACTGGAATCAAGATGCTGGAAAGCTGGAGTGCTAGAGACTGGAACCTGGCCTACTGATTCCTTTGCTTTCAAACCTTGGAGGAGCTTTTCACCATAAGCAAACCTTTGCAGAACTCTGTGTATGCTTTCATATTGCTGTGCTATTATCTGAGAACTTTAAACCTGCCCAGAGCGAAGCTCTGCAACAATTCTTTGTTTGCCTTATCTGACCTTGAGAGACTTTCTTTGCCAGGGTGAATTTACTGTTTAAGTAACCTCAAGTTATTAATACATGAGCTGAAGTAAAACATTCTCTTCTTTGAAACCCATCTCTGCTTGTCTGGCTGTGTGTTGGAAATTAAGCTGCCACGCCTGCTGTTGCCATTAGCTCGTCGCTACTCTCTGCTAACACACAGACCAACATTAACAAGCACCACTCAGGGTGGCTTACAACATGTAAAACACAATATACAGTAAATATAAAAGAATACAATAAAAAACAATTAAAGGTACAATTTAGCAAAGGGCAAAAACAAAGTTACAAATGCAAAGTTACAGATGCAAAGTTACAAATACAAAGTTCTCACTTTGTGTTTGGAAAGTGGCAACAATTCTGTATAATTCTTTGTAACTGACATTCTTTTGAAAAAACAGATTAACTCCAAAATATCTGTGATAATCTATGACCCTTAAAATCTCAAACAGTGGTTCTCAATTTTTGATCCTCCAGATCAGGGTTTCTCAACCTTGGGCCTCAAGGTGTTCTTGGATTTAAGTTACCAGAAGCCCAGGTCAGCACACCTGCTGATCAGGGCTTCTGGGAACTAAAGTCTAAGAACACCTGGAGGCCCAAGGTTGAGAAACCCTGCTCTAGATATTTCAGATTTCATTTCATCTCCAAAAATTCCTGACAGGTAGCCATATTAGCTGGAGTTTTTGGGAACTGAAACCTAAAACACTTAGAAGATCAGAGGTTGAGAACTACTGATCTAGAATGTAGAACATTTCGTAGATCTTGTCTTCAATGCCCAGTGTTTGGGCTAGGCTCAACTCCACTGCAATATTGTCTTCTTTTTGTCAGAATAAAGTTACTGAAAAGTTTCCTTTGAGATTCTTGATCAAAGGAGGTCTACAAAAGAGAACTGAAAGAACAGATGATAAGCCTGCTAAATCAATCCACAGATGATAAGCCTTCTAAATCAATCCACACACAGTGAAAAAAACAGCCATGACCTTTCAGCTTCTAAAAGGCTGACTTGTTGGATGCCTCGCACAAGAGGGAGAAATAAGTAAAAATGCTACTGAAGGTTGCGTAGCACCAGTCTCTTGATTCCTTTGTGGACAGCATGGCATCTCAGTCTGGCCTGCTTTTGCTACACAAGTAAAGGTAGCCCAATGAGACATGAAAAGAAAATGTGATAAAGGCACAGTGACTGCTGTTCTTTTTGCAGGAGGAACTGACTAACCATTCAAGGAAAACCTATTCCTTTCCTCAAAAGATAGTGTTGAAGAAAGAAGCAGGAAGAGCAGCCAGTCAATCTTTCTTTCCTTTAGATATGATTTACTCAGTTTAGTGTTTGGGAATCAAGACAATGGAAACGGCTGTAAGCTAGCCTAACACATCTTTATTGCATAGAGTACAGTACGAACATGTGGTAATGGCGGACAAACAGCTCTTTTTATACGGTGGCTATCTAATTGAATCTGGCTCTTCGACAGGCATTGGCTGCTGTCCAGGTGACGTCATCCTTGGTCACGCCTTTCTTGTCCAGGTGAGGTGAGCGCGGGAATCTTTCCCGCGCGGCTGAAGGCATTTGAGTAATGTGAACCATGTGAGCTGGGCGCTCGCTATTGCCCCCGGTGGCCACTAGCTCGCGTCCTCATACAGAAGGTTACAGTGTTACCTGTACCCCTTCGTGTGGTTACAAATACATTCAACACACTACATTCAGTACACAACATCCCTCCCCCCTAAGATGGGACAAAGTCCCTTAACCAAGCTGGTTTCCCGCATGTGCGTTTTGGCCGTGCGGCCGTTATGCTTGACTCGGCCATGCCCCCTCGTCTGTGTCCTCCTGGTTCTTGTCCTGCAATTGGAGAGGATGACTCGTTAGTGACTTGCCGCGGGCTTGCCGCCTTAGGATGGCCAGGAGAAGGGGGAGGAGGGGTTCCCGACGTGGATGTGGACAAACCGGGGGCACTAGGGGCTAAAGAAAAACCCCGCTCTTCGCTTGGACGGGTGGGGGAACACTCCGAAACCCCCCCCCGGTTTGATAACTCAAAATCTAAATCAGGGGCAACAGTGGCAAACTCATTTCCCTCCTTCGAGGGGCTGGGTAGAACTACAGGGGCAAACTCGTTCCTCTCTCTCGAGGGACTGGATAGAGCTGGCGTATGAAAAGGATATGAGTTTGACCCTAAGCTTCCCCCCCCTGTTTGGGACTGTTGCCCTACGTTTTCTCCCCCTTGGTCTAAACGGGTGGAGGAGAACCCTAACGCTGAGCGTTGCTGATGATCCCCTCTGTCCGGCCCCCCAATCACTCGGTGCCTAAGTTGGTCAGCGTGCCTCCTCCAGAGGAGACCCGTGCTGGTCTCGACACAGAATGAGACTGGTCCTGTTTGATTAATGACTACCCCCGGCACCCATGCTGGCCCAGTGGTGGCGTAGTTTCTGCAATGAACAGGCTCTCCTATCTGGAAATTTTTGGTGGGGCTGTGCTCAATATTTCTTCCTCTATCCTCGACCCGGGTGGGATCCAATCTAGTTAATAGTGAGTGTAACTTCCTCTTCATGAGGAGTTCCGCGGGAGAGTATCCCGACGCCAATGGCGTCACTCGATATGCCAACAGAAACTGGCAGAGCTGCCGGTCCAGATCCCCGGGACCCATGCGCCGCAGCCCTTCCTTCATTGTGCGCACCAGACGTTCCGCCTGGCCATTTGTTGCAGGGTGAAATGGGGCTGAGGTAATGTGCCGAATGGCGTTGGACTCTAAGAACGCCTGGAACTCGGCTGACGTGAAACAACTCGCATTGTCACTAATTATGACATCAGGTATCCCGAACGTACATATCAGTTTGCGCAGCTGTTTTATTGTCCCCGCTGATGAGGTGTTGCGCATTGGAATTACCTCCAACCACTTGGAGTATGCGTCCACCACCAGTAGAAAAAATGAACCCCTGAATGGCCCTGCGAAGTCTATGTGGAGGCGGGACCACGGTCCCCTAGCTGTGTCCCATTCTCTGTGTGGAAGGCGGGACTCCTCAGGCCGAGAGCTCTGGCAACTTTCGCAGGTGTTCACCATGTGTTCAATGTCTGCGTCTAGCTGAGGCCACCAGAAGTAGCTTCTGGCCAGCGCCTTAGAGCGCACAATCCCTGGGTGGCTGACATGTAAAAGCCGTAGCACCCTTGCTCTTAATGCCTGTGGGACCACCACCCTCTCCCCCCACAACAGACACCCCCTTTCTGCGGACAACTCAACCCTCTTCCTGAAAAATGCCGCAAACTCGTCTGCGGGGGGAGCTGCGGGCCACCCCTTCTGTACCCAGGATCTCACAAGGGCTAACGTTTTATCCTTGGCCGTTTCGGCAGCAATTTCCTTGGGCAAAATGGGGGGTGCATCCAGGGCTTCAATGAGGAGGACTTGGCTATCCTGTTCTACCTCACACTTTGGGTCCCCCAGGTGGGGAAGAGGAGACCTTGAGAGGGCGTCCGCGTGGCTTATCTCTTTCCCGGGACGGTACTCTAACGCCCCCCTGTATGCATTCAGAAAAATCGCCCACCTAAGCATCCTGGGGGAGAGGATCTGTGGAGTGGGCTTGTCTGAGGTGAAGATACCCAACAGCGGCTTGTGATCGGTGACAATGGCGAATGGGCGACCATACAGAAAATCATGGAACTTCTTTGTGCCCGCAACAATGGCAAGAGCCTCCCTATCTGTTTGGGCGTAATTTCGTTCTGCCTTGGACAATGATCTCGAGTAGAATGCAACTGGGGCTTCTCGCCCCCCCTCTAGCACGTGGCACAGGAGCGCCCCCACCCCCACTGGTGAGGCGTCGCAGACCAAGACTACCGGCTTCTTTGGGTCGAAATGGGTTAGAATAGCCTCCGAGGAGAGGAGTTGCTTGAGTTCCCTGAAAGCCCGCTCCTGCTTCTCCCCCCACCGCCAAACCGTGCAGGGGCTCTGCAATCGTCGCTTTCCTGGGCAGGAAGGAATGGTAAAAATTCAGCAGCCCCAGGAAAGACTGCAGCTCCGGTTTCGCGGTGGGGCGAGGAGCGTTTCGAATGGCTGAGACTTTGGACTCAGCGGGTTTCACCCCCTCAGAAGTTATGCGGAACCCCAGAAACTCCACCTCCCTGGCCAGAAACACACATTTGTCCCTCCGCAACCTCAACCCCGCGGATTCGAAGGCTGTGAGGACCTTATCTAGTCTCTGGGCCAGTTCTGCTTCGCTCTCCCCAGATATCAATATGTCATCGAAAAATGGCAAGACCCCCAGTAATTTCTTTAACAAACGTTCCACAAGAGACTGAAATAACCCCGGCGCCGAGTTCACGCCAAACTGTAGGCGCGTCACCTTGAATGCCCCCTTGTGAGTTACAATGGTCTGTGCAGCAGCTGTGGCTGGGGTTACTGGAAACTGCTGGTACGCCTGCACCAGATCTAGTTTAGCAAAAACTTTTCCCCCATGTAAAGTGGCCAGTAGATGGCTAACTACCGGCACCGGATAGGCATTAGGGCGGATCGCCTTGTTAATTGTACACTTGTAGTCAGCGCAAATTCGCACTTCCCCATTTGCTTTCAATACTGTAACAATAGGAGTCTCCCACTCTGCAGAGTCCACCGGCACTAAAATCCCTTGCCCCACTAATTTGTCCAGTTCCGCCTCAATTTTGTCCTTGAGGGCGAATGGAACCCGACGTGGTTTTAGTCTCATTGGGCGGACCTCCGGGTCCAGGTCGAAGGAAACTGGGGGCCCCTTGTACTTCCCGAGTCCCTTCTTGAATACCTCTGCGTGTGCGTCACACACTGCCTGAATCTCATTCCCCCCGATGGCATGGACGCCGCCTATGAAGATGTCCAGGGGTTTGAACCATTGTGTCCCCAAGAGATTACACCCCCCATTTTTTAGAACTACCAGGGGGAGTTTCCTTCGGAGTCCCTTGTACCATGTCTTGAAGTCCCCAATCCCCAATACTGGAATCGCATTTCCCTGCACATCTTTTAAGTTCGCCCCCATCTCCTTGAGTTTGGGTCGCTCCTTGGGGGGAATCCGCAAAAATTCCTTATGGGAAATGAGGGAGTAAACAGACCCCGAGTCTATCTCCATCTTAACAGGGACCCCTTGCAACAGTACCTCAGCATAAAAACGTGGTTGCCCTAGAGGCACGCTGTGGACGGCCACGTCGTCTTCCGCGTGCACTCGCAGGCACACGTGGTTCCCCTCTGGGTCGTCGCCGCCATCGCCGACTCTGCCGACGCCATCCCGGCTGCTCGAGGCGCGCTTACTCTCTTCACGGCGTTGCTTGCAGACCCTGGCGATGTGGCCCTTCCGCCCACAGTTGTGGCACTCAGCTTTCTGGAATGGACATTTGCTCCTCTCGTGGGACGCTCCGCACCCATCGCAGCGCCGCCCCCCCTTCCCCTTCTTCTCGCTCAGCCCTTTCCTGACCTTCCGGACCCCCTCATCTTCGCTGGAGCCTGGGGTGGCAGAAGCCTCTGAGGATGTGGGCGAGCGTGGGGCAGGGGTTGCCCTCCAGGCCGCCTGGACGGCGGATGCAGCTGCCTCGACTGGTGGGGGCTTTGCCTTGAGAAGCTTGTACCCGGCCCACGTGGATTCAGCTGCTAGAGCCTCTTGTAGTACCTCTTTAAAAGTGAGGTCGTGGCCTCGGTTCATGAGTTTCCTCTGGGTCTCCCCGTCTCTCATCCCGCAGAGCATCCTGTCCCTTAGGGCCACGTCTAGAATTTCCCGCCATTCGCATGGGGTTGCCAAAACGCGGAGGGCCGCTGCATACTCGGATATTGACTCACCCGGCTTTTGGTCCCTCCTCGCGAAAGTGGCCCTGGCAGAGAAGAAGGATACCTTGGGCTTGAAATGATTCCGCAGAACCCCCAGAATTTCCGTCACCGAAACCTGGTCCACCTCTCGTGGTGCCACCAGATCCATCAGTGCTTGCACGGCGTGGAAACCGAGCATCGTGATGAGAAGACCCTTCTTCTTCCCAGCGTCGGTGATGCCCGCATACGCCACCGTACTCTTAAAATGCATTTCAAACCAGTCCCATCGCTCGGGATGGGACACGTCGAAAACTGGCTTCTGAGCTATTGTCTTGTCCCCGTGGGAATCCATGATCCCATCCTCGTCGCCAATTTAGTGTTTGGGAATCAAGACAATGGAAACGGCTGTAAGCTAGCCTAACACATCTTTATTGCATGGAGTACAGCACGAACATGTGGTAATGGCGGACAAACAGCTCTTTTTATACGGTGGCTCTCTAATAGAATCTGGCTCTTCGACAGGCATTGGCTGCTGTCCAAGTGACGTCATCCTTGGTCACGCCTTCCTTGTCCAGGTGAGGTGAGCGCGGGAATCTTTCCCGCGCGGCTGAAGGCATTTGAGTAATGTGAACCATGTGAGCTGGGCGCTCGCTATTGCCCCCGGTGGCCACTAGCTCGCGTCCTCATACAGAAGGTTACAGTGTTACCTGTACCTATTCATGTGGTTACAAATACATTCAACACACTACATTCAGTACACAACACCCATTGTCAAAACGGCTCTGAAAATCAGGAAGGTCTTCTTCACATTTAATCACAATCTCCTTCCTTGTGATTTGTACTCATTAGTTTGGGTCATGTCCTTTATAGCAGCAGAAAACATACTTATGCCATCTTCCATGTGACAACCCTTCAGATGTTTCAAGACACTTTTCATGTCCATTGTCCCTCTGTAAGCAAAGCATACATAGTTCAGATATTGCACTTCACTGTTTTCCCTGCAGTTCTTCCAGCTCTTAAAAACCTTTGACTATATGACCAAAGGGTTAGAGAAGAAAAAGAATATGCTATCTGTAATGTGGTGGGTTCTAGAAGGAACCACGCGACTCCAGGGTAGGTTTCAGCTCTTTATTAAAAGGTCTTGTCAGGTTACATGCTGGAACAGAATGCCTATACGGCCAACAGGGCCAACTTATATACGCTCCCAAGCTACCTGGGCTAGCTTGCTATTGGCTAGTTGGAATCTTCTCCCTGGCTTCCCATGGGGGGGGGGGCAGAATCCTAGTATTCATTGGAGGGGCCAGGATCCTAGGATTGATTGGCTAATTGGACAATTCTCCCTGGCTTCCCATTGGAGGGGCCAGAATACCAGGAACTATTGTCCCCAGTACAATAGAACACTAACAACCCTGCCTGGGTGGGGACTTAATCCCCTCCAGAGGTCATGACCTTCTGAGCTCAAGGCCTGTACACAACAGTATCTTTCCTGGTGTGGTCATAAAAATGTGCAGTTAAGGCAGCTGGTTTGACGAATGCTCTGTGATGCAAGGATGACATGTTGTGTATACCTCGGACATGTTGTGTATGCCTTGTCTTTCTCTATTGCCTACCATCTACTGCAGGGATTCTCTACCTGCAGCCCATGGGCCGGATGTGGCCCACGCTACCATTCCAAGTGGCCCTTCACTGCCTCCACCACACCAGGAAGTGCCATGTGGTGGAAGAAGGGCAAAATGGCCATCCAGCCCCCAAAGCTGTCTGAGGGAGTGTGACCCAGCCCCCAGTTTTAACAAGTTGAAAACTCCTGATCTGCTGTGATAGGTTCCATGTCTGTTTTCATGATTTCTCTGTGCAAGGGAGTGAGACAATCTGTTAACATAAACATTATTTAAGGACTTTAGCAATAATTTATGAAAATAATTTGAGAATTTTTGTTAGAGATCTTTCTTCTTCTCACTTTCTCTCTCTCCCTCCCCCTCCTTTTAGCCTACAACTCTTAGAATTGTCCAAGGCAAAACTCTGGAAATTGCAGCCAACAAAGACATGTCTTCCTAGAGAAGGGCTTTCAGGTTATTTACTTCCAATGTTGTCTTAATTTCCTCTCACCTGAACCCAGAGTAATATCTGACATGAAAACATATACTGCCTTTCCACATCCTGGGAATTGAAGCTTTTTGGGATGCACCCTCAGCTGAGCTTAATGAGCAATGATCCAACCACTCCCAGTATCCTCTGCACCTGTTCCCTCAATCACTCCATCATGTGGCAAACCAGAGAACCAGGCCCTTTTGAGTGTGAGCATACCTATCAAGTTGCAGGTGTCCAAATATGAGAAGGTTTCTGGGCACCAGCGTTGGTGCATGAGCCTCTGATGTCAGAAGAAGTGACGCGCATGTGTAGCTCCTGAGCGCATGCACAGAATCCCCTTTGGCCAGGAAAGGGGTTACTGCGCATGCGTACCCGTCAGAGGCAGCAGCGCACATGCGCAGTAACCCCTTTCCTGGCCATTCAAATACGGGATGACAGCGGGAAGGAGCGTCATGGAGCAGTAAATTACAGGAAATCCCAGCCAAAACGGGATACTTGACAGGTATGAGTGTGAGTGACACTAGAAGTTCAAACTATGAGAAAGTTGGTTTTAGATTAATAATAAGAAGACGTTCAAGGAAGTGATAACAAGCTGGTTGACAGGGAAACAGACGGCCTCTGAATCTGTTGGACTTTCTTTCTTAACTGAGGCATTGTTGTGTCCGAACGCAGGAAATACTCTGACCAGCAAGAAACAGTTCAAACATGAGTGATTTATTAACAGCTCATAACCCAGCAACTCAGAAAAGGCGGGAACCAATCAGAACATAATGAAAACAATATACAGTTTGCACCTTACAAAAAGGGTGCGCTTTTGCAGCAAAGGCTTGATTGCAAAACCAACAGCAATTAAACACAAAGGCATAACAGGTACAGAGTAGCATTTTGTAGTAGTGGGCCGCCTACATGAACAGGAGTTAAAACAGATGCATCTTGAGCTTTGTGGTTCTATACTTCTACATGACCGCTGAGTATAAGATGATAGGAAGAGGCTGGCAGCAAGAGGCAGAATGCCTGTTGATTGGTTCTGTTCTCATTAAAGATTCACTGTTCCCTAGAGGCACTTAGTCACTGAGAAGGGCTGGACTACGTTCCATTTGGGCAATGCTTAAGTATTTATCTACACTCACAAAGCATGGTGTCATCACAATTAAAGCTATAAGAAAACAGTCAATTCAGGGCATGTACCGGGAACAGAGATCACTAAACTGAAACAAGCAAAGGACCTGTTATTGAGCCCTTTGGGACTTTAACCATCCATCCTTCCAGACCATGCCTTGGAATCTAATCAGCATTAGTTCTCCTTTAAGTGGTTGATGCTCCTCTCTGAGCAGCATCTGTGCTGGTGCTTGTGAATTATTATAACAGATTCAAGCAAGGTGCACACTGCCTCACTATGCAAGATGGCACGAAGAGGAAATAACTTGGGATACTTCAGTTTGAGCAAACGGGAAAAGTTGCCATGGGAAGCCATGTGCTTCATCTTACTGGTTTTCTACGGACTATTGGAAAGGAAATACTGACTGTAAGAATGAAGCCCTGTCCTACAGGGCTCCCTAGAAGTCTGTCATTTCATCTGAAGGGAAATAAAACCTTGACACTCATGTACATTAAATAATAATGTTAAATACATAAAATTAAGGATTGGGGCTATCTAGAAGGGTAGCAAACATTACATAGGAGGCAAAGACTGTTAAACTTTCTAAGTGGAAACCTTGAGAGAAAGAGAGGCATCCTATCTCTTTGCCAAATCTAACAAATCTAATATTGCATCCAGCTCTTCATTTTTTAATTTTTTGTTAATTCCTTAGTAATAATAACTTAGTGTCAGAAATTATTCTGGGTTGAAAGTTTTTTTGAGGAAGAAACTCCACTTAAGGAATGTCCAAATGAAGCTCCTTTCATGTCCCCAAGAGCAAGGACAGAGACAGGCACTCAATCTGTCATGCAGTACCTGAATCTCAAACTGCCGACTTGCCAGCCTTCCAGCTGACAAGGTGAGCTTCTTAACCACGAGCCATGGCAGCCTTAGTTCTGTGCTGGGAGCCAGGCACAGGCAAGTTGGCAAGCCACTTGGTGTGAGAGGAGTCTTCCCTGTTGGGCCACTCCCTGTGTCACTAGCCTTTCCTGTTTGCACAGTGACTCTTTCTACCACTTCCTTAGAATGAAATTATTTAGGCTCAAGTTTCCTTCTTCAGAGCAAAGTAGAGGGGCCATAGAATGGTGCAGACTGCTTTTGCCTCTGGGCAGGGCCGCCATCAGAAATTTCTGGGCTCCATACTAAGCAATCCTATTGCCCCCCCCCACACACACACACACAGACAGTAATGTCACAGTTATGGCCGGTGGTGGCAGGGCCCCTGTCAGCTCTGGGCCCTATACAGCAGTACTAGTAGTACTGCCCTGATGGCACCCCTGCCTCTCGGCCCACTCAACAATAGCCTGTGCCTTTGAAAGAGTATCCAATTAAGTGTAATATAGGTGTGAAATATGAATGGACTTTCCATACTCTCTCTCTCTCTCTCTCTCTCTCACTCCTCCATTCATTATTTCTGGATTTGAAAAGGTCACAATGAAATGCAGACAAGGCTGAAGATGATCACAGTGTTTCCCAACCTTTGGTTTTTGGACTTCAATTCCCAGAAGCCTAAGTCAATTCCGCAAAGCACTGATCAGCCAATGTTCTGACTTAGGCTTCGGGGAATTGAAGTCTCCTGTGGGGCCTGGGCCCCACATTGGGAACCACTAATGTAGAGCAAGTCAGATGGTTTAAAGAAGAGGAAAACTTCTTCCCCATCATTTCCTTTTGCATTTTAAAAATCTGTTTTTATTTGTATGTTTGGTTCTATGGAATGCAAAAACTCACTTTGCTATTTCCCAAATGCACTGCTTAGAAAGAAAAGCTGCCTCCTTCCCAAATGATTGCAGCTAGAGCAGTGGTTCCCAACCTTTCTTTGGCCATGGCCCACTTTAGTGTATGAGAGTCAAGACACAGGAAACAGCCAAGGGCTGGGTTAACTCAGGTTTATTGCATGGTGGACAGAGGGAACATGAGGTAATGGCGGACGAACAGCTCTATATATATGGTAGTAACGTATTTGAATGTGGCTCCACGATAGCCCATTGGCTACTGCCCGCGTGAGTCATGGCTGGTCACGCCCTTCTTGTCCAGGTGTAGGTAGCGGCGGGAAACTTCCCGCGCTGTGGCCTTTGATGGGTTTGAACCAAGAGAGCTTGGACGCTCGCTGCTGCCAGCTGGTGGTCATTAGCTCGCGTCCCATTACAGGGTTTATAGTGATCAGCTGAAGGTTACATTGTTACTCGTAGGCAAGGTTACATTGGTTCAGATACATTGTTATCACATGTAGAAGGGTACACTGTTAGAACACAACACTCCTCCCCCCTAGGATGAGACGAAGTCTCTCAGCCAAGATGGCTTATTTCGAACACGCTGGGGTCTCGGCGCGGGCTGCCCTGCCCCGGCTTCGCTCCCTCCTCCTTGCTCCCTGGCTTCCTGCCCTGTAATCGGAGAGGATGACTTGTTAGTAGCTTGCCGCGGCTCTGCGGCTTTGTTGGGCGGTGTGTGCTTTGTTTGGGAAGAACCGGGGGCACTGGGGGCTAACGAAAAACCCCTCTTCTCGCTTGGATGGGTGGGGGAACACTCCAAACCCCCCCCCCGGCTAGCAAAATTAAAATCGTAATCGAATTCGGGGGAAGCGGCAGCGGCGGCCGCAAGCTCCTTTTCCCCCTCCCCGGGCTCGGATAGAGCTGGCGTGTCAAAAGGATATGAGTCGGGATCACTGCTTTCCCCCCTGGCTTCGGACTGGTGTCCTTCTCTGTCTCCCCCTTCGGCTAAACGGGTGGGGGAGAACCCTATCGCTGAATCCGGTTGCTGAGCCCCACTGATCGGTCCCTCACTCACTCGGCGCCGCAGTTGGTCCGCGTGCCTCCTCCAGAGGAGACCGGTGTTCGTTTCCACCCGGTACGACACTGGTCCCGTCTGTTCTACTATCGTCCCTGGCACCCAGACTGGGCCTGCGTTGGCATAGTTCCTACAGTGTACAGGATCGCCTACGCCGAAACCTTTCGAGACCGCTAAACCTATGTTCTTCCCTTTGTCCTCGACCCTCGTCGGGTCTAACCTGGACAAGATCGTGGTCAGTTTCCTCCGCATCAGCAGCTCAGCCGGCGAGTATCCGGACGCTAAGGGGGTCACTCTGTACGCTAATAGAAATTGACAGACTTGGTGATTTAGATCCCCCGAGCCCATGCGCCGCAGCGCATCTTTTGTTGTGCGCACCAACCGTTCCACTTGGCCATTCGTGGCCGGGTGAAACGGCGCGGATGTGACGTGCCGAATTGCATTTGCCTCCATGAATGCCACGAACTCAGCGGACGTGAAACAGCTAGCGTTATCGCTGACCAGAGTGTCGGGTAAACCGAACGTGGAAAAGACCCTCCTTAGCTGGCCAATGGTAGTGGCGGAGGATGTGCTCTTTACCGGAATGACCTCCAGCCACTTCGAGTACGCATCCACTACCAGGAGAAAAATGGTTCCTCGGAACGGGCCAGCAAAATCTACGTGCACCCTGGACCACGGTCCCCTTGCTGCGTCCCATTCCCTATGCGGGAGACGGGCTACCTCCGGTCGGGAGCCCTGACATGCCTCACAAGTGCCAATCATATGCTCTATGTCGGCGTCCAGCTGGGGCCACCAGAAATAACTCCGGGCCAGTGCCTTGGAACGGACGATTCCCGGGTGGCTGACGTGCAGCAGCTTTAGCACCTTCGGTCGCAGGGACGTAGGAACCACCACCCGTTGGCCCCACAAGAGGCACCCCCTCTCTAATGACAATTCTATTCGTTTTCGAAAAAATGGGTCGAATTCCATGCTTGGGGATGACGCCGGCCACCCCTTCTGTACCCACGAGCATACTTTCTCCAGTGTTCTATCCTTTCCCGTCGCCTTGGCAATGTCGGCCGGTACTATTGGGGGTGAATCTAAGACCTCTATTAGCAATACCTGGCGGTCTCTTCCTACCCCTGCCTTCTGATCGTCCGACAAGGGCAACGGAGACCGTGAGAGCGCGTCTGCATGGCTGATCTCCTTCCCGGGCCGGTATTCCAACTCATGTTGGTATGCGTTAAGAAAAATAGCCCACCGCAGCATCCTCGGGGACAGGATCTGTGGCGTGGGCTTATTTGCAGTGAAGATTCCTAACAGGGGCTTGTGATCAGTCACGATCTTGAACGGGCGACCATACAGAAAATCGTGAATTTTTTTGGTTCCCGCTACTATCGCTAATGCCTCCCTGTCGGTCTGTGCGTAATTCCGCTCTGCTTGGGACAGGGACCTTGAATAAAACGCTATCGGGGCCTCCCTTCCGTCGTTCAACACGTGGCAAAGCACCGCCCCCACCCCCACCGGGGATGCGTCGCAGACTAAAACTACTGGCCGTTTGGGATCAAAATGAGTCAGGATTGCCTCGGATGTTAGGAGTTGCTTTAACTCTGTGAACGCCCTCTCTTGCTCGTCACCCCACAGCCATTTTTCCTCTTTTTTAAGTAACTGATGGAGCGGCTCGGCAACAGACGCCTTCCGTGGAAGGAAGGTATGGTAGAAATTGAGAAGCCCCAGAAATGACTGTAGTTCGGTTTTGGATGTGGGGCGAGGAGCTTTCTTGATAGCGGCTACCTTAGATTTGGACGGCCTAATTCCCTCGGGCGTGACACGGAACCCTAAAAACTCAACCTCTGTTTCGAAAAATACACATTTGTCTTTTCTCAGTCGCAGCCCCGCTTTCTCGAACACGGTCAGAACTTTATCCAATCTATGTGCCAGCTCGGCCTTACTCCCCCGCCCCGTTATCAACACGTCATCAAAATATGGCAACACCCCCTCCAGCCCCTTCAGGAGGCGTTCCACGAGCGACTGAAAAAGGCCAGGTGCCGAGTTCACGCCGAACTGTAAACGCGACACCTGGAACGCCCCCTTATGTGTAACTATTGTTTGTGCCGCCGCTGTGGCGGGGGTTACAGGGAGTTGCTGGTAGGCCTGTGCTAAATCGAGCTTAGCGAAACACTTTCCCCCATTCAGCCTGGCCAGGAGGTGGCTGACCACTGGCACCGGGTATGCATTAGGGCGGATCGCCTTGTTAATTGTACACTTATAATCAGCGCAAATGCGCACCTCCCCGTTAGCCTTCAGTGCTGTTACAATTGGAGTCTCCCACTCCGCGGAATCCACAGGAACAAGAATCCCCTGACCCACCAGTTTGTCCAGTTCCGCCTCTATTTTGTCCTTTAGTGCGAACGGCACCCTGCGCGGTTTGAGTCTTATCGGGCGGACCTCCGGGTCTAGGTCGAAGGCTACAGGGGGTCCCTTGAACTTTCCCAGTCCACTTTTAAAAACGGCGGGGTGTGCGTCGCACACCGCTTGTATTGGGTCCACGCCTACGGCATGCACCCCCCCTATGAACAAACCTAAAGGCTGAAACCATTGCGTCCCGAGGAGGCTACAACTCCCCCCTTTTAGCACCACTAGGGGAAGTTCCGCAGAATGTCTCTTAAAACGAACCCGGAATGTCCCGACCCCCAACACTGGAATGCTGTTCCCCTGTACGTCCCGTAGTGTGGCCCTCAACGCTTTAAGTTTGGGCCGCACGTGAGGGTCGATTTTCAAGAACTCTCTCTGGGGAATTATAGAATAGGAGGACCCCGAGTCAATTTCCATCCTAATAGGGGTCCCTTGTACTAGTACCTCAACGAAGTAATGGGGCTGTCCCGCAGACACGCTGAACACAGGAGCGTCGCCCTCGCTGTCGTCCGAGATGCGGCCCACGCCGTCCTGCTTCCTCGTGGTCCGGGCGCCATCTTTGGACCTCGCTGGACGGTCCGGTCTGGCCGAACGGTCTTGTGACTGTCTCCGGCCCTCTTTCCCTTTCCTGCACGCCTTGGCGATGTGCCCCCGACGGCCGCAGTTGTAGCACTCGGTTTTTCTGAATGGGCACCTCACGCGCTCATGGGCCGCTCCGCACCCATCGCAACGGCGCCCTCCCCTTCGGACCTTCTGGACCTCCTCGCCGTCGCTGCTTTCCGAAGACGACTTCGAGGTCCGTCGGGTTGCGTGCACCGACTGTCCGGACTTTCCGTGCAACGAGTTTTCCGCTTTGCCGGCCCTCGGACGCCACTCACGCCACTTGTGCATCTCATCTACTCCAGCATTCGTGGATTCCGCGGCTTCCGCGGCCTCTACAACCTCTGTCAGTGTGGGTGGTGGCTCCTTGTTCATCAGGCTGCGCTGCACTTCCTTGTCCTTCAGGCCACACAGAACTCCGTCCCTGAGGGCCATCTCTAGAAAGTGGTCCCATCTGCAGGGGGTGGCGGCTACTCTCATAGCTGTTACGAAGGCTTCTACCGACTCGTCCGGCGCTTGAACTCGCCTCCAAAACGCGCTCCGAGCGGGAAACATTGCCCTCGAGGGTCGGAAACGCTCACGCAGCAGTTTCATGATGTCATCGGCTTTGAACTCACCCATCTTCTTCGGCGCAATAATGCCCACCAGCGTTTGCTTGGTCTCCATCCCAAGCATGCGGGTGAGGATGGCCCTCTTCCTTTCCTCGTCGTCTTCTTTGACTTTGAGTTCCACCAGTGCCGCCTGGAAGTCCATCTCAAAAAGCTCCCAGTCTTGCGGTTTGGTAATGTTGAACCCGCTCTGTGCCCTGGCTCCTTGGGGATCCATAATCCCACCTTCGTCGCCAGTTTAGTGTATGAGAGTCAAGACACAGGAAACAGCCAAGGGCTGGGTTAACTCAGGTTTATTGCATGGTGGACAGAGGGAACATTAGGTAATGGCGGACGAACAGCTCTATATATATGGTAGTAACGTATTTGAATGTGGCTCCACGATAGCCCATTGGCTACTGCCCGCGTGACGTCATGGCTGGTCACGCCCTTCTTGTCCAGGTGTAGGTAGCGGCGGGAAACTTCCCGCGCTGTGGCCTTTGATGGGTTTGAACCAAGAGAGCTTGGACGCTCGCTGCTGCCAGCTGGTGGTCATTAGCTCGCGTCCCATTACAGGGTTTATAGTGATCAGCTGAAGGTTACATTGTTACTCGTAGGCAAGGTTACATTGGTTCAGATACATTGTTATCACATGTAGAAGGGTACACTGTTAGAACACAACACCCACCTAGGCATCTGTACAATCCTGATGCCCCCCCTCATGACATATAATTCTTATTATTCAAAAAGAGAACTCCTATTCACCTGGAAGAAGGTTAAAAGGCCCATTCTAGAATCCCCCCCCCCCCGGTGGAGCATGTTCCCCATGTTGGGAACCACACAACTAGAGTGTCTGTCAAATGGCAGGGGGAAATTAGCTCTTAACATGCCGCTACCACTTCCCCACCCCACCCCATTTCTTCAAAGCTTCTGATTTAACTCTGAAATAGCTAACGCAAAACTCAGAAAAAACACACACAGCCACAACTCTACCCCTTATGTACCAAAAACATGAGATCTCCTATTTGTAAAGAGGAAGGCGTGCAAAAGCAAAAAAGCAAAATCTGAAGGGTAAGCAAAGTGAGAGAAATCCACTACTCTTGTCTTCCAATCCTTGTCAGATTGTTGAGCTTTGAAAGCAGTGACAGATCTTGCAGATTTTTCTGGAGGGGGAATTCTCCCTCTCAGGAGCACGACTTCCCTGGCTTCTAAATCTCACCGTATGCCCTCTCTGACTTCCAAACCCGGCTGCTTCACTATTCAACCTAGAAACTATTCAACCTAGAAAGATTGCTATGACCAAAGGCAGATTAAAAGATCCATCATTTAAACTAGGACAAAGAGACTTGACGGCTTTATTTATTTGTTTCTAATATGTAGGATTTACATACAATACTCACATAGCCGGAAACTCAGGAAACACCACACTCTCCCCATCATGACATACTTTGAAATGTCAGGCTAGGTAAACTCCTGGAAACAGGCCTACTCCCATGAGCAAAACCTTGAAAGATTGCATGCCATCTATTCAGACAAATGGATACAAAGAAAGGCTGCATAGCTGGAGGCAAAAGGAATGCAGGTACCTTTGGCAAAACTGTCAGAACTGTTTTCCATTCTGATGGCAGCAGCGCTGAACAGCACAAATACATTCAGCCAACAACTGTCTTTCTCCCATCCTGCTTCTTCTTCCATGGCTCTTAGCTTCAGAACAAAGATATAAGTTACCAAAAGAATGCATCTTTCAATATTATCAAAAGAGTGAAAGCAACTTTCCAGGGTATTAGGTGAGAGTCCTTTCCCTTAACCCTAATCCTTTATTATTATTATTATTATTATTATTATTATTATTATTATTATTATTATTATTATTATTATTATTATTATTATTATTATTATTATTATTATTATTATTATTATTATTATTATTATTATTATTATTATTATTATTGAATATATACCGCTTTCCTTTGTCAACGACAAACTCAAAGCGGTTAACAACATATTCATATTCATGAAACAATATATAAAAAATTAAGCAGTACATAATACACACAAAATACAGATCAGAAATTACAAGTCATAGAATATATTAATATAAAAATTACAATATTAAATACCAAATGAAACGAACCCCAATACAGCTGCCCTTACAGCAATGCCATCGCTATAGGTCCAGGGGTCGGAGACCAAGGCTCAACGACCTCAATGGACCATAGCGAGGCCAGACACAATGTCCCTAATGGAGGGCCAGGCTCAATGTCCATGACGGAGCTTGACTCAGTGTCCTTAATGACATTGGCCGAGCGAGGCAGCAAGAGATGTTGGGAATTACTATGAGCTAGGGCCCTTTCCCTAAAATCGAGGAGGTAGCTGACCTACATTTCCACATACTTGTTTTGCCTTCATGAACCACGTTAACTTTCATAGTTTTAGAATATAACACTTGCCAATGTTTCCTGTTTCTTGCTTCTGCATTGTTGAACACTGAGGTCACTTTTGGGAACGGAGCATAAAAGCACATGTCAGGTAGTTTGAACTAGGAGGAGAGAGCAATAAGGCAGACAGATAGCCCGGCTCACCCAAGTCTCTTCCCTATTCTCGCTTTTTCTAAGTATTCCTTTTCCAAGTAGCCTTTGAGGATATCTAAATTGCCACTCTCTGGCTCATAGACTACATATTACTTTTAACACATTGCATTTGGTCTTTTTTCTCCCCTACTCAAATGTAAAGAGGTGCAACTGCCCCTCCCAACCATTTAATAAAGACAGGATAAATGAGTTCAAATTAGGGCTATAACATTGTCAACTATTTAATCCCCTAACCTATAGTAGGGCATAATACTTGTGAACAGGAGGAAGTGGGTCAACCAGGCTCCTCAATGTCCAGATTGGGTGTGTTCCCTGTCCTGGCTAGTCAAACCAGGAAGACAATCTTGGGTCCCTCTCTCTCCTCATGAATTGAGGTTGGTCATCTCTCAAGGACCACCCCTCTATATGTACCTGAATCTCACATTCAGGTGACTCAATCGCCAAAAATGACATCTTGTGGGTCTCACCACTACCACTCCTCTCCCTGCACTATCTTCCACAGGAAGGGCTAACTCATGCTTCGCTCCCTACCCCATCAGACCGTTAAACACAGCTAATAGGCTCCACCTCAGGTTTTCTAAGAAAATGTCCACTCTTGCATTTTACAGGTGTACCCTGTCACCTCAAAACATCTTGGGGTGATCAAACCAGATGCTCGGGTGTTTAAAATAAAAACTATCTTGTTTGATGACTAAAACCTTCATTTCCCTATTTATCCCTCTCCATGCCTGGTCCAAACAGGTAGGGTCACATTCACACCTGCATTTCTGTCTAGTCAGTATAGCTGATGAAAGGATAATCACTCCTGGTGGCTGCAAACTTTGTCCTCCAAATGAGCTCCTTCTCATTCAACAAGCCAATATTAATTTCTCCAAGTGCACTATTAAAATCTACAATGCCAACAATGTGTGTTCCCCAAATAAGGCTGGGGAAAAGCCAATCCTACACATGCCTCTTCTGACTCTTTTCATTCTAAAACTGCCATATCTTCGAATGCTGAATGTGGTCCTGCTGCAGTCAGTTATACTCTTTTAGTATATGAGAGTCAAGACACAAGGCACAGCCAAAGGCTGGGTTAACTCAGGTTTATTGCATGGTGGACAGAGGGAACATGAGGTAATGGCGGACGAACAGCTCTATATATATGGTAGTAACGTATTTGAATGTGGCTCCACGGTAGCCCGTTGGCTACTGGTCCGCGTGACGTCATGGCTGGTCACGCCCTTCTTGTCCAGGTGTAGGTAGCGGCGGGAAACTTCCCGCGCTGCGGTCTTTGATGGGTTTGAACCAAGAGAGCTTGGACGCTCGCTGCTGCCAGCTGGTGGTCATTAGCTCGCGTCCTATTACAGGGTTTATGTGATACAGCTGAAGGTTACATTGTTACTCATAGGCAAGGTTACATTGGTTCGGATACATTGATATCACATGTGGAAGGTTACACTATTAGAACACAACACTCCTCCCCCCTAGGATGAGACGAAGTCTCTCAGCCAAGGTGGCTTATTTCGAACAGGCTGGGGTCTCGGCGCGGGCTGCCCTGCCCTGGCTTCGTTCCCTCCTCCTTGCTCCCTGGCTGCCTGCCCTGTAACGGGAGAGGATGACTTGTTAGTGGTTTGCCGCGGTTCTGCGGCTTTGTTGGAAGGTGTGTGCTTTGTTTGGGGCGAACCGGGGGCACTAGGGGCTAACGAAAAACCCCTCTTCTCGCTTGGATGGGTGGGGGAACACTCCAAAAAACCCCCCCGGCTAGCAAAATCAAAATCAAAATCGGCTTCGGGGGAAGCGGCAGCGGCGGCCGCACACTCCTTTTCCCTCCCCCCGGGCTCGGATAGGACTGGGGTATCAAAAGGATATGAGTCGGGCTCACCGCTTTCCCTCCTGGCTTCGGACTGGTGTCCCTCTCTGTCTCCCCCTTGGGCTAAACGGGTGGGGGAGAACCCTATCGCTGAATCCTGTCGCTGAGCCCCACTGATCGGCCCCTCACTCACTCGGTGCCTCAGTTGGTCAGCGTGCCTCCTCCAGAGGAGGCCGGTGCTAGTTTCCACCCGATATGACACTGGCCCCGTCTGTTCTATTATCGTCCCTGGTACCCAGGCTGGGCCTGCGTTGGCATAGTTTCTGCAGTGTACAGGGTCGCCTACGCCGAAACCTTTCGAGACCGCTAAACCTATGTTCTTCCCTTTGTCCTCGACCCTCGACGGGTCCAACCTGGACAAAAGCGTCGTCAGTTTCCTCCGCATCAGCAGCTCAGCCGGCGAGTATCCAGACGCTAAGGGGGTCACTCTGTACGCTAATAGAAATTGACAAACTTGGTGATTTAGATCTCCCGAGCCCATTCGCCGCAGCGCATCCTTTGTGGTGCGCACCAACCGTTCCACTTGGCCATTCGTGGCCGGGTGAAACGGCGCGGATGTGACATGCCGAATTGCATTTGCCTCCATGAATGCTGCGAACTCAGCGGACGTGAAGCAACTGGCGTTATCGCTGACCAAAGTGTCGGGTAAACCGAACGTGGAAAAGACCCTCCTTAGCTGGCGAATGGTAGTGGCGGAGGATGTGCTCTTTACCGGAATGACCTCCAGCCACTTTGAATATGCATCCACCACCAGGAGAAACATGGTTCCTCGGAACGGGCCAGCAAAATCTACGTGCACCCTGGACCACGGTCCCCTTGCTGCGTCCCATTCCCTATGCGGGAGGCGGGCCACCTCCGGTCGGGAGCACTGACATGCCTCACAAGTGCCCACCATATGCTCTATGTCGGCGTCCAGCTGGGGCCACCAGAAGTAACTCCGGGCCAACGCCTTGGAACGGACGATTCCCGGGTGGCTGACGTGCAACAGCTTTAGCACCTTCGGCCGCAGGGACGTAGGAACCACCACCCGTTGGCCCCACAAAAGGCACCCCCTCTCTAAGGACAACTCTACTCGCTTTCGGAAAAATGGGTCGAATTCCGCGCCTGGGGATGACGCCGGCCACCCCTTCTGCACCCACGAGCATACTTTCTCTAGTGTTCTATCCTTTCCGGTCGCCCTGGCAACGTCGGCCGGTACTATCGGGGGTGACTCCAAGACCTCTATTAATAATACCTGGCGGTCTCTTCTTACCCCTGCCTTCTGGTCGTCCGACAAGGGTAACGGCGACCGTGAGAGCGCGTCTGCATGGCTGATTTCCTTCCCTGGCCGGTATTCTAACTCATGTTGATATGCGTTAAGAAAAATAGCCCACCGCAGCATCCTCGGGGACAGGATCTGTGGCGTGGGCTTATTTGCAGTGAATATTCCTAACAGGGGCTTGTGATCAGTAACGACCTTGAACGGCCGACCATACAGAAAATCGTGAAATTTCTTGGTTCCCGCTACTATCGCTAGTGCCTCCCTATCGGTCTGTGCGTAATTCCGCTCTGCTTGGGACAGGGACCTTGAATAAAACGCTATCGGGGCATCCCTTCCGTCGTTCAACACGTGGCAAAGCACCGCTCCCACCCCCACCGGGGATGCATCGCAGACTAAAACTATGGGCCGTTTGGGGTCGAAATGAGTCAGGATTGCCTCGGATGTGAGGAGTTGCTTTAACTCTGAGAACGCTCTTTCTTGCTCGTCACCCCACAGCCATTTTTCCTCTTTTTTAAGTAACCGATGGAGCGGCTCGGCAACAGACGCCTTCCGTGGAAGGAAGGTATGGTAGAAATTGAGAAGCCCCAGAAACGACTGTAGCTCGGTTTTGGAAGTGGGGCGAGGGGCTTTCTTAATGGCGGCTACCTTAGATTTGGACGGCCTAATTCCCTCGGGCGTGACACGGAACCCTAAAAACTCAACCTCTGTTTCGAAAAATACACATTTGTCTTTTCTCAGTCGCAGCCCCGCTTTCTCGAACACGGTCAGGACCTTATCCAATCTGTGAGCCAGCTCGGCCTTATTCCCCCCCGTTATCAACACGTCATCAAAATATGGCAACACCCCCTCCAGCCCCTTCAGGAGGCGTTCCACTAGCGACTGAAAAATGCCAGGTGCCGAGTTCACGCCGAACTGTAACCTCGACACCTGGAACGCCCCCTTATGTGTGACTATTGTTTGTGCCGCCGCTGTGGCGGGGGTTACCGGGAGTTGCTGGTAGGCCTGTGCTAAATCGAGTTTAGCGAAACACTTTCCCCCATTCAGCCTGGCCAGAAGGTGGCTGACCACTGGCACCGGGTATGCATTAGGGCGGATTGCCTTGTTAATGGTGCACTTATAATCAGCGCAAATGCGCACCTCCCCGTTAGCCTTCAGTGCTGTTACAATTGGAGTCTCCCACTCCGCGGAATCCACAGGAACAAGAATTCCTTGACCCACCAGTTTGTCCAGTTCCGCCTCTATTTTGTCCTTTAGTGCGAACGGTACCCTGCGCGGTTTAAGTCTTATCGGGCGGACCTCCGGGTCTAAGTCGAAGGCTACAGGGGGTCCCTTGAACTTTCCCAGTCCACTTTTAAAAACAGCGGGGTGTGCGTCACACACCGCTTGTATTGGGTCCTCGCCTACGGCATGCACCCCCCCTATGAACAGGCCTAAGGGCTGAAACCACTGTGTTCCGAGGAGGCTACAACTCCCCCCTTTTAGCACCACTAGGGGAAGTTCCGCAGAATGTCTCTTAAAGCGAACCCGGAATGTCCCGACCCCCAACACTGGAATGCTGTTCCCCTGCACGTCCCGTAGTGTGGCCCTCAACGCTTTGAGTTTGGGCCGCACGTGGGGGTCGATTTTCAAGAACTCTCTCTGGGGAATTATAGAATAGGAGGATCCCGAGTCAACTTCCATCCTAATGGGGGTCCCTTGTACTAGTACCTCAACAAAGTAATGGGGCTGTCCCGCAGACACGCTGAACACAGGAGCGTCGCCCTCGCTGTCGTCCGAGATGCGGCCCACGCCGTCCTGCTTCCTCGTGGCCCGGGCGCCATCTTTGGACCTCGCTGGACGGTCCGGTCTGGCTGAACGGTCTTGCGACTGCCTCCGGCCCTCTTTCCATTTCCTGCACGCCTTGGCGATGTGCCCCCGACGTCCACAGTTGAAACACTCGGCTTTCCTGAATGGGCACTTCACACGCTCATGGGCCGCTCCGCAACCATCGCAGCGGCGCCCGCCTCTCCGGACCTTCTGGACCTCCTCGCCATCGCTGCTTTCTGAAGACGATTTCGAGGTCGGTCGGGTTGCATGCACCGACTGACCGGACTTCCCGTGCGACGAGTTTTCCGCTTTACCGGCCCTCGGACGCCACTCACGCCACTTGTGCATCTCATCTACTCCAGCATTCGTGGATTCCGCGGCTTCCGCGGCCTCTACAACCTCTTCCAGTGTGGGTGGTGGCTCCTTGTTCATCAGGCTGCGCTGTACTTCCTTGTCCTTCAGGCCACACAGCACTCCGTCCCTGAGGGCCATTTCTAGGACGTGGTCCCATTTGCAGGGGGCGGCGGCTACCCTCATAGCCGTTACGAAGGCTTCTACCGACTCGTCCGGCGCTTGAACTCGCCTCCAAAACGCGCTCCGAGCGGGAAACATTGCCCTCGAGGGTCGGAAACGCTCACGCAGCAGTTTCATGATGTCACCGGCTTTGAAATCGCTCATCTTCTTCGGTGCAAGGATGCCCACCAGCGTCCGCTTGGTTTCCATCCCAAGCATGCGGGTGAGGATGGCCCTCTTCCTTTCCTCGTCATCTTCTTTGACTTTGAGTTCCACCAGTGCCGCCTGGAAGTCCATCTCAAAAAGCTCCCAGTCTTGCGGTTTGGTGATGTTGAACCCGCTCTGTGTCCTGGCTCCATGGGGATCCATCATCCCACCTTCGTCGCCAATTTAGTATATGAGAGTCAAGACACAAGGCACAGCCAAAGGCTGGGTTAACTCAGGTTTATTGCATGGTGGACAGAGGGAACATGAGGTAATGGCGGACGAACAGCTCTATATATATGGTAGTAACGTATTTGAATGTGGCTCCACGGTAGCCCGTTGGCTACTGGTCCGTGTGACGTCATGGCTGGTCACGCCCTTCTTGTCCAGGTGTAGGTAGCGGCGGGAAACTTCCCGCGCTGCGGTCTTTGATGGGTTTGAACCAAGAGAGCTTGGACGCTCGCTGCTGCCAGCTGGTGGTCATTAGCTCGCGTCCTATTACAGGGTTTATGTGATACAGCTGAAGGTTACATTGTTACTCATAGGCAAGGTTACATTGGTTCGGATACATTGATATCACATGTGGAAGGTTACACTATTAGAACACAACAACTCTCCAAACCAATCAAAAGAAAATGTTGTCCCCGTGTGCTTCCATATACAACCAATGGCCCCCTTTTTCACTCCATCAGCCCCTCCTGATGAGCAGACACCACCCTCACTGAAGGCTCTGAAGGGACAATGTGGAAATGTAGAGGCATCCTGCCATACAAGGCAAGCTGTTGCCATGATTCCTGGCCACCTGCTGTCCTTCACTGCTGGTGGGCTCCTACATGATGCTGAGGATCCACAGTGCTAATGCCACTCCCCACCCACCATCAATGCTGCTAGGTCCCTATTGGTCGACACCTAAGTGCTGCACGATGGGTCTTGGGGACATGAAAGGAGCCTCATTCAGGCATCCTCTGAGCAGAATTTCTCCAGCAAAAATCCTTTTCAACCCAGAGTAATTTCTGACATGAAATTTATTTATTTTACCCATAGCTACAGATGAAAGCACTGCTCACCCACCAGCAGTGACAACACAAAGGCCCAAATTGGGGCAGTCTTGGCTCATAAAGAGCCCTGTTTTGCCTGCAATGCAAGCTGCTCTGTGACTCCTTGTGCATTACAGACATGCCTTGACTCCTCATTACCTGGAGGGGAGTGGTGAGGAATGTTCCCTCTCCTTCTTAGCTGCAGAGCAACAGGAACACCGGAGGTGTCAATCTCATAGTATGAAGGGGATTAGTCTGCTATGGCCTAGTAGTCTGTCTCCCTATGGCTGCATTTGCATAAGCGGGGAAAGGTTGAATTCATTTCAATAAAGTCTTTGCACCTTAAGCAAATTGCAACTGTGGGGTGGGGTGATCCAAAGTGGGATAACAGCAGGTGGCAAAGGATTAAAGCATGAGCAGGGTCTTGCTCCAAATTGACCTGTGAGGTTGGGGAACAGATGTCAGAGTGTTTCTGTCAGCCACAGTCTTTCTGGTCCTTTACAAACCAGCTGCCTTTCCTTGCTGCATGACTCTGCCAGTCCTGCATGCTTTGTCTGACAGAGTCTCCTGACGTTTTCTTTCTTCAAGCCTGGTAAAGTCCGCAACTGTTTGTTAACTTGTCTTTAGCCTAAGTGCTAAATGATTGCACCAATACAATATAATCTTATCTTTGAAGGGCCTCACAAATAAATGAGCTCTTACCTTGACCTCAAGCTAAAGTGTTACTCAATAGCTAAGCGGTTCTTTGGTGTATTATCACACAGAAGAAACCAAAGGCACTTAAGGAAGACTTTGAGAAAGTGTGTTTGGCTGTGAAAGAAAGAAAGAAAGAAGCTGAGGTAAAAGTGGCTGGAATAAGAGCCATCCCCACAAGATAAAACATCCCACCCACCCCCGCACATCCACAGAATAGCGCTGATGCTGGCTGCCTCTCATAACAGCTGAAATCCTCATGTTTACTATAGGAATGCAATGGCAAACCTTTTAAAGACCTAGTGCCTTTTCCACAGACTCAACAGGCTGCCATCCATGCTGCAGCCACACGCCACATGTGAGCTGCACACCTTACACCAGGCAGGGGAGGGAGGAAGTGCTCCCACTGGGCTGGGTGGACTCTGTCCTGGGGCAATGGTGCCCCCTCTGGCATGTATGCCATACATTCACCACCACTGCTATAGGAAAACACATTAGAAAAGGCCACTGAATCAGTGAAAAGTTGATAAGTCTTTTTCTCCATACATTACACTGATTCAAATGGGCCTACTCCAATTGTAACTTGTTATGCTGAAGCAAGTCACAGCCGGAGTAGACCCATTTGATTCAGTGGAACATGCAGAGGAGTTAACTTGCCAAATTCACACTCATTCAACAGGCCTCCTCCAGTACAATATTGGAGCAACAGGAGCAACTCTAAGCAACAGGATTCCAGCCCATATGTCTTGTTCCTCATTCAGAAAACTGCCCCTTCAGCAGCTCATGTTCATCATCCTCTGCTATCCTCACTAGTCATAATGTCGAGGCTCTCAAAAGGACCTGTATTTCTTTCCTTTTTAGATTTCCATAACTGGCTGAGAGAACCTGGAGGCCTGAAGAATTTGGTCATTGCAGATTCTTAGATGTGCTTACATGATCAACACTGCTCAGACTAGTGTGTGTATCTGGAAGCTAAGTATCGCCTTTCAGACACCCTACATGTCCTGGTGCACTGTTTGGCACACAAAATGGATCTTATATATCTAAAAATGCATATATTACAGAAATATATAGTTTGAAATATGCATTTATGGGCATTTTTTCCAAACTGCAAAACACAGAAAGTATATAGGATGGGTAGATATGTACAGAAGGATTTTCAGAAATGTGTTAAAATAACACAGCTTTTTTTTGTTGTGTCTTTTTTCTTTTTCTCTTCTCTCCCTTTTTCTTAGCAAAAGAACGTGTGGGATTGATACATTTCAAAAAGCAGTGTAATGAATGGGAATGTGTAGGAATTGGGGCCGTAAAGCGGCCCTTGAGGTCCCGGAGGAGACTGGTCAAAGGAACGACACGAGGCAAGATGGAGCGAAGACCAGTGATTTATTGAGGGAAAATCATCAGTATATATTATGTTCAAGGCTGCGCATGGTAGAATGGTCATATGGCAGAAAATTACATCACCCATTTACCCGGGTTAATTGAGAACCTCTCTTGGGGAAGTTAATTAACTAAGACAAACACTGACCATTGTCTGAGGCTTAGGCTAGGGTAAATATGGCTTCTATTTGCACCAGAGATTAAGCTTAACTCAGAGTGAGTAATTGCCTAATACGTAACAGAGGTTAGAGATTTGCTCTCTCAGCAGAGCCGTTGTTCAGGTCAAGGAATTGGGTGAATCAAACCCTATAATTTATCCACCCCTCTTAATTTCTCTGCCCGCAGAGCCCACGGCTCAAGGAGCGTTCCCCCGAAGTGGCCTCTGCGCGGGCCGTTCCATGCCATTGGGGCATGGGGAGACCACATTTCCCCTTTCTTTTTTATTTAAGGACCTGACCGACGACTCTGCGCAAGAGGGGTGCCAGCTGATGAGCGGGAGTGATGCTTCGGGGTTCCCTCCATGGGGGACATCTCGATAGCAGTGAGAAAATACATTGCACGAAACAACACACTGTTGTGCCCAGTATTACCACCCCCACAATCACTTTGAGTGTCGTCTGAAGCCGTCCCCATGGGAACCACGACCACAAGGAGTCCTACCACCCCCATGAAGAATCCTCCTTGATGTTCTTAACTAGGGTGTGGAGGTCCGTGAGCTGGCTCTGTATCTTGTGGGTATTGTCTGTGAGATTTAAGCAACACATGCTGTGGACAGACTTGCAGCCCATATGATGTAGCAATAGGGGATAATCGATAGCTGCTTGATTATCCAGTATGGCATGGCGAAGCTCTGCCTGCTCCTGGGTGAGCAGCACTATTGCTGAGGAGGTGTGGTTGATGGCTTTTGCTAATCCGCAAGCCAATTGACCAATTCTCCGAGCGTTGCCTATGGCTAAGCCTGACACGCTGAATATACTGACTACAGCCTGGTTTTTCAGAGCTGTGGGTCTGAATTCAGACTGCTTTCTGTAGCAAGGCAAGATAATGAGATGTGTCATTGATACTGTGACCTGGGTAGATTCTAAGCTATCTCTGCAGCTTCTGGCATTGTGCAAATGTCTTTTCTAACACCTATGGGGAGGTGTGAAGATAGGCTGGGGATTATCGGCTACCGGGTGCTCAAACTTTCCAAGCAATGGGCCGGTGCAAAACATGGGCCGGTCTGGCTTCCTTTGGTGGAAGCTGGCCGTTATTAACAACATACAGAAATTCAAGTGTCCCTTGCAAATCCCAACTGGAGCATTGTACAAGGCATGTATAAATAATAGCAACTACAGATAATAATAGCAATAAAAGACATTCAGCAGCTTTTCGAAGGATGAGGCTTCTCTTCTTGGTGGGGTTTCATGTGTAACTTGAGCTTGGAAAAGTCTTGTTTTGGGGAAAAGCATGGTCCTCAGAAGTAGCACTGGGTAAAGGAAGACGGACAGCTGATGATATCCAGGACAGTGACTGGTGCCGCTCTTTGCAATCATCCGGGTCTGACTCTGGCCTCTGGGACCTGCATGGGGAAGAGACTTGTTTGGGAGATAAAAATTCTGAAATCAAACCCTATAATTTATCCACCCCCCTTAATTTCTCTGCCCGCAGAGCCCACGGCTCAAGGAGCGTTCCCCCGAAGTGGCCTCTGCGCGGGCCGTTCCATGCCATTGGGGCATGGGGAGACCACAGGAATGATTTTTTTGTGGAGGTGGGGAGGGTAACAACTACTGTAGCCTTGTTATTGTTATAAATTATCGTTAAAGACATTTAGATGTTTTACACAAAGTTTTATTCCATTCTCTCTTAAACAATGCATGATGTATGAAGGGTGATTGAACAGCATACAGGTTGTTGTTGGAGGGTGGGAATGAGAAGAGAAATGATGGAGCAGATGAACAGGAAGTGATTATTGCACAGTTAATTGCATATCATACTTTGAGACAGCTTTCTCCAGTGACAAGCCACTTCACCATAAGAGCAAATGAAACATTTGCCTGTGGAGGGGCAGGGAAAGTACAATTGTTCCCCTGCTTGATCATTGTAGCACTGCATCAGTTAGGAAAGTAAAAATCATTTTTCCTTTTAGTGTTGATGGAGACTATTGGTATTAGCAGTTTCTCAATTAGTACTGCATGGGAAAACAAAGGGGAAAATATTTTTTTTTCTGTTGCCTTCTTAACTGATGCACTGCTACAACAATCAGTAGGGATTCTCAACCTGTGACCCATGGGTCGGATGTGGCCCATGGCACCATTTCATGTGCCCCCCCTCCACCACACCAGGAAGTGCCATGTGGTGGAGGAAGGGCAAAATGGCTGTCTGGCCTCTGGAGCTGTTTGAGAAAGGTGTGACCCAGCCTCCGGCTTAAAAAGGTTTAGAACTCCTGAGCTAGGAGCAGAGGAAGAAATTATACTTTCCCTGTCCCTCCACAGAGGAGCAGGGGAAGTGTTTCATTGTAATACCAAGCCCCTTCAACATACTAAATGCTGATATCAGAAGTAGCTTTTGACAGTTTATATTCGGGGGGGGAGAGAAACCCACCCTCTGATGTGGGTTCAAAAAGAATTGGGGGGGTTGTTGGGGCACCCCAGCATCTGCACATCTGCCCTCAAATTACATTCATTTTGTCTGAAGGCATTGTGTTCAGCATTTCCCTGACTCAGTCAATGAATGTACTTCTTATTGGGCTTTGGGGAAAGCTAAATTCAGTGATGTCATGTCCTGTGTTTATTTCCTTAAGATATTGTTGAAGAGGCTCATGGGGAAATGCTTGTCAATTGATCCCCAAGTCCCTTGTAACCTCAGGTTAACCTCTTATATTAATTTTGCCTCACACCCTGCTTCCTTCTTAGTGCTAATTGTAAGCTTTCCTTTCCATGTCATGCCTACCAACACTCCTAAAGAGAAACTATTGTGGGCTGTGGGGCTGGCTCACAGATGGCTCTGATTGCTATCTTTAGTCACATTGCATGGAAAAGGACTTGTTCCGTACAAACACCTTCCAGAGGACAAATTGCAAACCACTATACACTTAGCCAAGCTAAATGAGTATTCAAATTGGCTAATAAAAAAATAATGAGAACAGCCTGCAGGTCTCAGCTACCTAAAGAAAACCGACATGCTCTCGGTCACAATGAAAACACTTTCTGCAGCAGGCAGGAGGGATTTCCAAAGCAAGGAAGAGTGGAGCAGGGAGAAAGATGTCAAAGTCACAACTACAGTGGGAGCAGCCAAAGCAAACCGTGGAGATGGGGGGGGGGGGTAAAAACCTGAGTTACTCTCAGCAGAGAGGGTTAGAAACTGATAGTTTGTAATGAATTACTCAGCTACCAAGAGAAAAAGTAGAGCATGACTTAACTCCGTACAGCTAAACCTTGCAGCTCTTTAGATATTATTTGGTTTCTAGCATAGAGCAAGGAGAAGGAATACAGCTCCGAATCTAGTCCTTTAACAGCTTTTTAAAAAATAAAATGACCCAGTGGCAAATATGAAACTTGATTTTTGTATTTAGTATGCCTAAATAATTCAGGCATGGATTAATGTAACTGCATTAATGAGCATTGATGGTTACATCTTTAACTTCCAGCCAACTAATTGCTTTGAGAGCCGTAAAATAAAAGCCTTACACAGAAGACAATGGCACGAACATTGACCAATTTGCAGAGGGAAAGTGAGACTGTGCCAGCTGTCTCATGACCTCTGAACATTCAGCCAAAGATCTATAAAGAGCAGATGTATACACAATTTAAACATTTGTAAAAGTACTTTTTTGACAGCAAATCCAGAATCTCCCATCCAGCAAAGCCAGGGGATCCTGGGAGATTTTGTCTATAAAAACTGCTTTTCCATGCTCTATAGATAAAATGTAGAACAAAAAACATGTATTCTTATATAGATCTTAAGTGAACATAGTGCAATGATGGCAAACCTTTTAGAGACCAAGTGCACAAACAGAGGGGTGGGGTAAACTCTGTGCTGGGGGGAGGGAGGAAGTGCTCCCATTGGGCTGCTGAGCAGACCGGCGGGGTGAACTCTGTGCTGGGGTGATGGCACACGTGCCCACAGAGAGGGCTCTCAGTGCCCCCTCCAGCATGTGTGCCATAGGTTCACCACCACTGACATAGTGCATAGATTCCCAGGTATCCCTTGTACCTTCAACTGAACAGCTGGAGTTCTAGAGCAGGAGTAGTAGACCCTACAGATGATCCTGCTTTCTAATTTAGTGATGAGAATATCGAAACTACTGTTTTTTAAGACTCATTGAACATTTTATATTTTTAATCTCTTTAAAAGTCCTGAACTCCAAAGCAAACCAGCCTCTTTTAAAATCCACCCTCCACAAGTCATTTCTGCTCATGCTTCCTCCTTATTCAAGAAAGGGTTGTGTTTTCAGGATTGTGTTTTAGCATTTCCTCTCCAAGTTCCATTACTAAATCCACCAATCATGTTTTGCCAACCTTTTATATCCTTCTCAGTAATGTTTATTGGAAGCATTTCATATAAGAAATTTATTATTGGTAAAATCTTCATTTTACAAATCACTCTTCTTCCAAACCATTTATATATTTATACATTTCTCAAGTAAACTTTCATATTGCCTTTTCTTCCCTCTTCTCTTCCTTTGGGGCTTCCTATTTTTCCTGTTGTTGTGTCCTAATAGTGTAACCTTCTACATGTGATATCAATGTATCTGAATCAATGTAACCTTGCCGATGAGTAACAATGTAACCTTCAGCTGTATCACATAAACCCTGTAATAGGACGCGAGCTAATGACCACCAGCTGGCAGTAGCGAGCGTCCAAGCTCTCTTGGTTCAAACCCATCAAAGACCGCAGCGCGGGAAGCTTCCCGCCGCTACCTACACCTGGACAAGAAGGGCGTGACCAGCCATGACGTCACGCGGACCAGTAGCCAACGGGCTACCGTGGAGCCACATTCAAATACGTTACTACCATATATATAGAGCTGTTCGTCCGCCATTACCTCATGTTCCCTCTGTCCACCATGCAATAAACCTGAGTTAACCCAGCCTTTGGCTGTGCCTTGTGTCTTGACTCTCATACACTAAATTGGCGACGAAGGTGGGATGATGGATCCCCACGGAGCCAGGACACAGAGCGGGTTCAACATCACCAAACCGCAAGACTGGGAGCTCTTTGAGATGGACTTCCAGGCGGCACTGGTGGAGCTCAAAGTCAAAGAAGACGACGAGGAAAGGAAGAGGGCCATCCTCACCCGCATGCTTGGGATGGAAACCAAGCGGACGTTGGTGGGCATCCTTGCACCGAAGAAGATGAGCGATTTCAAAGCCGGTGACATCATGAAAATGCTGCGTGAGCGTTTCCGACCCTCGAGGGCAATGTTTCCCGCTCGGAGTGCGTTTTGGAGGCGAGTTCAAGCGCCGGACGAGTCGGTGGAAGCCTTCGTAACGGCTATGAGGGTAGCCGCCGCCCCCTGCAAATGGGACCACATCCTAGAGATGGCCCTCAGGGACGGAGTGCTGTGTGGCCTGAAGGACAAGGAAGTACAGCGCAGCTTGATGAACAAGGAGCCACCACCCACACTGGAAGAGGTTGTAGAGGCCGCGGAAGCCGCGGAATCCACGAATGCTGGAGTAGACGAGATGCACAAGTGGCGTGAGTGGCGTCCGAGGGCCGGCAAAGCGGAAAACTCGTCGCACGGGAAGTCCGGTCAGTCGGTGCATGCAACCCGACCGACCTCGAAATCGTCTTCAGAAAGCAGCGATGGCGAGGAGGTCCAGAAGGTCCGGAGAGGCGGGCGCCGCTGCGATGGTTGCGGAGCGGCCCATGAGCGCGCGAAGTGCCCATTCAGGAAAGCCGAGTGTTTCAACTGTGGACGTCGGGGGCACATCGCCAAGGCGTGCAGGAAATGGAAAGAGGGCCGGAGACAGTCGCAAGACCGTTCAGCCAGACCGGACCGTCCAGCGAGGTCCAAAGATGGCGCCCGGGCCACGAGGAAGCAGGACGGCGTGGGCCGCATCTCGGACGACAGCGAGGGCGACGCTCCTGTGTTCAACGTGTCTGCGGGACAGCCCCATTACTTTGTTGAGGTACTAGTACAAGGGACCCCTATTAGGATGGAAGTTGACTCGGGGTCCTCCTATTCTATAATCCCCCAGAGAGAGTTCTTGAAAATCGACCCCCACGTGCGGCCCAAACTTAAAGCGTTGAGGGCCACACTACGGGACGTTCAGGGGAACAGCATTCCAGTGTTGGGGGTCGGAACGTTCCGGGTTCGCTTTAAGAGACATTCTGCGGAACTTCCCCTAGTGGTGCTAAAAGGGGGGAGTTGTAGCCTCCTCGGAACACAGTGGTTTCAGCCCTTAGGCCTGTTCATAGGGGGGGTGCATGCCGTAGGCGAGGACCCAATACAAGCAGTGTGTGACGCACACCCCGCCGTTTTTAAAAGTGGACTGGGAAAGTTCAAGGGACCCCCTGTAGCCTTCGACTTAGACCCGGAGGTCCGCCCGATAAGACTTAAACCGCGCAGGGTACCGTTCGCGCTTAAGGACAAAATAGAGGTGGAACTGGACAAACTGGTGGGTCAAGGAATTCTCGTTCCTGTGGATTCCGCGGAGTGGGAGACTCCAATTGTAACAGCACTGAAGGCTAACGGGGAGGTGCGCATTTGCGCTGATTATAAGTGTACCATTAATAAGGCAATCCGCCCTAACGCATACCCGGTGCCAGTGGTCAGCCACCTTCTGGCCAGGCTGAATGGGGGAAAGTGTTTCGCTAAACTCGATTTAGCACAGGCCTACCAGCAACTCCCGGTAACCCCCGCCACAGCGGCGGCACAAACAATAGTCACACATAAGGGGGCGTTCCAGGTGTCGAGGTTACAGTTCGGCGTGAACTCGGCACCTGGCATTTTTCAATCGCTAGTGGAACGCCTCCTGAAGGGGTTGGAGGGGGTGTTGCCATATTTTGATGACGTGTTGATAACGGGGGGGAGTAAGGCCGAGCTGGCCCACAGATTGGATAAGGTCCTGGCCGTGTTCGAGAAAGCGGGGCTGCGACTGAGGAAAGACAAATGTGTATTTTTCGAAACAGAGGTTGAGTTTTTAGGGTTCCGTGTCACGCCCGAGGGAATTAGGCCGTCCAAATCTAAGGTAGCCGCCATTAAGAAAGCCCCTCGCCCCACTTCCAAAACCGAGCTTCAGTCATTTCTGGGGCTTCTCAATTTCTATCATACCTTCCTTCCACGGAAGGCGTCTGTTGCCGAGCCGCTCCATCGGTTACTTAAAAAAGAGGAAAAATGGCTGTGGGGTGACGAGCAAGAAAGAGCGTTCACAGAGTTAAAGCAACTCCTCACATCCGAGGCAATCCTGACTCATTTCGACCCCAAACGGCCCATAGTTTTGGTCTGCGATGCATCCCCGGTGGGGGTGGGGGCGGTGCTTTGCCACGTGTTAGACGACGGAAGGGAGGCCCCGATAGCGTTTTATTCAAGGTCCCTGTCCCAAGCAGAGCGGAATTACGCACAGACCGATAGGGAGGCACTAGCGATAGTAGCGGGAACCAAGAAATTTCACGATTTTCTGTATGGTCGGCCGTTCAAGATCGTTACTGATCATAAGCCCCTGTTAGGAATCTTCACTGCAAATAAGCCCACGCCACAAATCCTGTCCCCGAGGATGCTGCGGTGGGCTATTTTTCTTAACGCATATCAACATGAGTTAGAATACCGGCCAGGGAAGGAAATCAGCCATGCAGACGCGCTCTCACGGTCGCCGTTACCATTGTCGGACGACCAGAAGGCAGGGGTAAGAAGAGACCGCCAGGTATTGCTAATAGAGGTCTTGGAGTCACCCCCGATAGTACCGGCCGACATTGCCAGGGCGACCGGAAAGGATAGAACACTAGACAAGGTATGCTCGTGGGTGCAGAAGGGGTGGCCGGCGTCATCCCCAGGCATGGAGTTCGACCCATTCTTCCGAAAGCGAGTGGAGTTGTCTTTAGAGAGGGGGTGCCTTTTGTGGGGCCAACGGGTGGTGGTTCCTACGTCCCTGCGGCCGAAGGTGCTAAAGCTGTTGCACGTCAGCCACCCGGGAATCGTCCGTTCCAAGGCGTTGGCCCGGAGTTACTTCTGGTGGCCCCAGCTGGACGCCGACATAGAGCAGATGGTTGGCACTTGTGAGGCATGTCAATGCTCTCGACCGGAGGTGGCCCGCCTACCGCATAGGGAATGGGACGCAGCAAGGGGACCGTGGTCCAGGGTGCACGTAGATTTTGCTGGCCCATTCCGGGGAACCATGTTTCTCCTGGTGGTGGATGCATACTCAAAGTGGCTGGAGGTCATTCCGGTAAAGAGCACATCCTCCGCCACTACCATTCGCCAGCTAAGGAGGGTCTTTTCCACGTTCGGTTTACCCGACACTTTGGTCAGCGATAACGCCAGTTGTTTCACATCCGCTGAGTTCGCAGCATTCATGGGGGCGAATGCAATTCGGCATGTCACATCCGCGCCGTTTCACCCGGCCACGAATGGCCAAGTGGAACGGTTGGTGCGCACCACAAAAGATGCGCTGCGGCGCATGGGCTCGGGAGATCTAAATCACCAAGTTTGTCAATTTCTATTAGCGTACAGAGTGACCCCCTTAGCGTCTGGTTACTCGCCGGCTGAGCTGCTGATGCGGAGGAAACTGACCACGCTTTTGTCCAGGCTAGACCCGTCGAGGGTCGAGGACAAAGGGAAGAACATAGGGTTAGCGGTCTCGAAAGGGTTCGGCGTAGGCGATCCTGTACACTGCAGGAACTATGCCAACGCAGGCCCAGCCTGGGTGCCAGGGACGATAATAGAACAGACGGGGCCAGTGTCCTATCGGGTGGAAACTAGCACCGGCCTCCTCTGGAGGAGGCACGCTGACCAACTGAGGCACCGAGTGAGCGAGGGGCCGACCAGTGGGGCTCAGCGACAGGATTCAGCGATAGGGTTCTCCCCCACCCGTTTAGCCCAAGGGGGAGACAGGGGGGAAAGCAGCGAGCCCGACTCGTATCCTTTTGATACCCCAGTTCTATCCAAGCCCGGGGGGAGGGAAAAGGAGTGCGCTTCCCCCGAATCCGATTTTGATTTTGATTTTGCTAGCCGGGGGGGTTTTTCGGAGTGTTCCCCCACCCATCCAAGCGAGAAGAGGGGTTTTTCGTTAGCCCCCAGTGCCCCCGGTTCTTCCCAAACAAAGCACACACCTCCCAGCAAAGCCGCAGAGCCGCGGCAAACCACTAACAAGTCATCCTCTCCGATTGCAGGGCAGGAAGCCAGGGAGCAAGGAGGAGGGAGCGAAGCCGGGGCAGGGCAGCCCGCGCCGAGACCCCAGCGTGTTCGAAATAAGCCATCTTGGCTGAGAGACTTCGTCTCATCCTAGGGGGGAGGAGTGTTGTGTCCTAATAGTGTAACCTTCTACATGTGATATCAATGTATCTGAATCAATGTAACCTTGCCGATGAGTAACAATGTAACCTTCAGCTGTATCACATAAACCCTGTAATAGGACGCGAGCTAATGACCACCAGCTGGCAGTAGCGAGCGTCCAAGCTCTCTTGGTTCAAACCCATCAAAGACCGCAGCGCGGGAAGCTTCCCGCCGCTACCTACACCTGGACAAGAAGGGCGTGACCAGCCATGACGTCACGCGGACCAGTAGCCAACGGGCTACCGTGGAGCCACATTCAAATACGTTACTACCATATATATAGAGCTGTTCGTCCGCCATTACCTCATGTTCCCTCTGTCCACCATGCAATAAACCTGAGTTAACCCAGCCTTTGGCTGTGCCTTGTGTCTTGACTCTCATACACTAAACCTGTTCACCTCTCTTTCTTGCTCACTCCTTCTCCATAAAGGGAGGCAGTGGGGCATTGCAGCAGAAAGTGAACCACCGATATCACCTTTCCTCATCCTCACTGCTGTTCAGGCCAGTAGGTTAGGAGTAACAGGGACATACCTATTTTCATTCCATTGCAAAAAGTAGTGAATTACAAGTGTGGTCACTACAGGCAAAAGCATTACATTGTTGCACTTTGTCACCATAAAACGGAACATTTTACAAAGGCAATTCATGTGACATTGAGCTACTGTACTTCCTAGCTCTCTGCTAAAAATTAGAAACTACAGTACCTTGTTGAGAGAAAGCAAGGCCTTCTTTAAGTACCATTCTAGAGTTCTGCTTTCATTTCCATAGGGATACAGGATTTAAATGGCATGAATAATAGCCAGAATACTATAAGCAGAATCAAGAAAGGGGTCATTTATGAAAGCCACCTACCATCCCCACTTACAAACAATGAATATTTTGGTGACAGTTAGGGTGAATACTGATGTCTCACATTGTTTGAGAGAGCAGCTTAAATGCTTTTAGAAGGGGGTCTTCCTCACTTACTTTGAAAACCATCAACAGTTAGTAGTGGCATAGCAATAATCACAGCTGCCACTAGTGTTGCCAAGCAAGCACTCCCTCATTCCCTAAGATTCAAGGCCAAAGCCAGAGACCAAGAAGCAGGCTTGTGTGATGTCACAGAGGTGGGACTGTGTCTTACAGTTACAAAATAATATTGGGTGGGTGCGTCAGAAAGCGAAAAGCACAGTAAGGTTATTTAAGCACTAACTACTCAACCACTGTGAATGGGGAACAGCTGGTTACACAGCCACATCCGATAAAATAGAACATTTTCTTTGCATTGCCCTTTGCCCTGAAATTTTTCTCTCTACCTGGAAATGCAAGAGAGCATACCAGCTGCCTGCAATTTCAGGTGGTCCAATGAGAATGAACAACCCTATTTGCCATCCTTCATTCCTAGAGTATTCCTGGGGGGGGGGAGGGGGGATGCAAATATCTATTGGCTTTTAAAACAATATAAAACACATGGAATGGCTTTTGCCATAAAATAATTAGAGAATGTCACCAATAGAATTACTTTGGAATGAAGAACAGCAAGATTATTTCAAGCAAGGACTTCTTCTGTTTTGCATTTGAGCTGGCTCTACTTGTTGCGCTGACCATCTTGCTCAAAATTCTCCATCAATCAGCTCATTAAAATGGTGCTGCTGAAATGTAGATGAAGAGTAAATATGCTTGGAAAAATAGGATATATACATATACAGATACTCACACCAAAACAGAGGGAAAGGAAAGAATGTATTTTCTGTTCTTCAGTGCAGCCTTAATTCAAATCTGAGTTTGAGTTTTGGTTGGCAGTTCTTTCAATGTTACCTCATTCCTAGCTATCTTTGGCAGTGGTTTACATATTCACCCAATGAGAACACATCTGGAGGTAATGAAGGAGAAGCAAACAGCATCAACTTTTTGTCCTGTGGCTATAAAAGGAGGGAAGAAAATATGCTTTAAAAATCTTGGACAAAAGCCAAAAAGTGTGTTTTCCGGAAACATATAATCTGTAATTGGGCTAATTCTGCTGTATTTGTGTCTCCAAGTCTTTGTTTCACTGTTGCCTGTATAACTCTTGATTGGAACATTTGATGCGGCTTTTGTGAGTTCCTAAATCCAATCCCCTTCCATGAAGTACATGAATGTGCCTCTGATGGATGTTTTCCAGCACCTTTTTGTTGCCTCAATTAAGGGATAATGAACAAGGATTGTTCCTATTTGTAATACATATATCTCCCCAGCTAGTTCCTTCTTCCCAATTGGCTGGACAATGTGTCTTAATTATACCCAAAGCCTTGTAGGAGGCTTTGTAGGAGGGAGGGAGGAAAATGGAGGAAAATTGAGTCAGGAGGAAAGGTAAGACAGTTTCTTGGCAACTGACTGATGGCAAACTCAGTGACAATCTCAGTTTGACTTTGAAAATTGACAGCATAATGACACTAAAGCCACACTGTTGAGTGTAGCAACTCTGCACTGTCCCAATGCATGTCCCCAGAATTCATTGACCATGGAAAATCAAATTGCAGCTGTATATAAAGCCACATTTTACCAACTTCATCAGGCTGCACAGTTGTGTCCCTACTTGGACAGATATTCCCTTACAGCCCTGATGTATTCATTGGTAGCCTCATGTATTGAATACTGTAATGCTCTTTATATGGGGCCCTTGCACTTTTGCACCTGATACGGAAACTGCTGCAGGTTCAGGCTGGTGACAAGAACAAAGAAATTTATGTGCCCCATCTCCAAAATATCCTGGCTAACCTCAGGAAGCAAAACATGCCTTAACAAACACCTCTGACTGTTGATTTACTATTTGCAATTTTTTCTTGTGTTATCAGAATTCAAGTTGCATCCAACTTATTGCAATCCTGATGGAGTTTTCAAAGCATTGACACCTGCCTCCCAAGTGGGTTTCCATAGCCAAGGAGGATTTGAGCCCAGGCCTCCTGACTCCTAGCTTGTCACTAAATCACACTATCTTTCAAATTGCAGTTTTCATTATTTGTTTTTAAATATATATATTTTTATTAATTTTTATAAATGAACAGTACATAAAACAATACAAAGAAATAAAACATATACAAACATACCTAAAATACAAAGTAATCAAAACATATCACGACCTATCCTAATACATTGTTCCAACTATCTTTGTAAATTTGAATACTACTAACTCCTTCACGTTACCCCACTTCAACCGCATCCTTAATATTCTGGATAGGAAGCAACAACAAAAGGAAAATTTATAACACCCCGTGTTTATATACAATGCCCTGAGGACTCCGAGTGGCACATTATATTATCTCCAAAAACTACTTTGATCTGGTACAGGTCTGTTTCTTTCACCCCCCATAGAAGAATGATCCAAAAATGGTTTCCATATCTTCCAAAATCTATTCTCTTTCAGATCACCCCTTTTTTCTTTTATTTCCCATGTTAATTTGTCATTCAATGCTAAAGTCCACATTTCTTTATACCACTCTTCAATCTGTATATTTAGATCACTTTTCCAATTTCTAGCAATACATTGCCTACCCGCTGTAAGCATTATTTCTAATAATTCTCTTTGCAGGCGCACCCCCCAATCAAGGACTCAGAAACCAATGAAAGTGGATAACGGCATTGGACCACATTTATTGATTCATGCCCTAGTCCGAATTACAAATTTCTATTGGTAATTGACCAATTATAATTCTTAAGGCAAGCAGGCCGAAGTAACACTGGTAAGGTACCACCCAAAATTGCCAACGGCAATTGTTACAATGTATCTATTTGTATCAATTTGTTTGTTGACAACAAACAAATTGTTGACCGTAGTCAATATCTAACTAATGACCCCACCCTCTGACGTGTATCCGTAAAATCACGGGGTGATGCATGCTGTCTAGCTGTAGCCATCACCCCGTCGCCTGGTTCGTCGTTGACCGGACAACGTTTAACCAACTTATACCTGTCTAGTGTTGTCCAGTCAATTGCGAACCTGCCGGATACCTGTGGGTCGTAAATGTTTACCTTACCAGTGCTACCCGCCACACGGGGAGGCTTCCCAGAAGGCTCACCGCCCCCCCCCAAGACCGACAGCTCGGTCAACAGGCCTGCTCGCCAGTCCACTAACAAGAGGTCCATACCTCCCTGCGACAGGTGGGCCCCATCCCCGGAGTAAAAGCTCGTAATTTTGCAGACTGATGTCGGGGAGGCGAATGACGCGTCCCCCACCTTTATCGAAAAGGAACCGGGCAATAGCCCCGTTCATGGAGCATCGGCTCGGCCAAGAGCCTCGAGGCCGCACGCCCCCCCTATAAGCGTACCGCGGTATCGTGTCCGACCAATTGAGGGTTGTGGCAGGCCACACATAACGTGAGTGGGGCAGGTCACTGCAAATCGCAAGCTTCCACGATAGGCCAGTGACCCGCCCTAAGCCATCGCCCCCAAGGTACATAACCAGGACATCCGGCGAGTCAGCATCCCTGATGTAGAAAAGGAATGGCAACAGTTCCCGCCATAACATGCCGCGCTTACCATAGCACCTGAGACGTGCGGATGCACCCAGTCCCAGTCGGGGTCCCCACTCTGTCGCCGCAGCGTAACGCGCTGCCCTGTGCAGCGTAATGCGCTGCCCTGTGCAGCGTAACGCGCTGCCCTGTGCACATGGCTATGGCCCACCAGGCACACTGTCACCGGTGTAATACGACACCCAGGGTCTGTCAAGGAAAAAAAAGGGGGGGAGAAACAGTGCAGTGACTAAACTGGTACTCACAGTTGAAGAGGGCGAACACAAACTGAAAACATTGTGATCCCCACCCTCCCATGCGGCGTATGTCAGCCCCGGAGTACCCAAAAACAGCTGCAGTAGAAGCCGCCCCTATCCTGAATGAATGGGTGCCGCAATGAGCCCCAGGGAGGCCAACACTGGCTAGTGCCTACCGGCACCCTCCAAAATTGAAATTTAATAAGGGGAGACCCATCTTGGTGACAGAAAAAACGGGCCATGGTGCGTGCCACGCAGTGCAAGGAACTCCCGTAGGGCACCAACTGGACAGATGTCTGCCAAATAACACCGTAGCAGTCTTATTCCACTGCCTACGCCATGCTGATCCGTCTTAGAGGAGCGTATCCTCAACTGAGCCCAGTCTTTGGCCACATAGACATCTTCGAGTTCCAGTGCCCTACGACTAGCATCCGCCTTAGACAGCATCACAAACTCGCTGATGCAGAGCGCTCCAAAAAAGGCCACCATTGTAGCCGCATGAAACAAGGCTGCCTCATACCTAGCAAAACATAGGTCCTGCCAGCCCCGTGCCAGTTGGGTAAGAACCCCTGGGGAAATTGGGTGGCGGTCGTCCGGGCTACGCCCACGCTCCCGCACCCACCCCTCCAAAACGTGTCTCACACGGAAGTCAGCGGTACTGTCCGCATGTCCGCCTACTTTGGCCATAAAAGCCAGCGCTGACAGCCTGGATGCTATGGTTCGAGGTGCAAGGCCCTGGGAATGCAGGTCAACCATGAATTGAAGTATATGGGCCACCGGGATAGGCCAGGTATCTGGCAGCCGGAATTGGGCACAGAACGCCCTGAAAGAATTGAATGCGTGTTGATACGCCTTACGCGTGCGTGGCGCTAGCGACATGCCGATCGCCCGGTTCACCTCTCCTTGCCAAAGGTCCATATCTCGTCCGGGAGTAGCGAGGGAAATTCCTCTGCATCCGGGGCCAAGGCGCGGAACCGGGAGATCTGCAGGCGGGACAAAGCGTCAGCGATATCATTATTGACCCCCGGGACATGCCTGGCCCGGAACAGTACATTAAGGCGCAGGCTGCGCAATACAAACTGGCGCACCAAGTCCATCACCCTGGGTGATTTGGAAGTCTGTGAGTTGACAATGTGGACAACGGCCGCATTGTCACACCAGAAATGAATGACCGAGTTGGCCCACTCATCTCCCCATAGCATCAAGGCCCCCAGAATGGGGAAAAATTCCAGGTACGTGAGGTCCCGCAGGCGCCCCGTACCTGACCAGGCTGGTGGCCACCCACCATAGGCCCACTTCCCATTGAAGTACATCCCATAACTCAGGGACCCAGAGGCATCGGACTGTATCTGGAAACGAGGGGAAGCCAGAAGGTCAGACCTCCAAAATGACACCCCATTGAACTCCTTCAGGAACTGGAGCCAGATAAGCATATCTGCCTTAATGCCCTGGGTTAGTCTGACCCTATGGTGGGGCCTGGACAAGCCTGTCATGGCGTCGCACAAGCGCCGGGCAAATGCCCTGCCCGGTGCGACCACCCTGCAAGCGAAATTGAGATGACCATGCAACACCTGCAGATCCCGCAGTGATGCCTTGCATTTAGCAAGCAAGTCCGAGATAAGGGCCACTATCCTTGACACCTTATCCCCTGGTAACCTAGAAGCCTGCGCTACCATGTCAATCTCCACCCCCAAGAATACTAGCTGTGTAGATGGGCCCTCGGTCTTTTCGGGCGCTAAAGGGACACCCAGTTCCTCCATTAGCGTCTGAAATGTGTTGAGGAGACGTGTGCACGTGTCCCAGCCCCGTTCACCCCCGAATAAAAAATCATCCAGGTAATGGGCTACAGACCGGGACCCTGACCTGCGGACAAAAGCCCACTGTAGGAAGGTGCTAAAACGCTCGAAGGCCGAGCACGATATGGAACAGCCAAAAGGCATGACCTTATCGAAATAATATTCACCCCTGAACTTAAAACCCAGCAACTCAAAGTCACCCGGGTGAACTGGCAGGAGGCGAAAGGCAGACTTAATGTCGCACTTAGCCAACAGCGCACCTGGGCCACATGAGCGCACCATGCACAGCGCTTGGTCAAAAGATGTATACCTGACCGAGCAAAGGTCATCAGGTATAGCATCATTGACCGATCGGCCGGCTGGGTAGGACAAGTGATGGATCAGGCGGAACTCGCCCGGTGACTTCTTGGGCACCAAGCCCAAGGGTGACACTTTAAGGTTGGGGAACGGGGGTGCAGGGAAAGGGCCAGCGACCCTGCCCGCATCAACCTCCTTAGAAATGCTGGCGGCAGCCACCTCCTCCCTCCCCTTAAGGGACAAAAGGTTGGGGGCATCTTGGGGGGACCTATCACCCTGGAAAGGAATACGGGACCCCAGTCGAAAACCTTGAAGCAGGTAAACCGCATCTGCCCCCCTCGGGTACGATGCGAGCCAACGCTCCAGCATGTCCACATTAATTGGGGAGGGGGCCTTTCGGTGGACCAGCTCCCTCTGCGGCAGTCTTGCCAGCCCCTTGTCCGCCCCTACCTTTGCCCCGCACCCCTCCAGGCCTGGGGCAGGCGGAGGCCGCATGGGGGCCAGCAATTCTTCCTACTGCAGGAACCATTGGACGAGAAAGTCCAGCACAGCAGGCGGGCTGGAACCCCCTGCCCCGCCACCTGGCGGGGTGTCTGTGCTGGGGCCGCTCGCTGGACCGCATGTCCACAATGGTATCTGTCCCCAGGCGCGGGGCGCGTGGGAGTCATATACAGAAGCCACAGCTTCTGGCAGGGCTCATCCCACCTCATCTCAGGGTGCAGAGGAATCCGCATACGGAATTCCTCGTCGTAAGCCAACCATGACGGGCCCGGGAAGTCGACCATCGCCCGGTAAATGTTGTCCAAATACTGGACCATTGGAATTGCCAAATCCGGCCGGGCCCTGAGGTAGACCGCCATGTATATAAGGTACGCCGGCAACCAATTGGCCCACGTACGTGGCGGCTTACGACGACGTGCCTGTTCCTTATCCTTCTCATCCTGCCCCTCCCTCTCCTCTTTGGTGGGCTCTCTGTTAAGAAGGGAGAAGATGTCGACATACTCCCCACGCCAGATCTTCTCTTTGGTGGCCTGGGCCAAATGGTCCCCCAGTGGCAAGGAATACCCCGCTGTCGGCAATGCTGACACCGGCACAGTGGGAACCACGGGGATCTGAAAAGGAGCCCGGACCAACCCAGCCACCCCTAACACATTCCCAACTGAATAAGAGGTACCACCCAAAACTGGGCCCTGGGTGATCGGTGAAGTCGCCGGGTGGGACGTCGGCGACTGAACCGTCGCACCACCCATGCGAGGCCACGGCCACTGGAATGCCCCTCAACGTGGGTAGGTGTGTGGGTGCACTAGATTGAACCACATACTCACATGCAGCACCCCCACGGGCCGCCCCCACCGGGGGGTTCCGGCCCGCTGGGGGCGTCGGAGCTCACGACCGCAATTGAGCTCGTCGACGGGGCCTGACCAGCATCAGCCTGTTGAGTGGGGAGCTGCGAGGCAGTGGCCGAAGCCGGCCCACGCGCCTCGGACAGCTCGACCCTTCCTGCCGCCTGCCGCTGACCGGCAGACAACGGATCAACCTGCACCCCAAAAGGCACCCCTGGGTGGTTAACCCTCGCGAGGGATGCCTCGAGGGCCGCAACGCGGGCCAGAAGGGCCTCAACACTAACGTAGCCCCCTAAGCCAAGTGGGGGCAAAGGGCCAGCCGGCCCACTGGGTGCAGGCGCCGGTCCATGTCCCTGGACCCCGGGGCCCATATACGGCAACGACCCCAGGCCCGGCCCCTGCAGGGCCGGGGGGGTACCCTGCCAGGGGAGGGAACCCAGCCACCCCCCCTGGTTGAAACCCCCCTCAGGAAGATGCAGACCCATGGAAGAAGGCCCCGCAGAATGGGCCGTGCCAGAGGCAGTGGCCACTGCTTGCGGGCCAGGGGCCGCGGCCCCAGCTGGGCCGGTACGCGGACCCCCCGCCTCGGGCCAAGGGGGTAATTAACCCCATCCCACCGGTCCCGGTGGGCTCAGGCAAAGGAGGCTGCTGGGGAGGCGCAGCCGCGGTCCTCCAACCCGGCTGGCGCCTCCGCGCAGAACGAGCCGCGTTCGCAGTCGCCTTCTTCTTCGAGGGCATAGCAGCTAACGATGGGAAGCCTAAAAGTCAAGAAAATCAGCAGCCAGAGGCTTCCCTGAGCAAGGCAAGAGCGACGGAGGTAAGAGAGAAAAACTTCTCCTCTCCGTCGCTTCTCAAAATGGCAGCTCGGCTGCCTCGTGGCCGCCCCTTATATAAGGGTGCTGGCCACACCCCCTAACTACCCGGATGTCTTTGTCCGGTGGGGGGGGCCGCAAAGGGCGTGGCGGCCATTTTGGCGCCGCGCTTGCATTCTTCTTTATTTTCACAAATAGATTCCACATTCGTTAACATGGTGGTACTCGGCCCCAGTTTAATTCTTTTACCCATTATTTCACCCATCTCTTTTTCAATTTTTCCCCAAAAATCCTTTACCACATTACAACTCCGCCACATATGTTCATATGTCCCTAATGTTTCTTTACATCTTCAACACATTCCATCTTTTGTATTATCCATTTGATGTAACCTCACTGGGGTCAAATACCATCTCCATAACATTTTGAAATTATGCTCCTTTATTCTAACAGACATAGTTCTCATTATTCTCTTTTTCCATTTATTTTTCCAAATATCTTTATCAATCTTTATTTTTAGTTCTTCTTCCTATATCAATTTCAAGTCCTCCTGCAGTTCATCCTCCTTATTCAACAATGTATATAATTTACTAACCAAACCTTTAATATTTTTAACTCCCTTCCTGATTTTTAGAACCAGCTCCTCAAATTCCGTCTTTTCTCTTTCCAGGTCAAGTTCTCTCATATATTTACTATTCCAATTATTAACCCTCATAATCTGTAACCAATTCAATTTCAATTGGTCAAACAAGTTTGCCCTAGCTACATCATCCGTACAAGCACATATCCAATCTTTCAACAAAAAAATTTCATTCTTGACCAAAGTTTCTTTTACCACTTTATCAATCTTAATCGGAAAACCCACCATATCTGATAATTCTACAATCGGAGACAAGTTTGGGACCAAATCCTTCTTTACTTTCTTCCATGCATTTATTAAACATTTCATCATGGCATTTTTGGTTGCTACCTTTCCAATATTAGCTCCCAAGAAAACCAATTTACCTATATGTCTAAATTCCTTCATCTCGATTTCCTCCCATATTACCTTTTCTCTAGCCAAGATCTTCACTACATTCTTTATTTAAAATGCTCTATAATAGGCCAACAAATTTGGCATATCCAATCCCCCTTCCTTCTGAGGCAAGTACCATAACTTTTTAGATATTCTAGGTCTCTTTCCAGCATTGCAAAAATTATTAATCAACTTTTGAAACTCCCTGATTTCCTTAATTTTCAAATAAATTGGCAATCATCAAATAAAAAATTGAATCTGGGTAGCAACATCATTTTAGTAATCGCAATTCTCCCAAACCATGACAACTTCAGTTTTTGAAAAGTTTGTATTCTGTTTTTTATTTCGAATTTCAAGCTGTCATAGTTCAAACTTTTGAGTTCAGCCAAGCTATTAGATATTACTATTCCCAGATATTTCAATTTGTCTTTAATCTGAATATTAACCATTCCCTTTATTTTCTTCTGATCATCCTCTCCCATATTACAGAGCATCATTTCTGATTTATCCCAATTTATCTTCAGGACCGTGATATCCTCAAAATCAATTAATTTCGCTCTAACTCTGTCCATTACCCTCTCTGGATGTTTAACAATTATCATAGTATCTGCATACATACTTATTTTGTTCTCCATAATCCCCTCTATTTTTCCATCTTCTCTTATAGCTTTTGCTAATAATTCCATAGCCATAATAAATAAAATTGGGGATAAGGGACAGACCTGTCTCGTACCTGCCTCTAGCTTTATCTCTTCGGTAACCTCATTATTAACTCTAATAGTTGCTATTCCTTGCTGATATAATTGGTCTATTACTTTTCTAAATTTGTCTCCAAATCCATAGGCTTTAATTATTTCCTTAATTGAAATCCATTGTAAAGAGTCAAAAGCCTTAAATATATCCAAAGATATTAATCCCACTTTTACCTTTGATTGACTCACAACATCTATTACCACTTTCTGGTTAAGTCCGCCATATGTCGTCCTTTCATAAACCCCACCTGGTCCATATTTATATAATTACCCATAAAATTATTTAAACGATTAGCCAGTATTGCTGTAAAAATCTTGGCATCTTGATTTATCAACGAGATTGGTCAATATGATTCCATTTTTTCTAGATTTTTTTCCGGGTTTTGGCAACAATACAATTGTGATCCTATACCATGAAGTCGGAATTTGTCCTCCATCTAATATATGATTGTATAACTTTACCAACTTAGGTACCACTGTATCTTTAAATTCCTTATAAAAATCGGCAGGTAATCCATCTTTACCGGGAGCTTTTCCCAACTTCAAACCTGTAATTACCTCTCTTACTTCCTTTTCAGACACTTGGTCCTCCATTCTATTTTTGTTTTCCTGTTCTATTCCCCCGGCGATTAACTTCTCTAATTGTTTTTTAAGCTTCTCCTCATCAATTTCTTTTCTCGTATATAGCGATTGATAAAATTCCTTCACAATCCTACATTTATCCTTAATCTTATTGCATCTTACCCCATGTTTATCAATCAAAACTCCAATTTTTCCTTTCCCCCCTCTTATCTTTAGCTGCTTTTGCTAATAGTTTCGAGTTTTTATTACTATATTCAAAATATTCCCTTTTTAAAATACACCAAATCTCTCTTAACCTTTTCTATGTCTTTACCTATCATTTCAGTTTTTAAACTTTGTAATTTTTCAAAAACCTTATTATCTTTTGTCTTGCCATGCTCCCCCTGTAAAATTTTTATATCCTCTTCAATTTTGCCCTGTGCCAACTTATACTTTTCGTGTCTATTACTTGCCATTTTTATACATTCACCTCTAAAAACCGACTTAATGGCATCCCAGACCATATTAAATTTTACCTCCTCATTATCATTCAGTTGCCAAATTTCATTCCAATACTCTAGGATTTGAATCTTAATCTTTTGATCCTTGAATAAATTAGCATCATATCTCCAACTCCTTCTCCCTCCACTTTCACTCTGCATTCTTAAGTCTAACACAACTTTAGCATGGTCGGACTCCTTAAAAATCCCAATTTCCATTTCGTCCATATTTTTGACCATGTTTTCATTTAGGAATATATAGTCTATTCTGGAATATGAGTTGTGAACACTTGAAAAATAAGAACATGCCCTTTCTGAACCTTCTGAATCTTTCAAACCTAATGTTAGCATCCAATCATCCAGAATCCTTCCTTTAATTCCTTTTCCTCCCCTTTGTATATTTGTAAGTCCAAGTTCGATCTTACTAAATTAAAATCACCAGCCACAATCATCCTTGTTGTTTGTTCTTTTTCTAAAATTTTACACATTTTTTCTAGAAATTCATATTGATGTTAATTTGGGGCATATATATTCACCAAGGTTAACTCATTATCATCAATTTTACCTTTTACAATCAAATATCTACCTTCTGAATCCACAATAGACTTTGTTATCTCAAACCCCAGTCTAGTTGAAATCAAGATTGTGACTCCTCTGGCTTTTGATGTACTGTATGATTTCTCATAGTGCTGCATCCATCCTAAAAAAAGATTGTTCGTATCTTGAGATTTTTGTTGGGTTTCCTGTAAGAAAAGAATATCCGGTCTATCTTTCCTCAGGGCTGATTCTAATCTCCTCCTCTTAATCAAAGAACCTGTACCCTTTACATTCCAGGATAACACCTTAATTGCTCTCATAATTCCCTATCTTTCCTCCATTTCCACCACATCCAAGTCCTCCAAAGGGCGTGCTACCTAATACCCAGCAATAATCAAAATAAAAACTAGGGGGGCGTGTCATGATGGAGGGCTGAGAGGGACGAGCTTTTCTCCGCTCGGAAAGGAGAGAAAAGAAAGTGACTTTTTAAAAGTGAAAATAGACCCTGAAACCGGCTGAAAAATGGACTAGGAAAAAGAGAAGGAAAATTAGTAGTGGAAAATATATTTGATGCTCCAAAGCAGCGCCGAGAAAAAGAGGTAGGACAGAGTTTCGATCTTGAGAGTGGGGGGATGGGCGACCTGTAATGGCGACGAGTCCCCAGAGCTCCTGATCGAAGAACGGAAACTCTGGAAACGGGAGGAAAGCGGCGCTCTAGCAAAAGAGCTCAAAAGTATGGACAAAGCATAAGTGGACGTCGGAATTAAAAGTAAGATTCTGCAGCGGGCTCGCTTGGTCTCGCCGCCCCCCCCCCGATCGGAGACGTACGGAGTTTCGAGGCGCTGGAAAGGAGCAAAGGGGAAAGCGAAGAAGTCTGAGGGTGAGCAAAGTTGTAAAGACTTATAAAGTGAAAGGGGGAAATAGAAAGCAGAAGTAAAGAGACTGATTTTCTCTTATTTTCTTTTTCTTATTTTTTTATTTCCCTTTTGAAATGTTTTATGCCGGAGGGAGTGGACAAATTAACGGCTAAGCAAAAGGGGCAAGATGGTATTCTCTGTTTTCCTTTTTTGTTGATCTCTTTCTTCCCCTTTCCTTGCCTCCTCCTCTCGCTATTACGCTGTGGTCTAAGAGTATTGGTTTTTAAAGAAGAAGAGAGACGATAAGTCTGTCCCTGCATGCATTTATTTGGAGATACAAAGAGAAGCAAGAAGCTGTTGTGGCGCAGTTCTCTGAGAAATAAATTGCCTGTAGATTGGAACTTTGGAGAACAGGAAAGTGAACTCATCAGTGTTTCCTTCGTCTCTGCTGACTCCTCCTTTTTCTCTCCTTAAAAGAGAGTTGGAAAACGTTTGCAATTTACAATAGAAAGTTGGCTCCCCCTACAGTTAAATTTTTGAGATAAAAAAATTTTTTTTTAATGCTGTTATTTTTGTTTGGTTTTTTTTTCTTGTCTGGTTTGAAGCCTTTTAATTTTTAAATCTTTTTTTAAAATAAGACTTTTTTAACTGTTTTTTTCAAAAAAAAAGAAAAAGAATTTTTCTTTTTTTTTTCTCTCACCTTTTTCCTCTTTTTTCTCACTCTTTTTTTGTTTTTATTATTATTCTATTTTGACTTTTGTGGGGGGGAGAAATATTAAAGTAGATAAAAATATAAGAGGGAAATTAATTAAATTTAAATTGGGACAACGGAAGTTTGAATGACTCTCTGGGTATACATGTGTGTGTATATGTGTTTGTAAATACACGCGCATATATAGGGCAGAGAGAGGGAGGGGGAGGAGGGGATAAGGGTTAAGTACTGTACTTGGAAAGTTTAATAAAATTGGTTAGAGATAAAATATATGGTGAATTTTGAATGATTAAACTTTGTATGTAAATTGACAATAAGCAGTTAGAAATATATTTGAATGAAACGGCAGGGGAGAGGGAAAGAGAAGGAGAAGAAATTGGCTTGGACAAGAGTGCAAAGACCAACGTCCTCTGATAGAAGTTTCAGGAGGCTTACAAGATTGGATGAGGAGGAAGAAGAAATGAAAAAAGCAATGCAACAAGAGATAAAGGACTTGGAGGAACAAGAGACAGTGAAAAAGAGGGCACAACAATTACAGCAGCAGCAGCAACAGAAGACAATAATATCACCAACAGCGCCTACTCCATCTGTGGTAAAATCAATCGTGATAACAACAGCAAAAGTAACAACGACAACAACAGTTATGTCAACAGTGTCAACGACAGCGGTGATAGCAGGAACAACACCAACAACGATCGTAACTACGTCCACGGCCACAACACCAACGACATCGGCGACAGGGGGAGGAGAAGGAACTAAATCTGAATTTGAAATCCTTAACGAGAGATTTGATATCCTGGGGAATAATATTGGAAATATGTTGGGTCATATTAGAACAGATTGGCAGAAGGATTTGCAAGATGCAATAGCAAACATTACGAAGGGAATTGAAGGCATGAAAGAGGAAACAAAGACCATTAAAAAAGAGCAAGAAGAGATAAAAAAAGAACAAGCAATGATAAAAGTAGAGGTCATGGATTTAAGAAAGAAAGAAAAGGAAAGAGAAAATAAGGTTGGGGATCATGAAAAGAGATTGGAAAACGTAGAAGAACAATTAAGAAAAGCAAATGTTATAATTCGAAAATTCCCAGAGAACTCACCAGACAAATTAAAAGAAAGAATAGTGAAATGGCTTGACGAAATTATGGAAGATGGCTTCACGCCGTATGAGGTGGTAAATGTATTTAGGCTTGGTTCAAGAAGGGGCAAAACTGGGTCAAGGAATGTCATGTTAAAATTTGCTAATGTATCAGATAAATTGAGGTTAATGGCGCTTATACGTGAAAAAGGACCAGAGGTTTTAAAAGTAGAAGGCCATGATATTGAAGTGTACAACGACATTCCAATGGAGGATCGTTTCTGGAGACAGTTGATGAAGCCAATCACAAAAAGATTCCAGGAAAAGGGAATAAGATACAACTGGAAATTCCCAAGACAATTAAGTTTTTTTTCATTTGGGAAGAAGATATTTAATTAATGAAGATATTAATGTCTTGGACGTAATGACAGATGCCAAATTATTGGAAGCAGGAACTAAAGAGTGGTTTGATTTGAAGGAAGAATTGATTATATCCGGAGGTTATAGAAGAAGGGATAGCAATGGAAACGAGAATGTGCCAAAAGGGGCAGAAGGAGGAATAGCTCCGGACGGGGAGTAAGTTCAAGCCCAATTCAGACTCCTATGTATGACTGCACCCCCCCTCCCCCCTCTGAATTTTGGAGGCCATTTGTAAAAAAAAGAAATGGGGAGGGAGACTAGTAGATTGTTTAGTGTATTTTTTCTTTTAGATGGTCTTTCTTTTTTTACTATTATTATTATTATTTTTTTGTATAAGGTGAAGGAAATGTTATATGTTGATCACATGTCCGTAGGAGGAAGTGGGAATTGCAAAAAAAGGGAGGGAGATACATAATAGATGAAGGATATAAAAGTATTAACATGGAACGTGAAAGGTACTGGTTGTCAAGTGAAGAGAAGGAGGTTGGAAGCGGCACTCAGAAAAGATAGACCGGATATAATTTTTCTTCAGGAGACCCATCAGAATTCGGAAAAAACTAATAAATTATTCTTAGGATGGACCCAAGTTTACGAAAAAGCATATGGTTCCTCAAAGGCTAGGGGGGTCGCAACTTTGATATCAAATAGAGCGGGATTCGAGATGATAAAAAGTATATCAGACCCAGAAGGTAGATACTTGATAATAAAGGGGAAGATAGAAGAAGAGGAAATAACGCTGGTGAATTTGTATGTGCCAAATGAACATCAAAATAGGTTTTTAAATAAGATATACCGAATATTAGAGAAAGAAAAAACAATAAAAATGATTGTAGGGGGAGATTTCAATTTAGTAGGATCAAATATAGATAGCACGAATATGAAGAGAAGTGTAGGTGGAAACAAGACGTTTGTGTTAAATAACTGGTTGAAAGCCTTGGGGTTGAAAGATACATGGAGAGTACTTAAAGGACAGGAAAGGGCCTATACGTATTTTTCACAAGTGTACAATACATATTCCAGAATAGATTATATATTTGTCACGGATAATTTGATAAGTAATTTAGACGGTATAGAAATTGGAATATTTAAAGAATCGGATCATGCAAAAGTATTGGTGGAATTGAAAATAGATGCTATAAAGAGCCCGAAAAATTGGAGATATAACGCCAGACTGTTTAGAGATAAAAAAAGTAAAGATCAAATGGTAGAAAAATGGGAAGAAAACTGGAAGTGGAATGATACAGGGGAAGTACGAATTGGTACCGTATGGGATACTATGAAAGCAATATTCAGGGGTGAAAGTATCAGGTTGGCAAGTATTAGAAATAAACAGTTAAAAAGTAAGCAAGAAGAAACAGAAAAAGAGATTAAAAGGTTACAGGAGATACATGCAATAACCAAGGATAGAAAAGTATATGAAAAGATGCAGGGACTAAGGAAGGAATTAATCGGAAACGACATGGAAAAGGTGAAAAGAGACCTAATATATTTAAAAAGAGAATATTTTGAATATAGTAATAAAAATTCAAAAATGTTGGCAAGAGCGGCTAAAGAAAAGAGAGGCAGAAGAGAAATAGGGATATTAGTGGATAAGGAGGGTATAAGGCATAATAAGATCAAAGATAAATGCAAGGTGGTCAGAGAATTCTACCAAGCCCTATACTCTAAAAAGAAGATAAACTTAGACAAATTAAAAGATAGATTGGAAATGCAAATCAAAAATAAAATAAGTCAAGAGCATAAACAAAGAATGGAAGAATTAATAACTGAAAAAGAGATAAAAAAAGTAATAAATAAACTGAAAGTAGATAAAGCACCTGGGGAGGATGGATTACCCGCGGAGTTTTATAAAGAATTTAAGGATATAGTAATCCCGAAACTGTTAAAAATTTATAATGGTATTCTTAAAGGGGAACAGGTACCTGCATCGTGGTATAGAACAATAATTGTCCTATTACCAAAACCGGGAAAAGATTTAGAAAAAGTAGAATCATACAGACCTATCTCCCTGATTAACCAGGACGCTAAGATTTTTACGGCTATACTGGCAAATAGATTGAATAGTTTTATGGATAAATATATAAATAAAGACCAGGCCGGCTTTGTGAAAGGGAGACATATGGCAGATTTAGTAAGGCGAGTACTAAATTTAATAGACGTGGCAAGACAAAATAAAGAGAAAGTAGGTATACTATCATTAGACATTTTTAAAGCATTTGATTCGGTACAATGGATAACAATTATCGAGATAATTAAGAGCTATGGATTCGGTAATAGGTTTATAAAGACAATAGAACAATTGTACCAACAAGGATACGCTAAAATCAGGGTTAACGATGGTTTAACAGAAGAATTAAAATTAGAGGCAGGAACAAGGCAAGGATGTCCCCTATCTCCAATACTATTCATTATGGCGATGGAAATACTAGCTAATATAATAAGAGAAGATAAAAACATAGAAGGAATACTGGAAAATAAAATCAGTTTATATGCAGACGATACTTTGTTAATTATGAAACACCCCAGAAGAACTATGGAAAGGATTCAAAAGCATCTAGAGGATTTTGAACAAATTACAGGTCTGAAAGTAAACTGGGAAAAATCAGAATTAATTTTAAATAATATAGAAAAAGAAGAGCAAAGGAAAATTAGGGATGAATTTAAATTACAGATTAAAGGGATCTTGAAATACCTGGGGATAAATATATCTAATAATTTAGAGGATCTGAAAAGACTAAATTATGATAAACAAAAGAAGGAACTTAAGACTAAAATTTCACAATATCAAAAACTGAAGTTGTCTTGGTTTGGCAGAATAGCACTGACTAAAATGATGTTACTACCAAAATTAAATTTTCTATTTGATGCCTTACCAATTCAACTGACAGATAAGGATATTGAGGAATTTCAAAAACTATTGGATAGTTATAGTAATGGGGGACGTAGACCTAGAATTCTAAAGAAAATGTGGTATTTACCTCAAAAAGAAGGTGGTTTAGGAATGCCTAATTTAAAGAATTATTATAAAGCCTTCCAGATAAAGAACGTAGTTAAGATACTGATGAAGGAACCGGTTATCTAGGAGGAAATCGAGATGAACGAAGTAAAGGAAGTTGGTAAGAGTCTTTTCTTAGACAAGGAAACAGGAAAAACATTGGTTAAAAACAGAATGATGAGATCTATGATGGGAGTATGGAAGAAGGTTAAAATGAAATTGGCCCCAAACATCTCACCGATAATTGAAATAGAAGACTTGAATAACTTCCCAATAAGATTGGATAACGAGATTAAGGAAATTTTGTTGACAAATAGGGTTCTCCTATTGAAAGATTGGATACGAGTCTGCAAAGATGATGTGAGGAAAAGAGAGCTATATACCCAGATGAAGTTGAATTGGTTTCAGATAATTATGGTGAATAAGTGGAATAATAAATACTGGAGGGAACGAAGCTTAGAAAGAGACAGGACGGAATTTGAGGAATTAGTTTGGAAAATTAGGAGGGAAGAAATTGGTATTAAAGGGTTGGTTAGTAAAATTTATAAAATAATAAACACAGAAGGTAATCCACAAGAAACATTAAGAAATACATGGGAACAGGATTTGAACTTGAAAATAACGGAAAAGGAATGGCAAAATAAATGGAAAAAAAGAATTATGAGATCCCTATCGGTCAGAATAAAGGAACACAATTTTAAAATGTTATGGAGGTGGTATCTGACACCCGTGAGACTGCACCAGATGGATAAGAAGAACAATAAAATGTGTTGGAGATGCAAAAACAGTCTGGGCACATATGTTCATATGTGGTATGAATGTAAAGAGGTAGAAAACTTTTGGACAAAAATTGAGATCGAGATAGGGAAAATTATGGGAGTACGTCTCAGATTGGGGCCAGACACCATCTTACTGACAGATGTTGAGAATATTAAAATAGATAACGATAAGAAAGAGCTGTTGTCTATGATGTTAGTAATGGCAAGAATGTGTATTGCAAAAAATTGGAAAAGTGATATAATATTAAAAGTGCAGGATTGGTACGGGCAGATGTGGGATCTCGCATTGAATGAAAAACTAACATGGGAATTAAATCTTAGGAAAGGTATAATAAAAGAAAGTAGATTTTGGAAAATATGGCGAAATTTTGTGGAATACTCATTGACAAGAGATGAAATAAAAAAATTGACACCAGACCAAATGAAATTTTGGGAACAATAGAAATGAATGGGAGATCCCACAACCTCCTAGGACAATGTATATAGCACCAGGGTGATGAAGTCTGTAAGTTTATGTAACATACAGTCTGTCTTATCTTTTACCTTATGATTTTATGTTTATTAATTTTTTGTTATTTTTTTTTGTTATGTATAAAATGTTTGTTTTATGTCTTATGCTTTAAAAAATTAATAAAAATTTATAAAATAAAAAAAAACAAAATAAAAACTAAAAATAACATTACTCCAAAAATAACAAAAAACATTCATTTTTCCCTCCCCACTTTCGTCACAAAAAGATCGCCTTTGTCCACCAAAGCGGGGAGGGGGGAAGCATGGAAGATGCATGTGTTACTTACTGCTCTAGTGCACCTTAACCATTCTTAAATTGCCCAATTTATCTCAATGGAGTTTTTTCCCAATCTCGTCCAACACTGTCAGTGACAGCTCTTCTTCCTCTGTACCTGGTTGTTCTCCTCCTGCAGCACCACCCTCATCCATTCCGTTGAATTCCCTTCTTATTGCTCCTGAGTTCAACAAGTCTTTTCTTAACTCCAACCATTCATTTGAAGACACCTAAACCAAATCAATTAAAGTCAAAAGTTCCAATGCATCAGTATCTGCATCAATCACCTGCATTTTCTTATCATAAAAAAATCTTAATTGTTGCAAAAAACGCCAATTGTATCTTATTCCTTTCTTTACCAACAGTTTTGTAACCAGTTTCATCTTATATCTCCAACCATGCTCATTAATTGAGATATCATTATACACCTCCACGTCACAACCATCAATTTTGAGAGCACCAGAACCAGCTTATTTCAAAAAGGCCATTACCCTCAATTTATCCCCCAATTTGCAAATTTAACCAATGCATTTCTTTGAACAGCTTTCCCCTTCCTTGACCCCACCCTATAAGCACTCACAATGTCCTCATTAACAAAATCTTTCCCCAATTTAAGACTATTTAGCTAATCAACTAATCTGTCCCTTAAGCTGTCTGGCGTTCTCTCCAACAAATGGCGAATGACAATATTTTGTTTTCTCATCTACTCTTCCATAGCATCTATCCTTTTCTCATGCTCATCCATTGTCTTCTTATTCTCCCTCACTTCCTTCTTAACCTCTTTTATTTTTCCTTCTATTCCCTTCATTTCTCCTTGCATAATTTTAACATTTCCCTCCAACTTTTGAATACTCAAATCCACTTTTTTAGATAAGTCATGAAACATTGCAGCCAATTTATCTTGTCTTCCCAAAATCTCACTTCTGTCCTTCACCCTTGCCTCATCCATACTTTCGAACTTCTGAAACAATTTGCCAAATTCTGCCATTATTTGAGACTGATTAAATGCCGTTGGTTCCGGAGATGATGATGTTGATGATGCCATTGATGGTGTCTCCACAGCTGCTGTTTTAGCCTTCTTCTTAGCTTTCACAACCTGTTCCTCCTCCTTCTTACCCTTTGCAATCTTATCCATGGTTATATCACATAAAAGTTTCAAAGCTGCAACTTTTTAAGCTCTTCTTGGCCTCTCCCCTTGATATTGATCCAGGGCTTCAGCCCTCCAAAATCCTTTATCCAAAATTTATATCCAAGGGCCCGAAAGGCCAAAAACTCCAGATGCAAAAAACCAATTCCCCACGTTGCAGCCTTGCAAAATTTAAAAAAACCACTGTAAGGTCAAAATCCAAACTGAATTGTAGAATGATTTATGTTTATATTTATATTTATAATCCAAATGTAGTTTATAATCCAAATGTAATCCATTTGTAATCCCAAAATTTAACCCAGGTAATCAAAAGAAAGAATCTTGGCCTGAAACATCCACATAATATTGTATCCACTAGGTTCAATATCTTGTAAAAAAAAACGGAAGAAGTAATATTGTATCCACACAGCACGCAGGTCTTATATTTGCCAAAATGAAGGGGAGGAGAGAAGGGAAAACAGAAGAAGTACACTGTATTTGATTATTCGAAACAAGGTGCTCCAAGCAGATTAAAGAAGTAAAAAGTAAGAATGGAAGGAAGCTCCAGATTACAACTCCATCACACAAAAAATTGTATATAAACTCCTCATGCAAAAATTGTATCCAGCAACCAAGTTCCTGATATTTCCAAGCCAGTTCCAAGTTTATATAATCCCAACAGAGTATCTGTAAATTCCAGCTGCAGCAGTCTGTGTCTCAAGGTCATTTAGGCTTCCCACAAAAAGAACAAGAGCAAGACAGCGCTCTTTAAACATTAAACACGATTCGGGGCTCATGCTTATGGGGGAACTAACCTCCTTTCTTCTCTAAAGACACCGGCCAAAAAAGTCCTTTTTAGTACCTCTTTTTTCCCCCTCCCTTCCTCTGTAGATATCCTCTTTGTTTCCAAAAAACAATCCAAGAGCCGTTCTCCGTTGCTTTTTTTCCAGAGTTCCCCCGCTGCTTAAGTTTCGTTTTCAAGCCTCCACCATTGCCCCCCTTCTCTCAATCTTTCAAGCTCTTTTCTTCCCTTACTTTCACACACCAGCTCAATCGCCAATCTACGCGATCTGCTCACCCCAGTAACAGCCTGTCACGGCACCGAAGTCGTTGTTAACTTACAAAACATTGTTTAGTCGTCATTCCATTTGGTCCTGTCTGCTCGAGCCGGCCGGGGAGAGCCGCGGCTTTCACCACGCTCCTTTCCGACCAATTTCTGCGCTACGAACTCTGACCACAGGAACAAAAAGTTGCAAACTTTCTTCAGAAAAGAATTAGAGAGCTTTTATACCTCTTTTGATATTATTTTGCAATGAATAACTCATTTAATAGCTCATTTTGGTGCACGAGCTCCTAGGTTGGTATGCTAAGTCCTCAGCATCCTAGCCACGCCCCCATTATTTGTAACATTATGTCCTTTCAGGTACACAGGGGGAGGGGGGAGAAGACGACAATGACAATGATGATAACTCTTAGAATTGCAGAGCTGGAGGTATTTAGAAACTAGCACTTAAAGTTCCATCATAGTAACATGCTTTGCTGTCTAAATCATTGCTTTCCATTGCATTTTCTTAGTTATAGGATTGAGAAACTGGAGACATTTCTATCCAGCAATGGGAGTTAGTCCTTCAGGACAAATGGGCACTATACCATCTCAAACTAACATCGTCCAGCCACATCTGCCTACCCCCTTAACTGAAGAAGCAGATACATGACCATTTCTAATTTAGGCACAATCTGATTTTTCTGCTCTTCTGTGAGGTGTGAATACAAGTGTAGGAGTGAGACAGTGCCCACCTCAATACCTGCCGCTCTGTGTGTGAGTCTGTTCCTGCCTTAGACCCTTGCCCTACTTGTTACCTCTGCCTCCCACCCGTTCCCCAGACTGGCTACTGGGTCTTCACCCCTTCCAACTGCAGGGCCACCAGCTGCTGCTACTAGAAGAGTCACTGAATCCAGCACCCCAAAGTAGCTGATTTCCTCTAAATTAAATCTTTCAAATAAAATGTTTCTCTGCCTTCTGTTTTATAGCTTCCAGAGATACTATCACTTTTTCATTGCTAAATTGTTTTTACAGTTCAGGGTTTCTTGCTACCCATTCTAAATCTCCTTTGCTACAAGATGAAGTTATTGCTGCCTGTCCTTCCATTAGGGCCTCTGTCAAACAATTATTCTCTGTCTTCTTTACAACTCTCTTTTAGATATTTGAAAACTTCTATTAGAACCTCTCCTTATTTTCTTTAAACATGCCCAAAACACAGAAGGTCTTCAGGGCCAAATAAGATACTGGTAAATATGTAGCTGCCTCCAATAAAATCTAGCATGCATCTTGTTTCTACTCCAACTCCTCTTCTGCTACATCTCACAGAATTGACCTTGTGCCATGACAATCTTCAGGCTATCCCTTCCCCCACTCCAAATCACTGGCTACCAGCAGGGAGGGGATGGGTAAATCAGGGATGTAAATTCTCACTTGTCTCATCCTTATGCATAAGTAAAGGTAAAGGTAAAGGTTTCCCTTGCTAGAAAGCCAGTCGTATCCGACTCTAGGGTGCAGTGCTCATCTCTGTTTCTAAGCCGAAGAGCCAGTGCTGTCTGCTTCTGCAGATGTTTCCGTGGTCATGTGGCAGGCATGACTAGACACCGGAGCGCACGGAACGCTGTTACCTTCCCACCGAAGTGGTCCCTATTTATCTACTTGCAATTTCTTGCTTTCGAACTGCTAGGTTGGCAGGAGCTGGGATGAAGACGGGAGCTTATTTCCGTCCTGCAGTACTCGGGAATCTTTACACTGCAAGAGGACAAGGTATGTAATAGTACTGCTGATGAAAGAAGGGAAGGGGAACAAGGACAATTCTTTAAGCAATAAGAGAGCAAAATTGTGCATCGGGGTTATTTAACAAACAACCAATCTTGTTGAATATATATGTGTGTGCTTTGCTTCTGAAAGTGAAAGATGATGACAGAAACACTGGTAAGGAAAAATAATATCACCCTTTACTTTGCTGTTGCCTACCCTGGTTATTTAACTTATATGCAGAGTACATCATGTGTAATGCAGGGCTGGATGAATCACAAACTGGAATTAAGATTGCTGGGAGAAACATCAACAACCTGAGATATGCAGATAATACTACTCTAATGCATACCTGTCAACTCGCAGCTCCGGAAAAAATGGGACCTGCGCAGATCGCTTGTGCGCAGGTCACTTTCCACACATGTGTGGAAGCGCTACGCCGCTTGCGCAGCCCCTACGCAAGTGGTGTAGCACTTCCACTCATGCGTGGAAGAGTTTTACACTTGTGTAGAACCCTTCCACTCATGCGTGGAAGAGTTTTACACTTGTGTAGAACCCTTCCACTCATGCGTGGAAGCGCTCCGCCACTTGCGTAGGGGCTGCGCAAGTGGTGGAGCGCTTCCATGCATGCATTGAAAGCGTCCCCCCCCCCCCCCCGCTGACAAATTACGGGGTTTTGGCAGTGCGGGGAGGGTTAAGACGTCAATCGGCGTCCAATTCCGTGGTAATCCCGGCCAAATCGGGATGGTTGACAGGTATGCTCTAATGGCAGAAAGTGAAGAAGACCTAAAGAACCTCTTGATTAGGGTGAAAGAGGAGAGTGCAAAAGCTGGTCTGAAACTAAACATAAAAAAACCCAAGATAATGGCATCCAGCCTTATCACTCCCTGGCAAATAGAAGGGGAAGAACTGGAAGCAATGACAGACTTTACCTTCTTGGGTTCCAAGATCACTGCAGATGGTGACTGCAGCCATGAAATAAAAAGACGCTTTCTTCTTGAGAGGCAAGCTATGAGAAACCTGAGCAGCATAATAAAAAGTAGAGACATCACCCTGCCAACAAAAGTCTGCATAGTCAAAGCAATGTATTCCCAGTAGTAATGTATGGTTGCAAGAGCTGGACCATAAGGAAAGCTGAGCTCAGAAGAATAGACACCTTTGAACTGTGGTGCTGGAGGAGGATTTTGAGAGTACCCTGAACTGTAAGGAGATCAAATCAGTTGATCCTGAAGGAAATCAACCTTGTCCCTGACTGATCATTAGAAGGACACATACTGAAGTTGAAGCTAAAGTACTTTGGCCACCAAATGAGAAGAGAGGACTCTCTTGAGAATGCCTTGATGCTGGGAAAGATCAAGGGCAAAAGGAGAAGGGATGCCAGAGGATGAAGTGGCTAGATGGCATTGTCAATGCAATGGGTGTAGACCTGAGTGGGCTGAGAAGGATGGCAGAGGACAGACCCATTGGGTCACAAAGGATCGGACTTGATTGTGCGACTAAACAACAACAAAGAGGCTAGGAATTGCATGGAAATCTGAAACTTCCTCACTGAGGTATCTTGTTGAATGGAGACCATCTAAACAGACAAGAATGAAGAATTTAGCAAGTACTGTTCACTTCCCTATGAGAAAATGCAGAATATGGTATTAGATCCATGGCACATTACAGCTTTGGAAAGGAAGAGATGGAGCAGATTGAGAGGGCAGCTAAAGACCAAAGCACAGAATGCATTGTTGTGGTATAAGAGATGTCTCTGTAATGGTTGCAGGTGACGAGCCAGCATAGGACAGTGGGTTGAGGCAACACCCAACCATCCAATAAACCATTCTCCCTCAGCTAGCCTACTTGGAGAAATCCTAGAATGTGGATATGTGTTGTTTAAAATGACTGTAACACCTGGCAAAGTGAGTGGTAGGTAGTATAGAAGGACTGCTTTTAGGTCAGAGAGGAAATTTCCTCCATTTGGTCCACCTCAGAGTCTGCTCCAGCCCTTGCTTACCTGGCTGGAGGTGGAGTACCTCAAGGACCCTTGTGAGAGATACAAACCACTCCAAGTGGCCAACAACACAAAAACGAAGATGGCAACACCAACCCTGCAGTGCTGTAAAAGAGAATGTTTGGGTGTGTCTAGGACCCTTATGGCTGAGGAAGACTAAACATGGCATGACATAGAATTTAACTGTTTACTATGATGTAAAATGAGAAGGAAGATGTAAGGACAAATTCACACCTGCTGGCGGCCCAAACCAGCCATCTGGGATTTCCCACAGTATCACCATTTAGTAGTGTTCCAGCTTTCATGTAGTCTTTTCCTCCATCCTACAGGTTGAAATGTCTCCCCTGAGTTTTAGATACTAGCAATAAGAACTGGAAGTTAAAATAGGAAGATATTTCATCTTCCTAAAACTAAACAATGCCCTCTTTTTCTTTTTCTGTATATTATTGTTACATACTGTCATCTCACTCTACAATTTATTGTGTCCCTCTGAATGAGTGATGTCCAAAATGTGTTGTCCTCAATAGTCCTAATCAGCTCTTGCAAACTCAAAGATGTGGCTTCCTTTAGGAAGTTTGTTAAGGTTTAATCTAGTTGTGTTATTAGTAATAGCACTACAGTTTTTGTATTTGTTCTTTGTTCTTCCTCACTATCTGATTGAGTATCTTCCAACCTTGGAATCTTGTTTCATTTTGGACTCTCTCATCATAGGAGAGAATAAACAAAAACAAAAAGACAAAAAAAATTGTTGTAGTACCTTAAAGACTAGCTGCTATATTTTGATGTTAGCTTTCATGAATCAAGTCCACTTCATTAGACATGGGTATTTTATGTCTGATGAAGTGGACTTGATCCATGAAAGCTAACATCAAAATACACCAGTTAGTCTATAAGGTGACACAACATTTTTATTATTTTTGTTTTGTTTGTTTACTCTCTGATATGCTTGCATGGACTAACATGACTGCTATTTCAAAAATCTCATCATATGGTTTCTGAGGTAAGAAAAATTTAATTGTGGTTTATCATTGCCGCCTTCCATGCAGTACTAACAAAAGTTAGCTTGAGTGTCACCACTATTGCCTCCTCTGCCAGTATCACCTTCAGTTACCACTGCTGCCCAGTAGCTCCCATCCCCATAACCATAGGAACTTATCTCTTCTGCTGATGCAGCCATTGATCCAGAAGATGGTGGAGGCATCTTCGTCTGGTGTCTCAGATGTGACCATTATGCTTTGGATAGCCCTGTAAAAAGTCCAGGCTTGTAATGGCATTGCTCTCAGCTTCACAGATACACACAAATGTTAATGTGTCATCCAAGAAGGGAGTTTTGTATATATACTGCAACAAATACATTTTCTCATTGTGAATAAGATGTGATTGTGAATGTAATTAAAATCAGTTTCCACAGTTATCTCACCACTGGCACATTCTCCATTCCATAAACTTTATTTTCTTTAGTCCAAATTTAAAGGAAGTTGGGAAAAAATGTTTGTTTAGTAATTTGTTTAGTTCCATTGCTCTTTTGTTCTGCTTTGAGTCACACACAGATGTTGGATATGTCCTATATATTCCAAACTTCAGCTAAAAGCAGAAATCTCTTGCCCTCTGGAGTTCCTAACTGCCACAGTCATTCATCATTTTCACCACCTTTGTACTTCACAGCAGTGGAATCCAAGCTGAAAAATAGATTCAGGAATGACATGTGCTAACTTTGTGCCACTGTACAGAACATCAATATGACAACAGACAAGATATTACCTCTCTGCCCCAATAAATCTGAACCCACATTAACTAGGAACATGTTAACATGGGGTGAGGAGTTACAGAATGTTAAGTATGAACTGCCAATGCATTTTAGGTATCAGATACAAATTAATGCTGGGGGAGGGGGTAAAGTGGAGCATCATGAGGAAAAGGATACATGTAACATCATTTGTAAAGTACTCAAGTATTAGATACAATTGGAGGCCAATTACCAAAAACATTGTCATATGGGGAAGTTTTTTTTTTTTTTTAGCTTGTTGCTTGTGAGGAAAACACAATAGACAAAGCTTATGTTTTTCATTCACCTTGTCCTGGCTGGAGCACATGCAAAAAAAGCCATTCAGTATCGGAGAAGGGGGAACCCTCCTACTTTCCTCCCTCCTGCTCTTCTTACCCTGAAGACTGCCTGCTGAGTAACAAACTGGAATGGGGCTCCCAGGTATAAAGCCACAGCTTTGGTTTTACAGTTCCTTCTGTAAAAGATTTACCCACAGTAAGAAATGCAGAAATGTTGGACAAGTTTTAAAGAACAACCAGCTTACAACAAGTGATGAGCATCTGTCGTGTGCAAACACTGAGGAATATTGCTAAAGGGTTACTGCAGAATTTCTGCAAAGATATTCACAGTAAGTGAATCCCAAGCCTATTGCTTCCATGTAACCTGGCTTCTTCAGGTATATTTCAGACCCTTACCTGAATGACCAGCTTTTAGGGTATGTAACGATTGCCAGAGCCTTTTCCTAATAATTTTTTTAAAAAAATCTGGGACCGTACCATCCAGGACATGTTTATTTGCTAAGTCTGGCCTGGTTTTTTTTCTAAACTCAAAATGAGCCCTGGGCTATAATACAGTAAAACTTAAGTTTACAAATGCCTCAGTTAATGTTTGCCTCAGTTTACTAAAATTATGTCCCTGTTTACGGTTTTTTTTCCTGTTTATAACTGCAAAATTGATACCCAGTGCCATTTTACAGTCTAAAATGGTGGCCCCATGCCATTTTAGAGTCTAAAATGGTACCCGCCCCCCACTGCTGGAAATCGTGATTCTTCACTTACCACTGTGGAGGCGGAGGCAGTGAAGGTGGCATTTTTGCCATTGTTTCCACACTGTCCACCACTTCTACCAGCAGTGGGAGAGTGTGGGGACCTTATCCGCTCAGTTCCAGTCTTCGTCCAAGCTCCCTGCTTGGTGCTACAACTGGGAATGCACATCTCCCCCAGGGCAGCGGCATGGAAAAGGTAGGGAGATCACTTTGCTCCTTTTGTGGGGGTGGGGGATGATCATGTCTGGCATTTTTTGGAATTTTTTGTGGGGGGGGTTTGTATTTTTATTATTATTGGTTCAATTGGGTCTGTTTTGTATTTTTCAATGCATTCCTATAGGTAATGCGCTTCAGGTTATGATTTTTTTGGTTTACGACAAAGGCTGTTGGAACGGACCAACGTCGTAAGCAGGGGTTTAACTATACTTTATCAGATTACAGCCTCCACTCTCCCTAGGGTTTAAACTAGTAAACAGTGCTTCAGCCTAATCTTGGTATTTTATAGGTAAACTAAAAGCAAGCAACTCTCTCCCCTTATTTGCGCAAGTAAAAAAAAGGCTTGGATTTTTAAAGGTTTTTTTTTTTTTACAAAACTGAGGCATTTACAAACAGCAACAGTCAAAAAATATCCAAAAGGGAGGGAAAAGAAAGGCAGCAATATCAAACACACACAAAACAGTGACAGGCAATACAGATCAGCACTCTACCCACACATTGGCAAAATAATAAACCTATCTAACAATTGCAGGATGGAAATGAGCTCCCGTCTTCATCCTAGCTCCTGCCAACCTAGCAATTCGAAAGCAAGAAATTGCAAATAGATAAATAGGGACCACTTCGGTGGGAAGGTAACAGCGTTCCGTGTGCTCCGGTGTCTAGTCATGCCTGCCACATGACCACGGAAACGTCTGCAGAGGCAGACAGCGCTGGCTCTTCGGCTTAGAAACAGAGATGAGCACTGCACCCTAGAGTCGGATACGACTGGCTTTCGAGCAAGGGAAACCTTTACCTTTACTAACAATTGTAGGGGAGCCTTCTTACTCCTCAGATTGTTCCTCAGAGAACAGCAGCCATTTTCAAAAACTCCACCATTTCCCTCTCCTCAGGGTTTTCAGAACTTTCCCCATCAATCACTCATTCTCAACCAAACCTATTCCAATGTATTAATGAATAACCCATTCTCTAACATAGGGGTGGCCAAACTATGATATGGCCTGCAGCACCATTTCATGTAGCCCACCGCCACACTCGCCACTACTGGAAGCAGAAGTGGACACGTTTACGATAGCCATAAAACATGCCCGTGCATGCTTAAACATGCACGCACCCTCGGCTGTAGTAAATGCGTTTACGACAGCCATGGACGCGTTTATAGCAGTGTTTATGGCAGGAAGAACCACATGACTGGCCCACTCAGCTGTCCAGGGGGGTTGGTCCGTACCACAGCACAAAAAGGTTGAGAACCCCTGCTCTAACACTTTGTTGCTGCCCCGTACTTGCAGTCATTGCTGTCTTTGCCTGCACTTTTACAAAGGCAATTTTTCTATCCATTCTGACCCAAATGTTTGTACACATTCTCATACATCCATTTACCCTAAGTACATTCATTCCTTTCAGGGTTCTTTTGAAATGATAACACTAGCTCTTTTACCTTATCGATATATGAGGGGAAATATGCAAAAATGTTCCTGCAATCATGTCTGTTTATCATATCACACCCACATACAAAGTCCGAAAGAGTATTATAATGTATAATGTCAAATGTCAAACACTGAGATAAAATACCAATTGTTTACAAGGAGTAATTTTTTGGACTGAATTACCAGCTAGTTCCAACTAAAAGTAGACCTACTGAATCAATTTCTGAATGGTAAGTCAACAGAGTGTAGTCCGCCCCACCCCCCATCCCAATCAGTGGGTCTACTCTTGTTGGGAATAACAATAGGATACTGGGCCAAGAGAACATTTAGCAACAGCATCTGGAAAAGAGAACTCTAGGGAACAAGCCTGAAAGAAGAGATACAGTATTTCACACTTGAGAACAGAGTCAAAGTACTTCTTTTGTTCATGTTCTACAATAATCTTCTTGCTTTCCAGAGATGAAACAAACATTTTAACAGGGTTTAATCCAAGATGGGCTTCACATAAAGGTCATACTTTGGCTTTGACTGAACACATCCATGTACTACTGCCCCTTACCAATCTACTTTGCTTGTTAGGGAGTTGTGTAACATCACACTTGGGAGTCCACTTTTTCCACAGTACTAACTGTGCTGAGGAAAGCATTCCCTCTAAGGTTACTTCATATGCTCAAACTGGATTGAAATATTTATGTTTATTTCTTTTTGACAAAGCTTTGCACAATTTAAAATTATGGATATGAAATATAGGTAAAATTCAAAACAAATTAAAATGTTAAAATAATTAGACTGTTTCTGACCAGGAGTGGACTACTTCAAGACTGTAATCCTGGCCATTTACTAGATCTACTTCGGTATATGTGGTGGGGCATAAACTGCATGCGCATAAATGTTGCATTGTTTTAATTTCTCCACATTCTCAGAAGCTTTGTCATAATAGCCCCATTTGATTTTATTAGTCTTTGACTTTGCTTCAAAATCTATTAAGTGACTTCCAGATTGTCCAGCCAGAATCTTGTCCTGGTAAGAGAAACTTTTCAGTATTCATCCATTCAGCAAGGTGTGTTATTTTACTTTCCATTTTTACTCTTCATGTTTTGTCAGGCATCTTCTGACACTGAACCATTGATTTCACAGTTATTTCAGTGATTTTCATTCCCATGTGTTGCTTTTTCTTCTGAAATAGACAGGTTGACACAATACTTGTTTTATCTAAACCAGCTAGCAACCAGAATGTATGATACAAGCTTTTTATTTTCACAGAAATCTTTATTGGGCTGAATCTATGTCTAGACTGGGAAGGATTCTACACAACCCAAAATTCCTCACATTGCATGGCTGAACTATGAGCACTTGCAGGTCCCAAAAGATGTGGCTCATTCCAAACTCAGACTGATGTCACACAGTCCTAGACAGTAAACCAATGTTTGTATAGTCCCTGGCAGCCATATACACACCTACATACTATTTTCTATTTCAGAGATAAGAAAAGTTATTTGGGGGGAGGACATGCTGAGTGAGATATTTCAGAGGCTGTTGCCCACAAAAATAAACGTTTCCAGTCTCAAATGTTGTATACTCACACATTTCAGAGGGGAGGTTTTTTTTTGTCCTGCTATTTCTGTATTCTTGTTAAGTCCTAAGTACTACATCACTTCATTCCAGACATCTTCATTAGGAAGACATCAATACACAAATTTGCTTGGTGGCAGCATGATTGCTTTTTATTTCTGAAATACAGTTTCTGATGGTCAGTCAATATGTAAAACGGAGGAGTGCCAATCTGAAGCACTAAAAAGAGTAGTTTGTACTCCTATTGTAGTATTTTGTAATTGAATCTTATGTTGTTATTTTACTATGGCCTCAGGTTGTTAGGCTGAGGAGGTGGGAGAGAGATAAAGGAATTACAATAGAGCCATAGCAATGTAAGAACAAGGCAATATCTTCTTTGCCTCAAGGTGTTACATTAATCTCTGATTAATTATTAACTTATTAAGGAGATGAAAAAATGGGGTGAACTACTTTTCTCACAAAATACTCCAGTTGTCTTCTGTGTCATTTCCCAGCAAGTAATTTCCATTCATCTCTGTCCCTCTTCCCTTAGGGTTGTTAACATTCAAGATAGGGAAAGCAATACACAAGAGAACTCAGATTATAGCCCGAAATTCTGGCATTTTGGGAATTTGGAAACAAATAAGAAGGAAAAGCCGGCAAGGAAAGATTTATTTCACAGCCCTTCTTTGAAAAATCGTTTCTAACTTCATTGCATGCAGTTGCTAGCTGATTTTTGATATTCAAAACAGAATGACAGAAAGAAATGCAACTTGGGGGTGGGGGGAGAGAAGCAAACAAATCCCAAAGCAAGAAATGCTGTATTACAACCCTAACTGGGAGGGTTTAATCCTGAAACATACCTGAAAGGTGGTCATAAAGAGGAGGGGCGGGATTTGTTTTTGTTCATCTCAGAGTGCAGAACATGTAATAACAAGCTCAAACTATAGGAAGCCAGATACAGGCTGAATTTGTGGGGTGGGGGGGGGTTCTTAACTGTTAGAACGGTACGACAGTGGAACCAACTGCCTTGAGAGGTGGTGAGCACTCCAACACTGGAAGCACTCAAGAGAGAATCGGGCAACCATCTGTCCGATCTGTTTTAATTTGGAATCCTACATTGAGCAGGGTGTTGGACTTAATGGTCTAAAAGGCCCCTTCCAACTCAACTATTCTATGATTCTATGAATCAAGGGTAGTAGCAGAGGCCATATCTGCTGGTATACCTATTCAAATGGAGTAAAAATACATGATTCAAACATGAAAGGAATGAAATTATAGAAATAGACAATAAAAAAACCTTAGGATGGCCTCTGAACTGACTGCAGGACCTTACTGTTTCCAACGGCACTCACTATTGAATGAATAAATGTCCTAAAATTAAGATTCTTCTTTTTTATTTGTGAATATTTTCCCCCAAATATTTCTTCTTTTATGGATGAAAGGTGTTGTGTATTAAGACAGAATTGCAAGTTGCATGGGCAGCGCCTTGCAAAGAGAAAATGGTGATTTCCTGCCATCCAAATTAGGAGCTAAAGTTGATGCGAAATCTCCCTCTCTAAGCACGAACATTATGCTAATCGGAGTCCTGTGGTTGGTTACAGTTTTGGATCCTGTTTCCCATTGGTTAAGACATATATATCTTGTTATGATTGGTTGGTTATGCTTGTTCGGCGGGTCGCTTCTTTGTATCAAGGAGACACCATATAAGCCCCATGAGTAAACAAGGGTGGGGCCAGACCGGATCTATACTACCCATTCCACACAGGTAGCCAGTAATGTGCTAAGCCTGGATCTCCTCCACACACTACCGCTTCTAGCGGAGCTTAGTCATTGCCTCTTCTACGGCAGACTCCGGAGGGACTGATTTCATGGGATTGTATAGCCATCTTATTGTCCAGAGCACCTTGTAAGCATAACCTGAAAGACTGTTTAATAAACGCCAGTTGTTCTGTTCCTCGTTGTCTGGACTATTGCTTATAAGGGCCAGGCACAACAAAAGGAGAAGAAATTGTGTGCATTCCTCACATTCCTGTATTGTCTACATACATAGAAAAATCACAGGTTTTGTACAAAACATTAGCCAGTATCATCGCCTTCAGCTTGGCCAGCACAATGGGACCAAAGATATTATGCCCTCTCTTTCCATGTCGAAAAAATACCAAATGGACTGCCAACTGAATATTGGCATGGAGGTCACAATGGAGCTTGCTCAACCGACAACTCTATCTCACAATCCTTTGCTGCTTGCTCATACTATCGATCACATTGCCTCACTTTGTGTCATGGAAGAGACAAACTGATCAGTTGTCTCACTCATTACAAAGCAGCTTTGCATGTAGATGACCAACTGCCAAAATATTTTCTTTCCTAATAAGATTGATGTCATGGGGCAGCATCAAGAAATAAATACCAGGATAGAATATGGACTACCATCCTTCCTTTGCCCTCCTGGAAAACCAATGCTAGAGAGCCATCATGATTGCATGGCTAGTTCTGCTGAGAATTACACTTTGAACATTTTTTGTGTTTTGCTAAAACACTGCAGTGGCTAAAGTGGCTAAGATGTTGACTGGGAGGCGGAAGGTCAGCAGTTCGATTCCCAAGTACTGCAGGCCAGAATGAGCTCCCGTCTTTGTCCCAGCTCCTGCCAACCTAGCAGTTTGAAAGCAAGAAATTGCAAGTAGATAAATACGGACCACTTTGGTGGAAAGGTAACAGCGTTCCGTGGGCTCCGGTGTCTAGTCATGTCTGCCACATGACCACGGAAATGTCTGCAGAAGCAGACAATGCTGGCTCTTCAGCTTTGAAACCGAGATGAACACTGAACCCTAGAGACAGATACAACTGGCTTTCGAGCAAGGGAAACCTTTACCTTTTACCTAGTGTTTTGCATTGCCTAGTCATGCAAAATGTGGAAAAATGAAGCCATGCTAGCTGGGGGATTCTAGGCATTGTATTCCCAAAAGATGTACTTTTCCAAGCCCTGCAGTGATTACAAATGGCCCAAACCTGAGTGTTGTGTGACCCAGAGGGGGACCACGTGTGCCTGCGAGTGCACGCGGAAGACGACGTGGCCGTCCACAGCGTGCCTCTAGGGCAACCACGTTTTTATGCTGAGGTACTGTTGCAAGGGGTCCCTGTTAAGATGGAGATAGACTCGGGGTCTGTTTACTCCCTCATTTCCCATAAGGAATTTTTGCGGATTCCCCCCAAGGAGCGACCCAAACTCAAGGAGATGGGGGCGAACTTAAAAGATGTGCAGGGAAATGCGATTCCAGTATTGGGGATTGGGGACTTTGAGACACGGTACAAGGGACTCCGAAGGAAACTCCCCCTGGTAGTTCTAAAAAATGGGGGGTGTAATCTCTTGGGGACACAATGGTTCAAACCCCTGGACATCTTCATAGGCGGCGTCCATGCCATCGGGGGGAATGAGATTCAGGCAGTGTGTGATGCACACGCAGAGGTGTTCAAGAAGGGACTTGGAAAGTACAAGGGGCCCCCAGTTTCCTTCGACCTGGACCCGGAGGTCCGCCCAATGAGACTAAAACCACGTCGGGTTCCATTCGCCCTCAAGGACAAAATTGAGGCGGAACTGGACAAATTAGTGGGGCAAGGGATTTTAGTGCCGGTGGACTCTGCAGAGTGGGAGACTCCTATTGTTACAGTATTGAAAGCAAATGGGGAAGTACGAATTTGCGCTGACTACAAGTGTACAATTAACAAGGCGATCCGCCCTAATGCCTATCCGGTGCCGGTAGTTAGCCATCTACTGGCCACTTTACATGGGGGAAAAGTTTTTGCTAAACTAGATCTGGCGCAGGCGTACCAGCAGCTTCCAGTAACCCCAGCCACAGCTGCTGCACAGACCATTGTAACTCACAAGGGGGCATTCAAGGTGACGCGCCTACAGTTTGGCGTGAACTCGGCGCCGGGGTTGTTTCAGTCTCTTGTGGAACGTTTGTTAAAGAAATTACCGGGGGTCTTGCCATTTTTCGATGACATATTGATATCTGGGGAGAGCGAAGCAGAACTGGCCCAGAGACTAGATAAGGTCCTCACAGCCTTCGAATCCGCGGGGTTGAGGCTGCGGAGGGACAAATGTGTGTTTCTGGCCAGGGAGGTGGAGTTTCTGGGGTTCCGCATAACTTCTGAGGGGGTGAAACCCGCTGAGTCTAAAGTCTCAGCCATTCGAAACGCTCCTCGCCCCACCGCAAAACCGGAGCTGCAGTCTTTCCTGGGGCTCCTGAATTTTTACCATTCCTTCCTGCCCAGGAAAGCGACGATTGCAGAGCCCCTGCATGGGCTGCTGAAGAAGGATGCAGTTTGGCGGTGGGGGGAGAAGCAGGAGCGGGCTTTCAGGGAACTCAAGCAACTCCTCTCCTCGGAGGCTATTCTAACCCATTTCGACCCAAAGAAGCCGGTAGTATTGGTCTGCGACGCCTCACCAGTGGGGGTGGGGGCGCTCCTGTGCCACGTGCTAGAGGGGGGGCGAGAAGCCCCAGTTGCATTCTACTCGAGATCATTGTCCAAGGCAGAACGAAATTACGCCCAAACAGATAGGGAGGCTCTTGCCATTGTTGCGGGCACAAAGAAGTTCCATGATTTTCTGTATGGTCGCCCATTCGCCATTGTCACCGATCACAAGCCGCTGTTGGGTATCTTCACCTCAGACAAGCCCACTCCACAGATCCTCTCCCCCAGGATGCTTAGGTGGGTGATTTTTCTGAATGCATACAGGGGGGCATTAGAGTACCGTCCCGGGAAAGAGATAAGCCACGCGGACGCCCTTTCAAGGTCTCCTCTGCCCCACCTGGGGGACCCAAAGTGTGAGGTAGAACAGGATAGCCAAGTCCTCCTCATTGAAGCCCTAGATGCACCCCCCATTTTGCCCAAGGAAATTGCTGCCGAAACGGCCAAGGATAAAACGTTAGCCCTTGTGAGATCCTGGGTACAGAAGGGGTGGCCCGCAGCTCCCCCCGCAGACGAGTTTGCGGCATTTTTCAGGAAGAGGGTTGAGTTGTCCGCAGAAAGGGGGTGTCTGTTGTGGGGGGAGAGGGTTGTGGTCCCTCAGGCATTAAGAGCAAGGGTGCTACGGCTTTTACATGTCAGCCACCCAGGGATTGTGCGCTCTAAGGCGCTGGCCAGAAGCTACTTCTGGTGGCCTCAGCTAGACGCAGACATTGAACACATGGTGAACACCTGCGAAAGTTGCCAGAGCTCTCGGCCTGAGGAGTCCCGCCTTCCGCACAGAGAATGGGACACGGCTAGGGGACCGTGGTCCCGCCTCCACATAGACTTCGCAGGGCCATTCAGGGGTTCATTTTTTCTACTTGTGGTGGACGCATACTCCAAGTGGTTGGAGGTAATTCCAATGCGCAACACCTCATCAGCGGGGACTATAAAACAGCTGCGCAAACTGATATGCACGTTCGGGATACCTGACGTCATAATTAGTGACAATGCGAGTTGTTTCACGTCAGCCGAGTTCCAGGCGTTCTTAGAGTCCAACGCCATTCGGCACATTACCTCAGCCCCTTTTCACCCTGCAACAAATGGCCAGGCGGAACGTCTGGTGCGCACAATGTAGGAAGGGCTGCGGCGCATGGGTCCCGGGGATCTGGACCGGCAGCTCTGCCAGTTTCTGTTGGCATATCGAGTGACGCCATTGGCGTCGGGATACTCTCCCACGGAACTCCTCATGAAGAGGAAGCTACACTCATTATTAACTAGATTGGATCCCACCCGGGTCGAGGATAGAGGAAGAAATATTGAGCACAGCCCCACCAAAAATTTCCAGATAGGAGAGCCTGTTCATTGCAGAAACTACGCCACCACTGGGCCAGCATGGGTGCCGGGGGTAGTCATTAATCAAACAGGACCAGTCTCATTCTGTGTCGAGACCAACACGGGTCTCCTCTGGAGAAGGCACGCTGACCAACTTAGGCACCGAGTGATTGGGGGGCCGGACAGAGGGGATCATCAGCAACGCTCAGCGTTAGGGTTCTCCTCCACCCGTTTAGACCAAGGGGGAGAAAACGTAGGGCAACAGTCCCAAACAGGGGGGGGGAAGCTTAGGGTCAAACTCATATCCTTTTCATACGCCAGCTCTATCCAGTCCCTTGAAAGAGAGGAATGAGTTTGCCCCTGTAGTTCTACCCAGCCCCTCGAAGGAGGGAAATGAGTTTGCCACTGTTGCCCCTGAATTAGATTTTGAGTTATCAAACCAGGGGGGGTTTTCGGAGTGTTCCCCCACCCGTCCAAGCGAAGAACGGGGTTTTTCTTTAGCCCCTAGTGCCCCCGGTTTGTCCACATCCACGTCGGGAACCCTTCCTCCCCCTTCTCCTGGCCATCCCAAGGCGGCAAGCCTGCGGCGAGTCACTAACGAGTCATCCTCTCCAATTGCAGGACAAGAACCAGGAGGACACAGACGAGGGGGCATGGCCGAGTCAAGCATAACGCCCGCACGGCCAAAACGCACATGCAGGAAACCAGTTTGGTTAAGGGACTTTGTCCCATCTTAGGGGGGAGGGATGTTGTGTACTGAATGTAGTGTGTTGAATGTATTTGTAACCACATGAATGGGTACAGGTAACACTGTAACCTTCTGTATGAGGACGCGAGCTAGTGGCCACCGGGGGCAATAGCGAGCGCCCAGCTCACATGGTTCACATTACTCAAATGCCTTCAGCCGCGCGGGAAAGATTCCCGCGCTCACCTCACCTGGACAAGAAAGGCGTGACCAAGGATGACGTCACTTGGACAGCAGCCAATGCCTGTCAAAGAGCCAGATTCAATTAGAGAGCCACCGTATAAAAAGAGCTGTTTGTCCGCCATTACCACATGTTCGTGCTGTACTCCATGCAATAAAGATGTGTTAGGCTAGCTTACAGCCGTTTCCATTGTCTTGATTCCCAAACACTAAAATGGGATAGATTACCTTTGATGTGGTTGTGTTTTTGTTCATTAGAACGTCGTAAATGGAGGTTTGGTGGCCATTTTTAGGGATGCTTTTGCTGTAGATTATTGCATTGGACTGGGGTTAGTCTAAATGGCACTTGGGATAACTTCTAGTTCTATAATTCTGTGCTGATTAATCACCCAACAACAAGAAGACATTACAGTCTATTTAGGGTGGATATTAAGGTTCCTCCTTTTGGAATGGGGACTTCTCCAGAGATTTGAAAGCATGCCCCTGTGAATTTCAGCTCCCAGAATCCCCTAGCCAGCACAGCCACTGGCTATGCTAGCTGGAGGATTTGGGGAATGGTAGTCCACAAACGATTACATCTTGAAGCCCTATCTAGTCACTTTTTGAGGGAAACAGTTATCTGCTATATCCTCTGTTATGGCGCAACTGTATTGAAGTGGGAGTGTTGGCAATGACTCACTATTGGTCATGCTGTGACTATTCAGCTTTGCAAAGAGGTCTCGCACTCACTCTGCCAAACAAGTAAAATGTGCCTCATGGTTAACAAAAGCACATTGCGATAGCAGTCTGCCAGGAAAGTGTCTGTATCTGAAAACAAATGGAATGGTTCAGGATGATTTTGACACAAACGGATGGGATGCTCTTCCTTACATGTATTAACTGACCTAAATGCAGAAGGACGCAGCAGGCCTATCACCTGTATGATGCTCCTCATATATTCAGGTACCTTTTTGTTCCTGAAACACACATGGTGCATGCCAGGAATACTGTGGCAGCCACCTGCTACACACCAGGACCATTTAGCAGCTGTCAAACAGTTAATGATACAGACTGAGTGGCTGCATTGCCCCAGAGATACCCAACTTCAATATAAAGAAGATGAAACGAGCACCATGATATCCCTATGGCTTTTGCAACAGCACATCCTTTTCCTGCTGAGGCAATTGCATCTGAATGGTTAGAAAAGCCGCCAGCTTTAAATTAACAAGTGGAGGCCTTTTTGGTTGGGAAACATCATCCCAGTACAGCTTACCTCTTAACCCAGTGCTGTGAAACAATTGGAAAATGTCTTCTACTCTAGCCCACAGCTCCTCTTCTGTCACCTCATATATTTCATTTATGGAGACAAGAACAGCAGTGAATTTGCCATTCATTAAAAACAAATAATATATATCTCGGGTAAATGTTGCTCGTAGAACTGTTCCTTTGCCTTTCCTTTAATATGGTTCCCAGTGATAAATGCAACTTGTAAGGATGATTAAGACATTTCATTATGTTTAATGTGACTTTAGGCTTGTGTCTGGTAAGTAACAGCCACCGTTTCCACTCGCTCCCCCTCCAAATGATGATGCATTACTTATGGGGAAGACTTTACAGTATAAGGTGCACTCAGCTGCGACAGAAACATATACAAAGAATGCTTATCTGCAATTATACTGGAAACTAGGTGTTAATGATCAGGACATCAGCACCTTTAAGCCTTGTGCTCTTGAAAATGACTTCCAGCCACAAGATGATGAAGAACCAGGAGATTTGAATCCCTGGGCATTCAAAAACATTTCCTATCTGGATACATGTATGTATAGATAAAGATAGGATATATGTATATATAGGCTCAAAAGTCGACTCTAGGATGTAGTACTCATCTCTGTTTACAGCCAAAGAGCCAGTGCTATCTGCATTTGCAGATGTTTCTGTGGTCATGTGGCAGGCATGACTAGACACCAGAAATCACAGAACAATGTTACCTTCCCACCAAAGTGGTCCCTATTTATCTACTTGCAATATCTTGCTTTCGAACTGCTAGGTTGGCAAGAGCTGGGACAGAGGTGGGAGCTCACTCCGTCCCACAGCAACCGTCATGTTCAGCATCTTAACCATTAAGCCACTGCAGTCCCTACATGCATGTATAACCTTGCATAAATATGTGAATTTTAAAAAACATACTCTTGCAAACATATCTAACGATACAGATATTGTTCTTCATATAAGAGCTGAGTATAAGAACTGGGATAGGCTGACAGTTAGAAACCTGTTTGCTGTTATCCTAATCTTTAAACAAAATTCACAAGGATTTTATTCTCTTAAATAAACTTGATAGGAAGTTCATCCCCAGAGGACACTGTCTGATTTCCCCTGACATTGAGGTTGAGAAAACTAGGGTTTTCTTGGTTGTGATGGTGAGCCTAGAAGGCTCTCTGCAGGCAACAAGACTCTCTTGATACCATGTAATGTCTTTTCAACATCTGCTGGGACTATTCCTTCTTCTGGGCTTTTCAGATTGTTGATATTTTTATTGTTTCATCCTGGCTTGACGCAGATGTACCTTGGGCATATTTGATTGCTTTTAATAGGATGCATTTTATTCTTCTTTCATTTGATATAGAAGCCTTCAGGCTAACCCTACCCTGTGATTTTTGTACAGATTCATTATGAAGAAACATCCCCAACAAACTGGCTAATTCTTTCTGGTGACTTTAATGTGTACTGCTTATTTTGTGTATCCATGATGTGCCTCCATGGTGATAATTCTGCTCAAGGGGGCTAAACCAAGATGTGGGTTGTAACCTGGTCATGGGGGCTGTGTTAAGAAGCTTGCCTTGTTAGCTGGAAGGCCAGCAAGTCGGCAGTTCGAGACCTGCATATTGCATGACGGCTTGAGCACCCGTCTCTGTCCCAGCTCCTGCCAACCTAGCAGTTCAAAAGCAAGAAATTGCAAGTAGATAAATAGGGACCACTTCAGTGGTAAAAGATCTTGGGGACATGGAAGGAGCCTCATTTGGGCATTCCCTGAGCAGAGTTTCTCCATAAAAAAATCCTTACGACCCAGAATAATTTCTGACATGAAATTATTATTATTATTACCTGGCCATGTTTGTGTGTACAAAACCAATTTAATATGCCAAATTAGAATTTAAGATTGAAATAGTATTACATTGTTTTGATAGGGATAAGGGTTGAGTAGAGCTCATGATTTGGAGATACTTTCTCTGTGGTAAATAAATGGATGAATTCACTATGTCAGCAGTTGCAGTTGTGCTAAACCACAATCAGGTAAGATTGTGGTTTAGCACAACTACAATTGCTGACACAGCCATACTTTAGGCTCTTCACTGTGACACATACTAATATTGTGACCTCTCCATTTTCCCTAGCACAAGTTTTATGATCCAAGATTGGAATCTGTGGAGCAAACCTGATGTATTTTCCAAAACAGGTGTGTGTATGTGTGTGTGTGTTATGTGGCTCTTGCCTGTTTTTGCAGCCCTGATGTACCACCTCATTTAGGAATTAAATGTGTATATGTGGGGATGGAGTATGTTGATAATTTTGTATAGTTGTATTTTGTTTAGGTTTTGTTGTATCGATAAGTGATTCTTCAATCTCGTTGTTCTGTGCAGGACAATGACAATAAAGATCTATCTATCTATCTATCTATCTATCTATCTATCTATCTATCTATCTATCTATCTATCTATCTATCTATCTATCTATCTATCTATCTATCTATCTATCTATCTATCTATCTATCTATCTATCTATCAGAAAAGATGGAAAGAGTACATAGAGGAACTTTACAAAAAGGACCTCAACACTCCTGATAATCACAATGATGAAGAAATTGAACTTGAGCCAGACATCCTGGAGAGCGAAGTCATAAAGGCCCTAAAGAGCACTGCAAACAACAAAGCTAGTGGAGATGATGGTATCCCAGTTGAATTTTTCAAAGCGCTAAAAGATGATGGCGTCAAATTACTGCATTCAATATGCCAGCAGATTTGGAAAACAAAACAGTGGCCACAGGATTGGAAAAGATCAGTATACGTCCCAATCCCAAAAAAGGGCAATGCCAAAGAATGTTCAAATTATCGAACAATCGCGC